>JACCIC010000009.1:4947500-5115000 GCA_018907035.1 Sycobia sp. Sy_11 | reverse complement strand
TTACATTTATTATAATTAGAAATATGTCTTTGGCATATACGTGACACACTTCAATGCCCCATCGTCTATGTATGGAAATTACAATTTGTGTGCGCCTCTGTATAAAAAAAAATAATTCGGTAAACAATGGAAGTTACGATACGACGCTTGCAAAAATAGCTCGCGATCATGCATTGTGAAGATGTTAATAATAATAATTGAAAAAAAAGAGAGAAAAAAAAAGAAAAAAATTTAAACACGTAATTTCTGAAGTACGACAATAAGATCATTACGAATAAAATTATCTTCGGTAGACGCGTATATAATTGTAAACTATATAAATAAATTATATCTAGCCCCGGCTGTTTTTAATTTAATCTTGATTAGATATATTACATATAATATAAATTTTATTGATCCACAATAGTTTCTGCATCCTCCTCCTACTTTTATTTCCAACACATTTTACACTTAATTTATGAATTTATCACCATGCATATAAAATTCGGTTGGCGGTACAAACTGCCATACCAGGTCCAACCGCGAGTCTATTAAACTGTTATTGCATTATTAATATTACACACACACACACACACACACACACACACACACACACACACACACACACACACACTATATATTTTAATTAATTAACTAAATGTATATAAAACTTAACACGAATTACGTCATACTTAAAACTTACCGATCGTGAGAAAAATATCCATCTGTAATGGCTTTTTATTAGGATAATTAATAGCTTCCGGATATTAAGAAAAAAAATTCCTCTGTAGAATAATTATTATAATCTTTTCCTCCGCTATATAAAAGAACTTTTGTTTAATAATACCTAGAAAAATATTCTTGGTATTATTACATTCTTGTATAAATAGCATTATAAATTGTATTTCTGAATAAAATAATTATACGTTATATATATATATATATATATATATATATATATATATATATATTTCATATTAACTCAATTAACATA
The DNA here is from genome assembly GCA_018907035.1 of Sycobia sp. Sy_11. Taxonomy (NCBI): domain Eukaryota; kingdom Metazoa; phylum Arthropoda; class Insecta; order Hymenoptera; family Epichrysomallidae; genus Sycobia; species Sycobia sp. Sy_11. Next base: position 5,114,027 of record JACCIC010000009.1, on the reverse strand, counting down.
AATATTTATGACAAACCGCGATCTTTCAAATTTATTGTTAACTCGTCTAATTATAATAGATCTCGAATATATCTATTTGTAGGATAATTAAAGAAAACCCCTTTTTCCTCAACCGTGTATTAACGAGCAATTGATTTTTGGCGTGTTAAGCACACATAAAGAAAGCTTTGTACTCGAGTAAGCTTTGTATAAAATCTCTCGGTTTACCAGCGCGGCTGGACCTTAACATTATACCACATATATACATACTTACTCGGCCATTCAGACGAATGAATAAATTAATCAACATTCTCGGTGTCCTTAAACTTTTGGACTCGGCTCACAAAAGCCTCCGATCTCCCCCCCCCCTCCCACCATATCCCCGCGTCCCGCCAACAGTGGCAATGAAAAGGGAGAGTATCGAATCGTATCTCTCTTTATCTCCCACCCTCGTCCAATTCTTACTGGCGGAGACGGAGTATGATGAAGTAAAAAAAAAAGGCACGAATCCTTATAATATAATATCCGCGTGCCACACACACACACACACGCACACACAAAATGCGTGCAATCGAGTTTTTTGCGCCACCTACCCTCCTCCCCCCTCCCGCGATTTACACTATCGCGCGCCTTCATTTGTCGTTCGACAAATGCACGCGCATGCACGCGCATTAACATGCACGAGCGTATCTGCGCGGGAGCCGCGGCCAAAAGGAGCAGTACACATCTAAATATACATATAAATGTAAAGATCGAGCGCGGAATCGGTCCACTGCATGCGCATACATACGCGCGCATATGTGCTTAATACCGCCCGCGTCCCATAAAAACGCGATGCAAAAGCGAGGAGGAGGGCGGGAAAAGAGGGGAGATATGCACTGATGCACACATACGCATCATCAGCGGTGCGAGGGCCCTCATTGTTCTCCATCTCCCTCTCTCTCTCTCTCTCTTCTGGCATCGCCAGGCGTTGGTTTTACGAGGCGAACAACACGTGGTGTGTGGCACACACACACACACACACACACACACACATACAGTAGCGTGCGGCGGTGGCGGATATAACACACACACACACGCGCGCGCGGACACGTCACGAAAAAAAAAGCGAAGACGGCGACGGAGTTGTACGAGAAAGAAGCCGGAGCTGGAGCCACGCGGCGATGATCGCTCCTGGGCTGGCTCGCTCGTTCGCTCGCGCTCACTCAAGGCCACCAAGGCCGTCATCTTTCTCTTTCTTCTCCCATATACACATACTCCTTTCTCGACCGAGGGCCTCTCTTCGCCACTCTGCACCTCCTTTATTGTCGATGATCTCTCTCTCTCTCTCTCTCTCTCTCTCTCTCTCTCTCTCTCTCTCTCTCTCTCTCTTCCTTCTTCCTCCCATACACGCGCGCGCGAGCGAGCGCACATTATATACCCGGCTCGTTGTCTTCGTTCCGCGAAAAGTACTATACATTATGTCCACGTGTAATGCGCGCACGGAAAATAAAGAAAAGGAGCAAGAACGCGAGGGAATAAAAGTTACTATATATATATATATATATATATATATATATACGTATGGTGGTGCATATATGAGATCGAGGCCCTGTATAAACACGTACACGTACACGTACACAAATGATCGACCGTGCGAAGGCGATCATGCTGTTGGTCATGTATTAATAATATGGAGCGAGTTATATATGTATATATATATACACGCGCACACACACACACACAAACACGCACACGAGCTAATTTGTAATTAGTCAAGGCTGATCTGCGCGCCGTGGTCCCGCGCTCGGTGAAATTCAAGAAATCCGGACTCTTCCGCGCGCGCGCGTTAAAACCGCGATTCACATAATGTGCATGCAAATTGAGAAAGTTGGCAGGTTTTACTTACCGTGCTCCATTGTCGTAGGATTCCGTTGTAAATTAATTCGAGCCCCCTCCCCCCCCCCGCCTGAAGGGAGGGGCAGTCGAAATCTTACATTTTTCCTCTCTCGTAGAACTCCAATCGAAGCTTCGACGCTTTGTTCGCACGTAGATGTATTATTGTTGAGCAATGACGAAGGTATAAATGCTACGTACGGCGATGACAGTGTTATGGCGAAAATCATGGGAATGAGAGAGCAAAGGAAGAAGGCGACGCGCGGTAAGATACGACAACGAGATACTTTCGAATTGTCCAAAAGTCGGCCGTCTTACTCTTTTCTAATCACGGGCTCTCGGGCCGGACATTGCCCCGATTCTGAACTAGTTGGATTGACTTGCTACAATGAAAACTGCGGAATTAAAATCGAGATTATCATTTATTCGCGTTATGAGCCAGTGCCATAATAACCGAGTTAAAAATTCATATTTCATCGGCAGAAGAAAAAAAATTCATCATCATATAAATATTCTCTCTTCGAACGATGTATCGTCATATCTGCCGGATGAACTAAAAAATTCATAAGCTGAAGAAGAAGCCAAAAAAAGCAGTCAAGCAAAAAAAAAAATCTAACTTGGTGTAAATAAAATAATTTATTTCAATGCCATCTCGTTTAATAAATTACAATCTATTAAACTGAATGATCATGAAAAGTTTGATTAAACAAAACTCGTATATAAATAATAGATCGTTACATACTATCTATAAACTACGATTAACGAAAAAAAAAAATTATATAATGATCGCAATGTGAAATAAATTGTTGCTGGCTGTTTTGTTTTCTTATCCTTTTGTCTTCGTACGAAAATACAAACATACGTCTATATAAAAAACACAATAGTTTATATATATATATATATATATATATATATATATATATATATATATATATATATATATATATAAAGTCGCTTCTGAAGGAACTACAGGCGAGGAAAAGGTATAGTCGGATGGAAGAGCAATATATTGGTTTCGTTTTAAATCGGTAATAATATGGATGAATGTCATAGTAATATCATCTTACATTATGCATAAATGAAGTAAATTTCATAAAAAAAGAAAAAAATGAAGGCAAACACCTCTCAGCGAGGATAGACAATTTGGTTTCCGAAGTACTTTTTATTAAGAAATACTTTGCATTCAGTTAAATGCCTTACGCACGTAATTAATTGGTAATTAGAGTAATTATTGTTTATAGCGTGGTTGTTTCTCCCTAAGACTCTACCTAGAAGCATGCTTCACTAAACACATCTTAGACGAGCTTAAAATTAAAAACGTAATTTTACTTATAATTCTCCACTTCGATTCCATTATAATATCTCTCTCTTTCTCTCTCACGCTCACTCTCGCTCTCTCTCCCTCTCTCTCATTTCCCGAAACTCACACTTAGCCTTCCCTCGACTTAATTTTGTTTCTTGCTTTTTATCTTTCTATATTCGTTATTATACCCATTTTCTGCTTTGCATTGTTAAACATTTACGCACGCACACGCACACACACACACACAACGCTTCTCTCTCACTCACACTTGCTCTCTTTCTCTCTCTTTCTCTCGCCTCAAAAACACGATTCTTATGCTTCTAAAGTTCAAACAAAAATACTTAAAAAGGAGGATCGCGAGATTGTTTGTCGTTCACAGACAAAAATTATTCAACGTTATTATTCTTTTTTTTTTCATCGCAACGTATCGAAGACGTGGGCCTCTTTTCGTTTCTACGTATTTCGTATTCAATCGCATTTTTCCTCGCGCCAGACATGTTTCGTTACTTTTGCTCTCTCTCTCTCTCTCTCTCTCTCTCTCTCTCTCTCTCTCTCTCTCTCTCTCTCTCTCTCTCTCTCTCTCTCTCTTCACACAATCTTTCTCTCTTTCTCTTTGCAATTTGATTTTATGAGTTTCATAATTTGATGCTTTTCTACTATTCTCTCCTCAGAGACAAACTTTTACTTTACTTTTTTTTAAATTTTTTTCTTCTTTCTATATCGTATAATATTGTTACATCGTCGTGGAATGATTCACCGATTAAGGCAACGTACATATCGTCTGACTATTGAATATTCTTATTTAATTATTTTTTTTTTGTATTATTATAAGTTCAACGTGAAACTCGTCTTTTTCTCGTCGCCCGTGTCGTCACTCTCTCTCTCTCTCTCTCTCTCTCTCTCTCTCTCTCTCTCTCTCTCTCTCTCTCTCTCTCTCTCCCTCTCTCCCTCTCCCCTTTACCTTTCCATTTGCTTTTCTTCATTTTTCTTTTAAAACCTCTTATATTTATACAGAAATCGCTCGCGATCACTCCTCTTTCTCTCTCACTCTCATTCTCTCTCTCTGTCCCTCTCACTCTCATTCTCTCTCTCTCTCTCTCTCTCTCTCTCTCTCTCTCTCTCTCTCTCTCGTTTATCTCTTGCATCCTTGGAAGCAACATTATTTTGAAATTATGGGTCTCGACGAGATACATGCCTCTCGAAAATACAATGAGAAGAAGATATATATACCTCCGTACATTTCTCGGATTCCTCTTCTTCTTTTTTTTTTAATATTACTTCTCTCGGCCTAATCATACGCGCACTCATTCACGTTTTAACCTTTTATTTTCTCTCTACTCCACACTCATACAATCGCACGCTATCTCTATCGCGTACTTACGCTTATACAAGTATACACTCGTTTTTTTTTTCTTAGGACCTGGATAATTATTATATCGAACGCTCGCGCTTAAAAGTGCCGCACATATTATCGCCTTTAACCTTTCGCCGTCCTTCCTCGCACTTCGCTTCTTGTCCTCTGTCTCTGTCTCTTTACTTTCTCGATTCTTATTTTACGCTTCTTTCGTACAATAATTATTTTCTTTATTTTTAACCATTATACACATCCTCGATCAAAAAAAAGCACAAGAAAAACAAAAAGACATAAATCACCAATAAGAAGAAAACCAACGTTTCTTTATTTTGTCCCAGTCTCCGTGACGCACTGGAAGTATGTATCAAGTATAGCCACCATTCCATCTTCTTTAGTTTTTCAAATACCTCGGAATCCGGAACGTTTAATTCTCATTATCATAAATATTAATAATAATAATAATAATAATAATAATAATAATAATAATAATAATAACTAAAAAACGAGAATTTCAACGTCAAGCCGGAGTCCAAAGCCATGGGAAATAATTTCGGAAACACGAATGCTGATAAATCAATGCGTTCCAATTATACAAAACATGATTTCTTTTTTTTTTTTTGTAAATGTTATTTTATTCTTTTTTTGCCTTCGTATCAATCGTTTATTTATTTCATTTATTATAAAGTGCATTAGAAAAGAACTCAGATCAATATACAAACATCCAGCCGACAAGCTGTGCTCTCTTATACCGCTGACACATTATATATATTTATATATAAATTAAATTATACATATAAAAAAAACTTCCGTGCCGGAGGTTCGCTCTCCCGACTTTCGGAATCCGCGTCCAAGAGCCACCTGAGACTCCGGTAACTTATATACGTCGATAACTGGCTCATTTCGTGCGGTTTTCCTCCATTATCATCATAAATACACGCATTTCGGGGGTAAAAATTGTACATTTACAGAGTGCGCGCGCGTCATTCGTATATTGTTATTATACATCGTATGCACATATATATAATATCAACTTTCCTCCTTTACGATCATATGTGTGAGCGTACCAAATAAACATACTCACTCTCTCTCTCTCTCTCTCTCTCTCTCTTTTATTTTTGCTGCGAATAATTTTTTAAGCTACGCGTGAAACGAGTATGCACATACCGAGTATTATACATACGGTAAATCATTTTGTACGTATATCTCATATGAAAATAACATATAATGCCAGTTTGACGGTACGTCATTCATTATTATTATTTTTTTTTTTTTTTTTTTTTTTTTTTTTTTTACAATATATTCTATTTTGTACGTCGCTATCCGCTGCAAAATTCGAAAATACAATTATTGATTATGCTAGATTTGTTCGTCACTGGTACACAAATGTGATCGTAGGTTACAACGCTTCTGGAGAGAGAAAAAAAAAGAGAGAGAGAATTAACCGTCGAGCGTGGCGAAGGGGACGAAGTATTTTTGCGTCTTGAAGCAGAAAACCTCGCCGTACTTCTCCACCTCGAAAGTTTTCTCCCTTTTTTTTTCCTCGGAACGCAACTGCTGCTCGTAAGCTGGTACAATTTTTCGCCCGAAAGCATCATGCTTTTTTTTTATTTTATTATTATTTTTTATATATATATATATAATTACAATAGAGAGACTCGAGGCTGAAGAAAAGTAAAGAAGAGAGAGCTAAGGCGCGCGAACGCGAATTTCGCGAGAAGAGCGCACGCCCGGCATCGCAAATTGAAAATCTATCTACAAATTAATAATACCACCGATAATTATTGTATCTTAAAGTAAAATTAATGAAACAAAAAAAAAAAAAAATTGAAAAAAAAAATATATATATGAAAATTATTAATAGTAAAATAAGGTCAGGACATGCGAAGGGATGTGGAGAACGGGTTTACAAAATTATAGAGATACGGAGAGAGTAGAAAAGAAATGCTACTCAGAAAAAAAAATTGGGGGTGTGAGGGAGGGGGTATAAAAAATGGGTATACGCGGTGCTTGTTTTTCTCGTTATAGGACAAGTAAATTAAATATTATCGTAATCTGCCTCCAAGTGGCTAACTCTACAGTTTTACGTACCACTAAGATCGAGTCGCTAAGATAGAAGCTACTTAAGTATCGTCTTTTTTTATCTTTGATTGTTGTTCGTATTATTCACTCGTCGCTTGCATTCAATTCTTTCCCTTTTGTTTTTTTTTTCCTGTAAAATTATTCTTTCCCCCCCCCCCATTTTTCTTTTATTTCCAATCGACCTTCGCTCTTACACGTATGCCTGTCTCTATTCAGTTTCCTTTAACTTTTATGTATATTTATATATATGCTACTCTTGCACCCAAGACACTTAAAACCTGCACGTACTGTGTATATTTTCTCTCGCTCTCTCTCTTTCTCTCTCTCTCTCTCTCTCTCTCGCTCTCTCTCGCTCTCTCTGTCTTGGATTACATAATAATATATAATATTATAGTACATGAGTATGACACGGAGTTTCACTAAAAATATAACGTTAGATAACACTGAGCATTATACTGGCTTAAGCATTCTGAGCCAAGTTCTTTTTAAACTTCGATCGCCTTCGTTCTCCCTTCGACTCCTTATTTTACTTTTTTATTAATATTTCTTTTTAAATCTTTCATTAATTTATCTCCACGTAAAACGCGCCAGTGGTGCTGTTAGAAAACTAATTACTTCTTTCTTTCTTTTTATTCTTTCCTTATCTCTTCTCATTGGTTTGAAATACTGGTTTAGATATAGATTCTGTATAAAATCTTTTATCAACTGGAACTCTTAAGAACAATGATTTATTAACCTTAGGGCGTACGGAAAGAGTGCTATATACAATGAGTAGTTTATGGATGGGGTTATTATTATTATTATTATTTTATTTTATTTATTTTTTATTAGGCGATGGTAGTCGGAAGAACTTGAAAAGAAATACATGTTTCGGCACGTACGCGAGGTTTCTATATCAACCCGGCGAAAAAAAAAAGACTAAAATTCCATTATCGACGCTCACTGAATTGTATGGTAAGAGTAAAAAATGCGAAGTGTTGTCATATATAAATATCATTATGTCAGTAATGCAGCGACGACGATATTCTACATAGGCGTATAGCAGTTTGCTTTTTCTCACGAATCGTCAAAATAATGCGATAATAATGATCAAGATGAAAATTAATAGTAATGATAATAAAATTAATAGTTAACGGTATAATCATAGTGATATTTATTATTAAAAATAGCGGTCTTAACAACGACAAATTAAAAAAAAACTGTCTACTTATGCTTTACGCTCGTATATAAACAAAAGTTACTTCTTTTTTTCGTTTTATTTTATTTATTTTTTTTTATATAAAAAAAAGTTACTATATTTTCTATAGTAAAGAGGAAGTAAAAAAAGGCTTATTCACTCTACGGTAATATAGATGTATGTCTATTTCGGTGTATTCGGCACTCTTTCCAACAGCTATTCTGTCATTTTCTCGCGGTTTACGGCATCTTTATTTCTCTCTTTATTTTATTTATCTTTTCTTTTTTATTCATTTATTTATTAATTCAGTGTACTCTGCTTGATTATTGCATCGATTATGGAAAAATATGGCTATGTTCTGAACGAGGCTATTTTTACGTTTATAACAAGGGGACTGGGGGTTTTTTGGGGGGGAGGAGGGGGTAGGGGGGAGCATCTCGTTGGCAATGCACCTCTGCCGGCACGATCGCACTGCTGCTATATACTGTGGCTGGCTCATTGCTCTCTTGTCATGTTATTAATGTATCATGAGAAACATCGAAGTGAAGGCAGTGCGCCGCGATTTGACAAAAAAATCATGAAACGAGGCGACGAGCAGGTAGCCGGGAGACAGGAGGATTCCTATAACTCGACTGCCGAGCTGTCCTCGTTCGCGCGACAAACGTGTCTCTAAGATCAATTTCACTATACCGATTTCCCCCTTTCTCCGCTTTCTTTTCCCCCTCTATTTTCTCTTCCTCGCATTAATTATTAATTATTTATTTACTTTTTTTTTGTACACTAAATACGATAAAAGCATCGGTAATAGTAATAATTTTCTCTGCGTTTCTCGTGTATTATTTTATTTTAATTTTTTTCTTTTTCATCGCGCGCGCGTGATGCTTGATCCGAAGCTGTGTCTTATAGGCAGACTCTTGAGTTTTCTCCATCGCGGTAAACACGTCGATTTCTTTATCTTTTACTTCACGTATTTTGCTTCTATATTTTAGTTTTAAAAACTTCTTACAGGGTACTTGATTAAAGAAATAACTTTTTAGACCTTTGTTGTTAGACTTTTTTTTGCGTTCAGTGACTTTGATTCTGCGTAAAAATTTGATAAAGAGTTGCTATTCATGATTTATTTATTCGCCATTTATAATCTTTATCCTTTTTTTTTCTATAAAAACGCAAGAAAAAAAAATAAGATTCTCTCCGCCGTAAAATAATCTACATACATAAATTCGCATGCAAACCCTAAACTTTAATTACCTTGTTGCTCGCTTTTTATCTATTTGCGAAACAAAAATCTCGAAATAATGGAGACACGATCAAAAAAAGTGACTTACGTAAACAAAAGTATTATTATGTAAATATGTGGTAAAAAAATCTCATCGCTTTGAAACACTCGGCTCAGTTTCTCATTCAAAGTCAACGCGGATTAGAAAGTTTGCGCCCCTTATTACTTATTTATTTATATTTATTTTTTCTTCAGTTCTGTATATATTCCGCTACAAAAATATCTATGCTAGAGAGGACAAGGGAAAAGAGTAGACATGATGCTAACAGAGACTTAGGATTTCGCCGCTTCGCTAAAGTTATTACAATTATTACAGGATTACACAGGCGCGCGGACAATAACACACCGAGTGTTTCTCATTCTTGTACATAGTGACTGTCATTCATTGCTAAAAAGTAAGAATAATTAAAAAAAAATATTAAAAAAAAAATAAAAAAAAAATTAAGATACATAAGACAAGAACCCGTCCATCGTGACAAAATGCGAGAGCCTCGAGTAGAGCAGGAACTTGAAAACGTTGAATTGAAAATAGCGGCCCACAGCAAGGGCACGCACATTGTACCAGTGGACACACAATATAAGAACGTTTATACAGCATACAAAATGATTATAATATAATATAATAGGTAATTAATAATATAGTAAGCGCAAGTTTAAAAAAAACCCGCACTCGCCACGAATTTCAAAAGTTGCCGTCGCAATACCTATAATATTCTTCGACATTCGTTCACTTTTAATAATAGTAATAATAATAATAGTAATAATAGTAATAATAAAAATAAAAAATAATAGTTATTATTATTTTCCTCATTACTTTTCTTTTTCTTTTCCTCTCTTGGTTCATCATTTTTAATCTGCCTCTAGGTAAAGAGTACAACAGAAAAAAATACAATATACGGAGTCTAACGTTATAGGTTTTTTTTTCGACGCTGCGACTCAGCACGAGGGAATCAATTTCTTGCTTCTTTCCCTTTTTCTTCCCCTTTTTTCTATCGTTCCCATTTCTTTCTTTTTTTTTTTTAAATCTCCATTCATACTCTATCATAGAGTGAACGTACGCGCGATACTGCGTTTGCGAGATCTGAGTAAATTGCGGTTACAGTCGTTACAATACGTGATGATGATTAGCGCAAATATGAGCAATAAATAAAATAAGTCTACAAACGGCGGTGTACATGTGTTTGTATATGTATAGATATATTATATATATATCAGAAAGTCTAATAATATGTATATGGACGCGAGTATATATGAGTGTATGTCAATTACTGATAAAGATATATAAAATAACGAAGTATATAAAAATTATAGAATACGTAAGCGTTAGCCTCTACGTTGATTCGAAAATCGAAGGGTGCGCGAAAACTCCTGGTCCGGCGTTCTTCGTTTCATCGTGGTGTCATTTAATAATGAGCATTGATTGCCTCGTGCTGGTACTAAATCTTGGCGAATTATTTCATACAATTTACCATTTCACTTTTTGAAATTTTGTTTTCATACAATATTCAATTATATATACATGGCATAGAGCTGTTCTAGACTCGTAAAAACTATATACCTCGTGTTTATACGTAAATGTGTATATCTGAAAAGTCATGAGTTTACTCGATGATCGCGTTATTTTGTTTTCTCTCTCGCAATAATAATAGGAGATGTCAGAAACGCATTAAAAATTCATTAAAAAAAAATAATAATAAAAATAAAAAATAAAAAAAAATCAAGAAACAAAAATTGAAATACAAAGAATAAAGTAGTAGTAGTCTTAGTAGCAAATCTAGCAGTGTAATAAAAAATCATAATATGATTGGCTCTTTCTTTCTCGATTTAGTCTCTAGACGTACATACATATTATGCCATATACATAATGCTAATGTCCGTTTTTGGAAGAAAGTAAAGTCGTTCGCTCTCGATTAGGAAGAAAGAATGTGGGGGGGGGGGCTGGGAACAGGGGCGTAGTGGGTAAGGGGTAGTGCATCTTCGAAACAGCTTCAATTTTTTGGGCGACACTTGTAAGTTACGGTTTTTTCGCTCTTTTCATGGATTACTTTTTCTTGCTTTCTTATACATTCTTCTTCCTACATTTTCGAATAATCCCACACGGATTATTATTTTTTCCTTCCTTTCTTTCTCTCTCTCTCTCTCTCTCTCTCTCTCTCTCTCTCTCTCTCTCTCTCTCTCTCTCTCTCTCTCTCTCTCTCTCTCTCTCTCGCTCGCTCTATCTATCTATCTCTTTCTATATCTCTTTCTTCTTTCTCCCCGGCTCTACAAAAGAAACTTACTACTGTGAGCCACGTTACACTACTGTAGGCTGGAATTGAGGCTCTCCGGCAGGCGGAAGTTCATCATGTGGAAGGGCGGCGATGCGGGGCTGCTCGGCTGGCTGTTGGGTCCGCCGACCTGGCTGGAGCCGCGGCCGCGTTTTCGCCTTTGCAGGATGCCCTTGCGCGCCATGTAAAACCGAATCGTGCTGATGGGGATGTTGTATTTTTCCGAGGCCACTTGGAAGGTCATGCCGCGCGCGACCAAATCCGAGGCTTGCTTAAGTTCGGCCTCAGATCGCCGCTGCCGCCGCTGATAACCTGCAAACGAATTGCCCAAATTAATATAAATTAATTCTATACCTGATTAACTTAAGCACAACGCAGCCGCCGTTTTTCCACGAAGTCTCATAATTTAACCAAATTATTCATAACAAACTAAAAATTTACTTTACAATAAAAAGTATCTAAATATGCAAATTACACTGTCAAGAATGTTTAAACTAGTCAAAGCAATCAATGAATATTTATTACCAGAAATGCTAATTAATTAATAAGAATGATTAAAATTAAAAATTTCATTTAATAATATATATTTCCAAGTAATTTAATAGTTTTATAACTTACTAAACAAAATAATTGTAATTCTCGCATTAAATTCCTTTAAATTTTTTTTTATTTTACATTAGCTGGATTTTCTCTTCTTCGATATTCCAATCGATCTTATAAGCTGATCTTACATTATTAGCATTTATAATTTAAATTAAATTCAAATATAAAATTGCGGTAAAACTAGTTTTCATCGAGAATTTTTTTTTTTAAACAGACGATCGAACCGATATTATAGCGTAAATCTAAAAAGGCCTTCAATAATTGTTTATCAACAAAATGCCAATGTAACCTTCAAATGTTTATTATTAATATAATGGCACGAGTTAGTAAACAAACAATTTAAGACATTATACGAACAAATTTATACGAATAAATCATCAACAAAACAGAACTATAAACCCATCGTAAATTTTAGGAATTTATAGAAAAACCCTGTTGAACAAATAATGGAGAAACAAGTACTTCTACGAATAATGCGTATCCTCTCATTTTAATTTTTCCATCAATAATTTCATTTATTATAGAATTATTATTAAACATCGGCAATCGATCTTTTAATTTAATCAAATTAATTAATATAGTTGCCCTCGACGCTTCGCGATGGAAAATAACGTGTCAATCGGTAAACGATTATAAAATAATCGAATCCGTAATTAATGCACGCGCCTCGGTGCAAAGAGTATCGACATAATGAGAATAACTAATTGTAGATTTGCATAAATTAATATGTACTCTCCGTGTTCAAAAAACTACTGGACAACCAGCGCAAATCCGTGCGCGTTATCGAACACACACGACAAAATGATATCTATAATATATATATATATATATATATATATATATATATATATATATATATATATATATTCATAAATGTATAGATCAAAGCTTAAAGAAAGATATCGGATCTCTGTTGTTATCATTATCATCATTATTTATTTTCAATCCTGTAACGTTCGTTTTAACTCGGACATCGTAGGCGGTGAGAGCGAGAGAAAGCGCACGATCGGGGTCGCATCATTACCTTCTATATGTGGAAAGGGACTGCCCGGTCCGCAGTTCCCGGGCGGCACCGCGCTGATGGAGTACGGCTTCTCTTGGTGCTGTAGCATCTGGTGCTCGTCCGGCTCCATCTTCACCATCCCCGGCGTCTCGGTGAGGGTCGCCTCGCACGCGCTGAGCGCCTTCTCGAGGGTCTGCAGCGCCTCGCTGTGCTCCATGTTCATGAAGTTGGTGGCGCTGAGGGGATTGGCGACCGCCGGGTCCGGATTGTTCCCGCTCGCGGGCGTCATTGTCACCGGCAGACTGGTGGAGAGGGCGCTCGAGCCGAGGAAGTCGGACTCGGAGCCGTCGTCGTTGGACTGGGCGTCGTCGCAGCCGGCGAAGTCGCCGGGCACGCCGGCCGTTGACGAGGCCGTCGATGAGCTCGCGGTCGTCGGCTTTGGCGGCGAGGGCTTGACCGGGGTCGAGTTGCCGGCGGCGCCCGAGGCGCCAACTCCGCTGCTCACGTGGGGCGTGACGCTGTCGGAGGCGCCGTTGGTGTCCCGGCCCTGGGTCGACAGTCCGCGCACCTGTTGGCAGAATCACGAGCGGGCTTAAGGAGGGCTGGCTTTTTGATTTTATTTTGCTTTTGTTTGTGTTTTTTTTCTTTCTTTCTTTCGATGGTTATAGTTGTCGGTGGGGCATTTTTTGTCCCGCGAGCCTTCAGAGGGGCGGGGCGGTTCTGATATAAATAGTAAGCGTATTGCGATAGCGCGCGCTGAGCAAGAGGACATGCGAAGATCCAATACTTTTTGTTCTCACTAGCATTCCTCTCGCTTTCAAGCAAGGCGTTGGAATTCAATGCATTTGAAAATGATGAAAGCAAAGAAAGCTATTTAGTAATATGGATTGGAAAAAATAATGTTACAGCGCGAACACACATTTCGCTTTCAGAGGTAGTGTTAGTCATTACCAATCGATATAAGGATTGGCATTTTTGCAAATAGCTTATACAGATATATATATATATTTATTTCTTAAAAAAAAAAAAAAAAAAAGGAAAAAAGAAAAATGTTGTTAAGCGCTTCTGAAGTAGCTCGAATTTTGTTATATATATAGATAAGCTTTTATGTTTATCGTTCATGAATAAAATGGAGTTTAATGTAAACAGTCTTTTTTAGTTTTGTTCTTATTATTTCAATATCTTCATCAATTTATAGACTCTAATTTTTCGAGAAAATTTAAAAGTATAAACAGTTAGAAGAATGAATAATTTCTGTTTAGAATCAAGTACACAATTCTTTAATTTACAAATTTCAAGTTTTAATGACATTCCTCAATTTTTTTATTATAATAAAATAACTTGACACGTGTCGTAAAAAAAATAATCATTTGTTTGCCATACCGCGTTATATAACCTTATTTAGTTTTCAATATATTTTAAAATTATTTCTCTATATAATAATTTAAAATGCTAATGCTTTAAGTGAAATCCTCATTTTCATTGTATTATTTATTATTTTAATAAAACTGAATAGTTTTTAAACTGTTGAACAATAATATTCTATGATATAGGAGATATCTTCTAAGAGGAAAATTATATTTTAATTATCGATAATCTATAAGATTCGGAACTTGTATAAGGCGTGCACAATGTAGAATAATTTTATCGAAAGAGAAATTAAATGCTTGTTTTTGTTTCAAAAAAATATATATATATATATATATATATATATATATATATATATATAATACTAATAAAAAAAATAATAAAATAAACCAAACAAATGGTTGGCTATACTAGGACGATCTAGGTTTTCAACCAAAAAAAACATAAAATCAAAGTAATATTTCTTCAAATTTAGTTTATTTTTTCTAAAAAATTTATTCTTTTACTACTTTTCAAGAACTAGTGCGTTTTTTCCACTTTCCTCCGCGATTTATACATACTCTAACATCTAGTCGAGCGACAACGCAAGTTTTGCTATATTTGGAATTACGATATTTAATTGGATTCCGACGTAACGAGATAAATTTAATTTGTTAAAAAAAAAAAAAAAAAATTATTATTCCATGTGCTTAAATTCACGCGACTAAAGACTAATGATTTCTGTAACAGGCGAAAATAAGCACTGAAAATTATTGTATTAAGCGAGTTTTTTCTAATTCGATTCTTTTAATGTATTATTTCCCCCTCGGTTAACGTGTTAAATGATAACATCGAGCTATCTAATGTTTTAGGATGTTACGCGTGATTGACAGGAAATTTCATAATTTATTCAATCGTTTGTTTGACTATGTTACAGAGCAAAAAAAAACCATAGGCCCATCAACATTTAGTTAATTTTTTTTTTTATTCTTAACGCGTATTGCTCGTATACATCAGATATTTACAAAAAAACTAATTTATAAAGACTTAATAAATTACGCAATTACTAGCTCAATAAATAAAATATATATCATTTAGACGTTAAATGTTTTTATTTAAATAATATGTGTGTGTGCGCGCGCGCGCGCGTGTGTGTAAAAGCTTGTTAATTTACTAATACTTAAATTGCAAAATTAGATTCTCCGTCGGTCTAAAGGTTAAAGAACGTGTTACTATATATTATTCAATATATATCTCTTATCTCTATTCAGAATAAACATAAGCCCCGCAGATAACAAATTCCTACAAACCAAATCCTTCACTTATAATAGAAATGTAAAATCGTACGATTGTTTTATTTTTTCACCATTTGTATAAAAAATTAAATCTTTACTAAACTTCGCCGCACAGTTTCGGCAAATAGATATCTGATTTCGGCGGTGCCAGAAAAATATACACGCCGAAATTCCAGGCAAAAGATATCGACTGTCACGATAAATTCTTTTCCTTTATTTGTTTTTATTTTTTTATTTTATTTATTTTTTTTTTTTTGATTATTTAGTTTTTTTCTTCTTACAATTATTGAACTGCGACATTTTTATATTGATTTCATCAGAAAATTTTGACACTGTGATACGTTTACCGCCATTTTCGAAAACTGTAATGGATTTAGAATCCGATCGTTACACTATGTCGATGGCAATAATTTTTTATAAAAAGCACAACGAACAAAGATAATTATTATTCCTTCGTTTATCTTAATGGCAGTACCGGAGTTCTCTTTACAAATCGATATTGATTAAGAACACCTTTCCAGTCCGCGTGATCTATCATTGTGATTTCTCTATACAATTCCAAAAATACTAGTACGTTAAGAAACCGGAACACTGCTTACGAAAAGCGTCTTATGAACTTTCGTGTGTGCATGCACGTTTCCCTCCACCACTCCCGTCAATATAAGAAAACAACAACAACAACAACAACAAAAGACATTATACAAACCGCAAAAGCATGAAATAATTCGGATTTTTTTCAATTTTTGAAAGCTATCGCACCGGGCATGTAAAAAAACTCCCAATTTTGATTGAATTTGGATTTGAATGAACTTCTTTGAAGTTTGCTTTTTTTTTTCAATACCGATTCAGGACTGCTCGTGAAATGACTTTTTTGACATATCAATTCATTGTCGAGCGATCTAAATTAAAAAAAAAAGGCACTACAAATTCTGTAATCAGCGTTTTTATCAAAATTAATATTTTAAATGAAATAATATACATTTATCGTTGTTTTAATAACATATAAGAAGATATCATCTTCCTATTTTATAGACATTTATCTACATTTATTTATTTAATTTTTTTCTTCTTTTTACATTTGCTTTGATCTTTTTTTTTTACGCTCGACAATTTCTCTCGTCATTTCAGAAAGTTATTTAATAACTTTCTAGATTATAATCCACTCTTTTATCAAATGTGAAATTACTTTATTTTGATAATTCAATTTTACTCCACTTTTTCAGGGTGCAATAAATCGATATTTCGAGAAGAAGAAGAAAAAAGGGTCACGGTGACGCAATAAAGCACTATCCATTATGAATATCGAAAGAAAAGAAGGAAAAAAGTAAAAAAAAAAATTAAAAAATAAAAAATACAACGAAGAATCGGGACGGGGGGGGGCGGTTATGGAAAATTATCTCACCTGAAGCGCCTCGGCGGCCTGCATCAGCTTGGCCAGCTGCTGCTCCTCCACGTAGACCTCGCCCCTGTACATGAACTCGACGAGGGCCTGCAGCTCCCACATCCTCATGTCCCTGAGGAAGATGATCGGGTGCGTGCAGGGTATCTCGAGCAGCAGCCGCTCGAGGTAATCGCTGCAGGCCGAGAGCACGACCTTGTGGCACTTGATCGAGCCCCCGTCGCAGGCGAGCGTCACGTCGACGAACTGCTCGCTGCTGAGGAGCTTGGGGAAGGCGCTGTGCATGTTCGACTGGTGGGAGTTCCACGAGACGCAGAACTGCTGCCGGTCGCCGCCCGGGTAGGTGGGCTGCTGGGTGACCGGCGCCGCCGGCGCAGCCGGTCCCGAGTCCATGATTTGCTCGTCGATGAAGGAGTCCGAATTTAACTGGGTTGGAGGGCAGAAGACCAGGCGGATGAAAAGAAAGAGATAACAATTAATGACGGCGAACAATTGGTCTTGCGTTGTTAATTAATTTGTTTTTAATGTTTTTATTATTATTTTTTTATTTTTTTATTTTTTCATTTGCTCTCGGGTATTTTGTGCGCAAGCAGATACGAGGAGGGGATCGTTTTATATTGAGGCGTGCGTGCGTGTACAAATTGTTTAACGTTAGAATTGTATTTGAAGGACGGAGGAGAACGATGCATTGTTAAACACCGTGTAATATTTGAATGAGCATCCGGGGCAGGCGTTTATAAAATTAGTAATAAGCACACTTTTTTTAACATCGGTTGGAAATATTAATAATTAATATAATTATACTATTACATAGCCATTTTAATTGTTATCGTGCTGCAAGACAGACTCATACACGCGCGCGCGCGCACACATGTTAGATTTGTTCTTACAGCTTTATATGTATATATATGAAATTATCACAATCTATATATGCGATATTGATATCTCGGGAGCATTAATTTTGTGTTCACATTATAAACTAGGATTGATAAAGTTATAGAATAGCCGTGTATACGAGTATGTGTAATAAATGCTCGACAATAATTTGTTGCGTGTACGACAAAGGAAGGCGCGAGAACGCTCCTAATACATACGCGGTTCTCTATATACTTTTATAAGTTTAAAATGGCGGTGTCGGTATAACGCGCGTTCGCCCAGAAAGATGAAGAACGAAGAAAAAAAAAACGAAAAAAAAAAACGAAAAACAAAAACGTAACATAAGAATCGTAATATTACACGATCGTTCCCTCCAAATTTCCACCATAAAGTTGAGAGCGGATGGAAAACCAGTAATAAAACAAAAAAAAGAAGAAAAAAAAGCCTACGCGCGCAGCCGTCGCGCACACAAATATACAAGCGTGCGCGAGCGCGCTCGCACACCGCGCCCGTATAATTATACACATATATAATATATATATATATATATATATATATATATATATATATATATATATATATTGGAGCGCGGTGCCGCGGCTTTTAAAAACGCTGCTCCGAAATGAGAAAAGTATACAAAGAATGGTCGAGGGACAGAGAGAAAACGAGAGAGAGAGAGAGAGAGAGAGAGAGAGAGAGAGAGAGAGAGAGAGAGAGACGGGCTAAGACACCAGAACGAAGGAGAAAGAGACAAGAAGAAGCGAGCGAAGAGGCCGGGGAGCGTCGAAAGTTTTTTCTTTTTTATTTTAATTTTTTTTTTTTTTAACGGACAAATCTCAAAATCCCGCCGTTCCACTCTCTCGCGTGTTTAATTATCAGAATTCTAATATCTATTCCGAGGCGTCGAAACACTTATATATATATATATATATATATATATATATATATATATATCCCTTTTACGATATCGATCGAGATCCCCGTCTTACCGACGCGATGTAAGAGATGGATTATTTATTTTTTTTTTATTTTTTTTTTTTGAAGTCTATTATACACGAGTTTTATTATTGTTCTACGGAAGGTTTTTTGAATTTACATCGTTCTTTGTTCAAGTCTCAAAGAATCGATTTTCACTTGCGGAATCTCCAAGACGCAAGAGATTAATAAGACGGCTTTTACGCGTCTTTTCCGTAATTCGTGTCCAAGGGTTCTTTAATTTTCTAAATTATTAATTTGTGTAATTTAATCGTGATCCTATGGATTTTGGATTAGGCGGTACATTTTCTTGAAATCGACGCCTTTTACTATCAGTCGCACAACGTAATGCACAGTGGCGAAGACATATATAGATTTTAAGATTATCATTATAATGATGAAAAGGGGGAGAGAGAAAAAGAAATTGAAACATTCGACAAAAAAGCGGACGTCCACCGATCGCGCATCTGTCCGTATTTGGACACCCCCTTGGAGTAACATACAGACAGGTTTTCCTTCGTTCTTCTTATCTCGTTTCCAATAATAATGATTTAAAATAACAATAACAGTAACAACAACAACAATAATAATAATAATAATAACAACAGTAACCGAGCCGATTCCAAGAGCTACTCTTTCTCCCCATATTGTTTATACAACTATCGCGAGAAAAATCTTAATCCCGCATCGAGAGACGTTGTTTCGCGGGACGGAAATTAGGATAATTCAGCGCAGAAACGTGTTGGATATAATTACAATCAGCGACACGACGAAGGTACATGGGAGCGAATGCATATACGAATGCCACCAACAGGTTCAAGGGAACATTAAGCAGAAAAAAAAAAGGAAAGAAAACGAAATATTTATACTTTCAAGATTCGTAAAAAAAAAAAAAAAAAAATAAAAAAAAAATAATAAAAATGTTAAAGAAAAAGGAGAACTTCCGCAAAGAAACCGAAGGTTCTCTCTTTCCCTCTCTCCATCTCCTTTTGCTTTCTCTCTTTCTCCCTCCCGTTCGCCCCTCGCTCGACGCTGCGCTCCGCGGTAAAAGGAGCACCGGAGCACCAGTGTATAATATAAATGCGCGGCCGCGCGGTGGCGGCGGCAGCCTCGCTCCGATTTTCGAGGTAAACAAAGGAAACAAACAAAAATCCCTCTTTCCCTCCCCCCTCATTCTCTCCCTCTCTCTGCACACCATCATCTTTTTTATAACTGCTGGTTTCTCTCTCTCTCTCTCTCTCGCTGGTTGTGTGCCTGTGTGCTCGCGTCTACATAATATCATATACACGAGACCGCGGAAATCACATGCGCCCACATATATATACATATACATATGCGCCTATGTGTGCCTCTATCTATGTGCACGCGTATACATAAGTGCGCGATCCGCGCTCTCCACGCCGCCACCGGTCGCGACGGCGAAGAGATGGCGAGAATATATAGGCGGCTGCGGGATGTGCTATATAGAGTGTAATATAGACTCGCGCTGCTGCGGGATGTGATATATATATATATATATATAGAGCCGCGAGAGCCGGTGCGCGGCACGATGCGATGATGCCGGCGCCCGCGCGGAAGAGAGACGAGATCGATCGCGCGCGAGGGGGCACTCAACGTCTTTTTACGCGTCGCGACGCAATAAAGGATAAGAGAGCGAGCGGGAGAGAGAGAGAGAGAGAGAGAGAGAGAGAGAGAGAGAGAGAGACTGCTGCTCTTTTGCTCGATCCTATCAGAGCGGGGCGAGGGCGAGACCGCAAATTACGTTAGTTTTCGCGCGCACGTCTAGTGCTGCGGGAAATACAGGCAAGGGGTACAGTTCTGTGCTATATATATATATATATATATATATATATATATATATATATATATTGCCGCCAGCTACTTAGAATCATATACACATTTGTATATTATACGTATTTAAGGCTAGAGCAAGAAAAGGGAGAAGCATGATGGAGACGAGAAAGAGCGAGAGGACGAGAGAAATGTGGTGTAAAGGAGAGAGAAAAAGGAGAGGGAGAGAGAGAGAGAGAGAGAGAGAGAGAGAGAGAGAGAGAGAGAGAGAGAGAGAGAGAGCGACGGTGCGCACAACGAGCGGGGTTAAAACTCTGTTCGTCTCGCTCTCACTTCCGTCCTCCGCCATCCACCACGCGCGGGTATTATACATCAGACATCGCAGCTAAACGTGTGTTAATATATATATATATATATATGAGCGCTCGCGGTCGCGTGTGTGTGCGTGTATTCGTGCGTGCATCACCGCGCGCGCGTATAAATTTATACCTATTGCTCCGAAAAATCTCTCCTCTATATATCCAAGCTACAGGCATATATGTATAGTGGCGGCATGCGTATACACGAGTGTACGTATCCCCCCTCGTTTCTCGCTATATACGTCCGTCTCACTTTGTATCCTTCCCTCCCCGACTCGGTCTCTAAGAGAGCAATATGGCGCATTCTGTTCTCCCTCTCTCTCTCTCTCTTTCTCTCTCCTTTCTCCCCTTGGTGCGGGAGTATTTATACGAATTTCGGAGAGTTCTCTCTTTCCTTGTCGTCGCCACCCCCCAGCGCCCCCCTTTATATAGAATATAAGAGCCTGGTGCACACACTTCATCCGTCGGCGCGGTGGCGGCGGCCCTGCGCGCGCGGTTAAACTCCGACGTTTTCTCCCTCTCCTTCTTACACACCCGCGCCCTACTCATTTCTCTCTCTCTCTCTCTCTCTCTCTCTCTCTCTCTCTCTCTCTCTCGTTCGCTCGGTATTATAGTGTCTACTCTACTCCTTCAGTTCAGAACGCACCATCAAGGGAAAAATCCTCTTCTCTCTGATCTCTCCTTCCTCTTTTGCACACGTTCATTTGTGTGAGCGTTTTCTCTCTCTATCTCTCTCCCCCACATTCATACATATACATCATAGAGCGCGGGTACACGCGAGGAATCTTTAAAATCCCTCTTTCACTCGTATGGATATAGTCAGTCTCTCTCTCTCTCTCTCTCTCCCGCTCCCTAACTCTCGAGCGCTCTTTCAAGACTCGACAAAGAAATCGATTCCGTGCGTCAAAATGCTCCGCGCGCGCAAGAGAAAGAGAAATGTAGAAGGGAGATGGATAGAGTGCGAATATCGGCAAAGGAATACATCGACAACCATCAAGTACGTACGTAGGCGGGTATAAAGTACGTGTATATATATATATATATATATGCATGTATGTATGTACGTATGTAAGAGATGGGACGTGCTCACGGGTGATCAAGCCGACGACAACGACGAGGACGATTTCTTTCTTTGAAAAAGAAAGGTGTTTAATGTATATATAAGAGTTGTCGTTCTAGCGTTAACGGCGTACCCAAACGCGGCCTGGCATTAGTGTACAAGACTCTTAGGCGGAGAAGCATAACGGTAATAATAAAAGCAGAGGGACGCTTCCTCGACTCGCACACAGGCATATTTATATGCATATACGTGTATAATACATGCTTTCATAGAAAAACACCGGCTGCCTGATGCGGTTGGATCGCGCGTCCCTATGGCCGACTTGGTTCTCCTTCTCTCTGTCTCTCTGTCTCTCTCTCTCTCTCCCTCTCTCTGACTTTCAACCTCGATCGAAAAATTTTCCGAAAAAGAGGGAAAAGCGCGCAAGGTTGCCCGTTCTTCCGATATGCCACTGTCAATTGCCAGTTACCACCGCCGCTTTCGACCTGCGTCCTTCCCTTTCCCATTACAGAGGCAAGTAGTCACGGTCAAAAGGCGAAGAAAGAGATGGAGATCGAGAGGGAAAAGGTTCGCATAAGTCCGAACGAATAGTTCTCTTCTTTGCTCTCTCTCTCTCTCTCTCTCTCTCTCTCTCTCTCTCTCTCTCTACCTGATGTATATGAATATATACGTAACGCCTTCCATTCTACCTCAATTTTAGACTTTAAGGCACGTATTTACCTTTACCTATCTGCGAAGCACCCTTTATTATCTTATTCGACAGAAGTCACCATAAAGATATAGGCTTAAATATTCATCCTCTTGGTCGCTCGCTCGCTCTCTCTCTCTCTCCGCGGAGGAGTGCGCAAGAACGAATGAGCGAGCGCAAACAACCATTAAAATTATGAGAAACAACGATCGAAAACCGGACGCGCATAAGCTACTTCAATATAATGTAATAAAAGTATGAAGTAGGAGTAAGGTATATAATATAGTAGAGCGCGCGGCGGCGGCGTCCGAAAAAATCACGTGTTTTGGCGGCGGACGCCGCATGTGCGTGCCGCTCTGCGTACTTTACGCACACGCACACATATCTATTATATATATATATATATATATATATATATATATATATGTGGGGGGGGCGTGTGTATATACACGGATGTATCCAATGCTTGCGCGCGTTTCATGAATACAAAGCCAAGGTGTTGGTGAAGCAATATTACAATCAAAGAAGCGAGGATCAAAAAATTCACATGGTACTTATCAGCATAAAAATCGCAAGGAAAATCTTTTACGGAAGAATCGTATACCAACATTATAGTGCAATAAAAATATGCCTACATCAAAACTAGGGGAAAACATCTGGAATTATACATTAATATATATGTATGTACAAAAAGGGAGCCTTTCTCTCTCTCTCTCTCTCTGTCTCTCGCTTAAATATAAAAAGACGGAGCAAGAAGCCGCCGCCGCGCCGAGCCGTGAGAGTGACCGAGAGAGACAGCGATATAGTAGAGTATTCACATACACTATCACATGTAAAATGAGACAGAGAGGGAGAGAGAATAGATCTCGGGAGACGCCGCCGTGCCGAAGAGCGACTGCGCTCGCAGCGACACGAGGGGCCATCACCCCCCCGAAGCCCTGTATATATGTATATACATATAGACATATACGTGCATATATACGTAAAAAGAGAGAAACGCCTTCTTTGAAGCGAGCAAGAGAGAAAGAAGGACAGAACTGTATTGTACGCACATACATAGGGCCACACGCACATTTCGCGTGTGTTATATTATGCTCTGTCTCACTCGATTTCGCTGCCACGCGCCGCTACACCGCCGACTCGACTGTATACTTTTATATTACATACATGCATGCTCCGTTTTTATAACAGCGCGTGCGAGGGACAGAGATGAACGACAATGACCGAAATCGCGCGCGTCGCCTCCTGCACGACTACTATACGGTTAATTACGATACCGGGGGAATTACCAGGAAAGCGAGAAAGACAGAGAGATTGAAGAGAGAGAGAGAGAGAGAGAGAGAGAGAGAGAGAGAGAGAGAGAGAGGGAGAGAGAGAGAGAGAGGAGAGAAAGGGGACAGATCAAAAAGTAGCGTTCTAGACGCTTGGAAAAAGACATTTTCAATATATAAGTACAGGAAGCTTATTAGTTATTCGTTAGGGAGAAAGAACGCGCGCGCAATGCGGGGAGAGAGAGAAAGACAGAGAGTGAAGGAGGAAGAGCATAGGCGACGCGACTATACGAAATAATTACAATACCCGATATTCACAGCGAACGAAGAAAGATGACAACTGATGAATAATTGTGATTTATGGTACTTACGGCGTCCAGCTTGGCGGTTTGCAGTCACACACGACGAGGGGGATGAAAATCTACTAAATCCTCCTCCACCGCCACACTCTGAGACTCGCTCCTTTGCTGACACACGCGCGCGCGTGTGCACGCGAACTTAATAATATATGCACAGGGAGAGCACCAGGGAACGACGAATATCTATTTCTCTATCTCTGTCTGTCTGTTTCTCCCCTCTCGTTCTTCACTTCGCCCCTGGCCGTATATATATCTGGTCGAGTCCCACGGTGTATTTTAATATATAGATATATATTTATAATATACTAATTAATAAAATAGAAAACCGAACGAGAGGGCGGTTCGCGTGCGCGCGCGCGCGGCGTTAGAAAAAAAAACAACGCAGCCGAGAGCAGCGCACCACCACCACACGCATCCGCCGTCGTCGCCGCCGTTTTGCTGGCTCTCTCTCAGGAGGCGCGCGTTAGTTGAGTATATAGCGTCGCGCGCCGTCTCTATATAGAGAGTGAGAGCGAGAGAGAAAGAGGATATATATCAAGTATAATATACGTATATATATCTATATGTGCATATATATATATACGACGGCTCTCGCTGCTGATGCTGTCTCTCTCTCTCTTTCTCTTTTCTTCTTCGCGTACCAGAGCAAGACACTTAATACGCACACACTCGTGTATGTATTATATGCGCCGCACGCAAAGGGGGAGCGAGGTTCGTATATATACGTGTGTCCGTGAGAACGCGCGCGGCCGTGTGTAACACAGCACGGTTGATGCGGGAAGCAATAATTATTTTATATATATATATACATATATATATTTTTGTATATATTATATATATATATTATATATGCACGAGATGAGTTTCAAATGAAAATTCTTTTGTAAGGTACGTATATGTATATCTAATTCAACGATGCCTTCCTCAGGTTGATAAAAATATAGAATCTATAGAAATTTTTAGGCACACAGCACGCCCGCACAATGCCTGATCAGGCGCCAATGTATAATTCTTCATGTACACACACATACACATGCACTCTGGGGATATTTACACACGAATTCACAGTAAAATATATATATATATATATACACTCGCGCACACACCTTTGTCGTCTTGGCCAAGAAAATTGCGGGTATAAATGTATGCGCGCGCGTGCGCGGTTGTGGATTATAATAAACTTTTTTTGGTGCCTTTCCTCTCCGCAACCACGTTGTCCGTGTTGCGACTTACGACAGTTACGAGTGTCGAGAGACTAGCCGACAGATATAATATAATAACTATAAGATGCAAACGACGCCGCCGCTATGCTCTAAGTCTACACACCGCGCCGCCGTCCGTAAACGTCGTGCGATGTCGTTTTCGCTTTTTCGGCGACGACCGAAACAGAAAGAGAGTGAGAGAGAGAGAGAGAGTGCGAGTAAGCGACGAATATATGTACGGAAAGAGTGGGGAGCGCGCATGCGCTACCTTTGCCTTTCATTGTTGGCGGCACTGTGTGCTCATGCCATATACATATGTACACAAATACTAGCACGGCAGACACACACATGCGTACGCAAACGAAAATGCGGTTGCCACTGTTGGGCAGCTGACGATGTAGGGTAAAAATTTTTTGTAGCATGCATCAGGCATCTTGCGCGCATCCGCGCGAGACGTATGGCGCCAAAAGAGGAAATTGGATGCGCCGCCAACGACATCTACGAAATCGGGCGGCTCTTTCGAATGAAGCTCCGTGCAGAATATATATGGGGGAGTGGTTCGCACGGTATAGACAGATCTCTGGTATAGAACATCTCATGAGCTGAATTAGTTACTCCCAGATTTTTTCTGTATATCTTCAATAAAAATACATTGCATGCATTTTTTTAAACATGGATTTAAAAAATATAAATCTCATCCAAAAATTGAGAATAACAATAATTTTTCATATGCAATATAATAACAAGAAAAAAATTGCGGCAAACTGAAAAAAAAGACACCAGTCTATAATGTTGACTGTGATAAAAAATAATTTGTCTACTGCACTACTGCACAATTTTCGAAGAATAGTTATTGACAATGGAATGGCACTAATATCATTGTCAATAAGTTAATAATATATAGCTATATATCATATGCTGCAAAAGCAAGTTGATTTATGATTTACGAAGTAGCTTAATTTCATAAAGCAATAAGAAAGTAGAAAATGTAGTATTATAATTCATATACATTTATTATTAAGAAAAAAGAAAAAAAAAGTAAGAACATCAATCATATCATGCATAATTAGATTCATTAATTAGAAATATAAATTAGTTTCAAATATATAATTCCAACTTTTAATTGAGCTCTAAGATGGGCGTATTTAATAAAATTAAATAATTATTCGTACAAACCTCTTTGGAGAATTGAAATATAGCTGGGTCAAAATATTAGACGCTGTCATGATGATCCATTTATCATAAAAATAGCAAACGTTGAACTTTTGCGCTGTTAATTTTTTCTTTTACACACCCATCAGACCGTCTCGTTCTCAAGCAACAATATAAGGCCGCCTCTTATCCCTGCAAGGCCCGAGGAAGCGTAAAAATAATTTACCCTCGCGTGATAAAAAAAAGACAATAATCTTGAGCAATTGGAAGTCTCACGCGTAAATCAGGAGGGAAGAAAACCTCCAGGATGCGAAGTAATTTTTTTTTTTTTTTTTTTTTTGTTAACGAAACCGTGGAATAAGGAAGAGGACGTTGGACTTTTCTATATGTGTGTAAGTACCTGCGGGAAGAGAGCGAAAATGCAAAGACGTGAGCGAGAAGAAGGTTTTTGTTATATAGAATTTATAAGGAGAGTCTGCGCGCTGGCTGCGCATGCAGGAACTGCGTTATGTATCTGCGGTTATATTATAAAATCGCGTGTGGAAATGCGCCTGCGCGCGCGCACTTACCTTTCGTCTCTGCCCCCGCAGCGCTTAGGTATATATAGCACAAGCTTGTAAATTCGAACGTTGTAACTCGTCGGCGCGTCGGCATGTAATGGAAAATATTGCGAAAAAAAATAACGAGCACGAGGATAATTATTGCCGGGCGGGCTCGGGGCGAAACGCCTCGGAAATAATGAAATTTCGCCAATTCGTTGTAAAAATCAATACGATAGGCGAGAGAGCACTTGAGAATCAAATGTATAATCAATACTTTATGCAAAAGTGATAAAGTTTATAAGGCGCGCGCGCTGGCGCGGGGCGTGCACGGCGCACACAGGCTCATATATACGCGACGGCTTTGATATATACATAATATGCAGTTATGATAAATATATAGGCGTTGCCTATTTATTTATATATTTTTCATAAGTTACATTACACACATAGCAATGCGTATTATTTTAATATCAACTTTATGGATATATGCCTACTATATACGTCTTTTATATATTTTTATTAATAGACTGTCTTTCTATTTTTAGGATTAAATAATAATATAATTGTTGCAGTGATTATATTTGCGTAAATTATGATAACGGCAAAACAGGTGCAAAAAGTACTTTTCTAATAGTATTGCAAAAAATATTTCTAAAAAATAATTGCATATGATTTAAATAAAATTTTGTTAGTCAGAACAGCCGGAAATTAGTTGAAAGTGAATTATAATTTGGATGAATTATTCAAATTGAATATTTTTTTTCTTCAAAATGGAATATAATATTTAGGCGTGTTCGCGCGTTTTGGAATTTGTCCTATTCTTTACTTGAAAATTAACCTTTTTATTCTGTATGCATAAGAGCAGCAGAGAGAGAGAGGAGAGAGAGAGAGAGAGAGAGAGAATGAGAGCGTAGTGAGAGAATCGGCCAATGGAGAGAAAAGAGAAATAAATAAAACTCTAGTAAAAGCGCCTTAAAGTCTTCCTATGGGAAAAATTTAATGCATACCGCATGACCCACACTGTCCCTAGATAAGCCCTAGAATAACATAACCATCATGAACCAGCGTATCTGTTTTGGTCTAATTCCGTTGACAGGCAGCAGGTGATTTGAATTTTTTTCAATGTTAATTTGTTTTTAACAAATATTTTTTCATAATAGTAAAAAAGTTCTAGTAAAAGCCTTTTATATTAGTTTATTATTTTGATTTAGAAAATACTTTAACAATGTCAAAAATGGGAAATTATGACGGTGCTCATGATGATGGACCCGGTTTTGTTGGTATAAAATTTTGTCAAGAATGTAATAATATGTTGTATCCTAAAGAGGATAAAGAAAATAAAGTTCTAATGTATGCGGTAAGATAAATTCTTAATTTGTTTTATAATGATTTAAGTGTTATATAGGTTATATTTTTATTGGTATAGATGATTTTAATATAACTTTACAAATTTGTGTTTTTTTCTTTCAGTGTAGAAATTGTGATTTTAAGACACTAGCGGATAGTAGTTGTATATATGTTAATAAAATTATGCACGAAATTGAGTAAGTATTGTGCTCTTTTGAAGAAATCATATGTTTTACATATATACAATTAATTAATTTTTTAATAAATTTTCAGTGAGTTAACTCACATAGTAGCAGATGTAATTTCTGATCCAACGTTACCAAGAACTGAAGAACATCCATGTCCAAAATGCAACCATCGTGAAGCTGTTTTCTTTCAGGCACAAACAAGAAGAGCTGAAGAAGAAATGAGACTTTATTATGTTTGTACAAATCAACATTGCACACATCGATGGACAGAATAATTTTGTTTATATTAGAGAATTAACTTTAAATTTAACTTATATAAAAAAATATACTATTTTAAATAAAAAATATTTTATAAAAACTATCTTATTATTTACATGTGCAGTTTCGTTTCTTTTTGATTATTATTTACTCAAAATATTTTAACTTTCTATTTATAAAAACGAATACTATATACAGATAATATATATTTATATATGTATAGTGTTTTTGCGTATAAATCATGTAGAAATATATCCCTAGTGTTGTTCCTAGTCTTTTTACTGACGCAAAATAACCTAAAACATTTCTCGTACATGATAATATATAAATCAGTATATAATTTGGTTACGCTGTTACGTATAAAATTGTAAATAAGTTGCCAAAGACGAAACGCATGTTATTGCTCGTTGGTTGTTGAATAAGAGCAGGAGGAGCCTAATGCAATCGAAGAGGTTGGACTGACTGCCAAATTTGGTTTCGAAAACAGGTGTGCTTGCTTACTCATTAATTTAATCTTTTAAGTATAGGTATGTTTTCTCAATAATTCTGAGTTTTAACATATTTCTTTGTTGTTTCATGGGCACTTCGCATTCAGGAAATTCACGGAAAACATTGAAAATGGAGAGGTATTTTATTTAATAATAATAATTATTGACAAATAAATTTATATAAATTTTCAATACATAATTTATTACTTGGATTAGGAACCCAAATACTCAAAATGTTAATGCAGAAGAGGAGAGTGCTAATAGCACAGCACGTCCTTTATCTATAGAACCAGCTAGAACACCACCAAATGTTAATCAATTAGAAATTCATCCAAATCAACCAAGACAACCATCAAATTTACAAGGTTTATTAAGATTTGCTATGGAAGCAACAGTGTCAGAAGATGCTCCGAATAATTCAGTATTTCATCCTATTGATGATGAGGTATAAACACCATTAATTAAATTATAAATATGTTAAAAATAAATAATAATAAGTTAATATTTTAATTGTAAAAAGCATTCAAAACAACAAAAGATTAATTTATATATTCATTTATTTTCATGTTTAGCGCAAAAATTTTCTTAACAATGCATTATCATCGATGACGGTTAATGTTATTGAAGAACTACAAAACAATATAAAATTTTTATACAATGTAACAGAATTGAGAAATGAAGATGATCCTTCAGAATATGAAGCTGCTTTAGATAAAATTGCAGATAGAGCTGATAGTATGGATCTAGCAAATGATTTTTATAAAATTGGAGGATTCTCAGTTTTTGAACCATGTTTAAATTCTGTACATAGTGGAATAAGGTGGCGAGTTGCTAATGTTATTGCTGAGATAACGCAAAATAACCCATTTTGTCAAGAAAAAGTTTTACAAGGAGGTTACTTGCCAACATTATTGAACATGGTGGACACTGATATATCTAATTTAGCAAGAATAAAAGCTTTATATGCACTTTCATGTAAATCAAATTTTATGTATAATTAATTTATATTTAACTAAAAATATTATTAATTCTTTAACATAAATTAAGTCAATTTTAATAAAATTGACTTTATTCACTATAAGAATTTATAATTTTTAAACATTAAAAAAAATTCTATGCATTAAAATAATTGTTTAAGTAAATATTGCAAATTTTAGTAACAGTAATTATAATTTATAGGTATTGTTAGAGGGAATGCACTTGCATTAAAATGTATGGAAGATAATGATGGTTATTCGGTATTAATGAGAGCAATACAAAGTTCAGTAGAAAAATTACAAATAAAGTCTGCCTTTCTATTGTCATCTTTATGTAATAAAGATCAAGACAATGAATTGAAATGTATATTAATCAAAATGGGATTGATTGAACAAGCTGCTGGTTTACTGGCTATAGGAAATTCTCCTGCAGAATCTAAGTAATAAATGAATGAATAAATTGGAAATTTTTAGTTTTAATGCATGCTATTATATTCTTTATTTTTCAGGGAACAACTTCTGAATATGCTCAATGCTTTAACAAGTACTAATTTTCTTCCTGCATTGAAAGAATGTCAAAGACCTGAATTATGCTTAAAGCGAACATTAGAAAGACATTTACAAGAGTCAAAAGAAGAAGAAAGTATTGAAAGAGAAGATATATGCAAACAACTCTTGGATACACTTTTTTCTGATAAAGAAATTGAACAAGAAAGATAATTTATTATACCTAATAATTAAAACCATTGTGTCATGTTTATAGACAAATATTAAATTTATAAAAATTATAAATTAATAGCTATAATTATTTATTTATTGTGATTGCGTCTATTTTGTATAATAAAGTTTTCAAAAAATAGTTTTAATAATGGAATACTTTTTTAATTTCCGCTATGTGTAAAAGTTTTAAAAATAGATCTGTATATATTAACGGTTATCAGTAATAAACATAAAAACGCATTCCAGTCATTGTATTTTGAATTTATTACTTTTTTTAAATTAAAACAATTCGTTTTAATGTTAAAAACAATCATCCAAAATACGTATAAACATGTATAAGCAGGTATAAGTAGTATAAGCTGGTATAACTATAAGCAGGTATAAGCTGGTATAAGTCTGGTATTATAAGATAATGTATGTCAAGTACCACATGGGCAGCAGAACAGTTGATTACGTCGCGTTCAGTCAAAACAATCAGCTGATTGTTCGAAAAACATTTCAATAAAATGTCGGACGAAAAAGAGATTACAGAACAATCAGAGGATCCAGAATTAAATGAATTATTAGATAGTACGTATAAAATTAAATATTTGGACCAAAAACTTAATCTTGTTAAATAAATAAACTACCGTGATCTGACATAACCTTATATCAAAAATTTAGTAGAAAGAATATTATTTTATTATAGTTTTGACAGCTATAAAAATTTATTTTAATAATTAAATAAATACTTTTTGTCAAATTGACATTGTTACTTTCATCAAAATAGAAATCTTACACATTTTATATAATTGTATTACATAATAATTGTTCATTATTAAAAAAATTTAGGTGCCTTGAAGGACTTTGATAAACCTGTGAAACCACCATCAGCACCAAAAAAAGATGAAGGATTAACATCTTCAACCACGGTTACAGAAGTACCAGAGGAAGATGTTACGGTTGAAGAAGTTTGGACAGAAGACTTTATAAAGCAGACAGCTGATCAATTTAAACGAAATCTTGAAGATTTAATGCAAAATGGTATATAATTAGATTAAAAAATTTAATTGAAGTATTATGTTATTATTTTTATTGTTTAGATTCTAATACTGAAATGGGAGAATCTTTCAAAAGAGTAGCTCAAACTATTGCTGGTGCAATTTCAGAATCGACAGGTGAAGATGGTAGTATTCCAGATTTTCAATCAGCAATAAATCAGGCATTGAAAGATTTATCTGCAACGTCTGAAAATTTACAGGTATATAAATTCATTTATAGCATTACTTCATAGAAACATTTATATACTTTGAAATGTTTTTATTAATCACGATTATAATACATTAGCAATAATAGCTTTTCTTATACTTTTATTTGATATATTAATATCATACTCTGTAATTCTGAAATTCAGCTTCATAACTAATATCTAAATATACATATATAAAAAGTGAAAGAAATAAAATATCTTTGTTATTTCTCAAGTATTCTAGTCACTTTTTCAATAAAAACAATTTTTAATTTAGAATGTTCCAAATATTACGGAAAGTGATTTAGCAGCTATGTTTGGACAAACATCATTAGAAGATGGAGGAGCAGAGATTTTTCCCTTTATACAAGGAGTGATGCAATCTTTGTTATCTAAAGATGTTCTTTACCCTTCACTAAAAGATCTTGTTGATAAATATCCAGCATGGCTAACAGAAAAAAGAGCAACCTTACCACCCACAGATTTAGCAAACTATGAAAAACAGCTAGATATTGTGAAAAAGGTAATTGCAATTTATAAAGGTATTTATTAACTAAAAAATGTAATATTGGATAAATCACACGCCATTTATTTATATTCGTTTATTCTTCAATTAATATTTGTGATAAAATGAAATATTTATAAAAAATTGGAAAAATCTTTTAGGTGTGTACGGAAATGGAATCAGAAACAGAAAATGATTCTGAGGAAGTTAAGAAAACGCGATTTAGACATGTGTTAGGACTTCTACAAGAAATGCAAACGTGTGGTCCACCACCAGAAGAATTAGTTAGCGATCAACAGCCGTTTTTCCAATTGGATCCAGAAAGCAATCCTCTATCACCACCTTCATTGCCTGGAATGGATGATTCTCAAAATTGCTGTGTTATGTGAAAAAAATTTTGTGCTTGAACATGAGTTTTTATAAAATGAATTTTGTGCATGGACACATAATTAGCTAATATTTATAATGTGTCAAAAATGTATATTTAACATTTTTAAGAAGAATCAATTATGCATTTTGACACATTACGATTTTTATTAAACGTGTTGATGTAGTGTTTAGTAAAAAAAATAGGTGTTTGGATAATTCGGAAGACTGTTTTAATATAATTGTTTTATCAAGATTATTGACAAGTTTATTAATTTTCATTGAATATAATTAATTTAAATTATAAAAAAAATGAAGTCAAATTTTTACACTTTACATAATTTATTTCATAAATATTATTTTACATTAATTCCAAGCTGGCTTCTCCCTTTTTCGCCATTGAAAATAATTCAAGCATTTTATGCTGAAGATAGTGCATCAACACCAGGTAAAACCTTGCCTTCTAACAGTTCTAAGCTTGCACCACCACCTGTACTGACATGACTAACTAAGTCTTCAGTTTTCCATTTAGCAGCACAAGTTGCAGTGTCACCACCTCCAATAATTGTTGTTGCACCACGTTTAGTTGCTTCAACAACATTGTCCATTAAACTCTTGGTTCCTTTACAGAAGTTGTCGAACTCAAACACTCCAGCAGGTCCGTTCCAAACAATAACTTTAGCTCTATTTATTGGTTCTAGAATTATATTATTTTAGTTAAATTTAACAGTATATTTTATTCTTTATATAAGTATATTCTTAATTTATTATATTTTTTATATTTTATATTAATATTTTATATAGTTTGAATTATATAAACTTTTAAAGCTACAAGAAGAAATGGAATTTTTTTACATAAACTATGTATTAAAAAATTTAGTTCTTTATAATTTGTAAAAAATGTTGTAATAATTACATCATATATAAAAAAAATTTTTATTTATTTTATAGATAAATAATTGTAAAAAAATACAAACATTCTAATATATTACCTGCAAACAGATCTCTGGATTTTAATCCTATATCAAGACCCATCCAACCATCAGGAATTCCATTTTCAATATCTCCAGTTCCAACAGTTGCATTTTCTGCAAATTTATCTGCTGTGATAAAATCTACTGGTAAATGAATTTGAACTTTGTTCTGTTCTGCTTTACGCAAAATATCATTTACAATTTTAGAACCTGCTTCATCAAATAAGGAATCACCAATCTAAATAAGAAAAAATGATCTTAAAATTCCTTTAATATTAATACTCTCAAAATGAAATTTAATAACTTACTTTCATGTTCTTTGATATTTTTAAAAATGTATATGCCATACCACCAGTAATAATCATTTCACTGACTTTATCTAATAAATTATTGATTAGTTGGATTTTATCAGCAACCTTAGCTCCTCCAAGAATGGCTAGAAATGGTCTTTCTGGATTTTCCAGAGCTTTAGCGAAGTATTGCAATTCTTTTTTTAGCAAGAAACCACTAGCTCTAATATCAAATCCATCACCCATCATGGAACTATGGGCACGGTGGGCAGTACCAAAGGCATCATTGATGTACACATCTCCAAGTTTTCTGAGAGATGCTCTGAATTCTGTTATTTTATCTTTATCTGCTTTAATCTAAATAATATGAATAAAAAGATTAGTTTGTTATTTATAATAAGAATATTTATGGTTTTAAAGATACTTCATTTACAATTTTTTAATTGAAGAATTAAAAAAAGAGGAAATGACAGCCTGTATTTAATATATATATATATATATATATATATATATATATATATATATATATATATATATATATAATATAATAATTCATGAAAAAACTATTTACTATTTATATAGTATTTCAACTATTTACTATATTTATTTATAAATACTATTCAATATTTTTAAAAATTAAGTCATTTTTATAATTTTCTCACATTATAAAACGAAATTACATACTTTACTACCATCTGGACCAACACCTTTACCTTCCTCTTCTATATGAAATCTTAGATTTTCCAAGAGAATAACAGATCCAGTAGCTGGATTAGCACAAGCTTCTTCCACTGTAGGTCCTACACAATCATCTAAAAATTGAATATCTTTATTAAGTAAAGTTTTCAATTCATCTGCAACTGGTTTCAATGTATATTTTATTTGTTTCAATCCATCTGGTCGTCCCAAATGAGACATCAAAACAACAGACTTTGCATTCTTCTCTAAGGCATATTTCACAGTGTCGAGAGCTGCAGTGATTCTCTGATTATTTGTTATCTTTCCCTCCTTAATTGGTACATTAAAATCCACTCTAAAAATTAATTTTTTTTTAGTTCCTTGATCAGCTATATTTTAATTAATATTATTTAGTAAACTAATATAAAAAAATATAAAAGATTCTAATAAATAAAATACATCTTTTAAATATTGTAAAAAAGTTTATCAAACTGTTCTTCAGTATTTACAATGAATAACATTTTTATGTTTATAATTAAATAAT
The DNA here is from genome assembly GCA_018907035.1 of Sycobia sp. Sy_11. NCBI lineage: Eukaryota > Metazoa > Arthropoda > Insecta > Hymenoptera > Epichrysomallidae > Sycobia > Sycobia sp. Sy_11. The sequence goes on along the minus strand of JACCIC010000009.1, from coordinate 5,078,232 downwards.
ATACACTGAAAGTATTATAGTAACTTTTTTGTGACACTTTGCATTATAAAACGTCAATTGAATTTCATTCATTCCAACCTAGACTTTGAAACTTAAAAAAACTATTAACGAAAAATGCCGTACTATCGAAATAATTGATATTATTTTCAATCTATACGGTAACAATTTATAGAGTGATTTTAACTCAATTACAAAATTTTTATTTTTAACAACTATATACTATGCGTACGAAACACCTATTTCTTTTTTATATTGTTTAAATAAAATATTCACCTTATCAGCACTCTCTTGCCGGCAAGATCAACCTTGTCTATGCTTAGTTTATTCAAAGCCATGTTTAAAAACGACACACTATTCGATAAAACTCTATATGAAATTAATGATAAAGGCGTTTTTGTAGAATGCAAACCCAAAGTTGGACGGCGGATGCAGGAAAACGATTTGCAGAAGATTCGACTGTTTGATGAAAAACCTCGTGCGACCACTTTTGGGTCGAGCAGACGAGGAGTGAATGTCATGAGAAGGTCATACCTTAAAAACGTCATGACATTGAGATTAGTCTGGTACTATTAGACTGACGCGACCTCTACATTTCATCATTATTATATACACGCACAGCAGAAAAAGTTCGCGAGAGAAGGGATAAAAGAGAAAAATTGATTGATTGATAACATTTTGACCGACAATTATAAATATAAAACAATTGTAGTAATAACTGCATAAACTTATATACAAGGAAGATATAGAGTCCATGGTTCCAAATATGACTAATAATTATAACAATGATGAGTTTATACGTTTCTTAAAAATCAATTTCCAAAATTATTTCCTGTAGAAATAGGCACTATATAATGATACGCTACAATTCATCTATAATTTTTCTATTATATTATTATATCATTATTTTATATTTGTTGAACAAAAATAAGTAAAATAATATAATTAGTGAAATCGACTTTAAAACTCCTTTGAATTGCATCCGTGTTATGCCATGAAACCCATTTACATTCATATGAAAGTTAATAATGTTTTTGAATAATACAGTGAGGGGGCGCATCGAAGGATATAAAAAAATCGGCACACGATATCTATAAATAGTTGATCTCAATAGCGCTGATTTACGTAAAACCATACCCTGTCTATAATAACAGTACCAAATTTAGATTAGTAGTTTTGCGAATTGAAATCTATCATATTCCAAAAAGTCAGCTACAAACGGTTTTATCATATAGTAAACAAATACTATGGACATTATATACCTGGAATTTTCGAATTCGACTCAATCACGTGAAATTTACATAATAATGTAAAGATGATTTGAAGTTGATCGTCTAATTCGATAAAATTCAATTTGATATTATTTTATAATAAATGAAGAATATACTTTAATGTTTTTCAATGATTTGTGGAAAAATCAGAAATATCTGCAATTATGATTTGCTTTATATATGATTAAATGGGAATAAATTCAATGGGGATTAAAAACAGTATAATATTTCATTTTTATTTGTCAGTTTATGGGATCTCAAAAAAACAATTAAAGAAGCTTTTAAAAGTTCAATTGCTCTTTCTTGAATGTTTAAATAAGTAAAAAATCAACGTTTCTTTACTTAAGAAAAAGAACTCATAAGAGAATAATTAGAAATACAGAAATGATTGACAATTTTTGACAATTACGATTTCGCAGGAAACGCTTATATATAGCGGCGACTAAGTTGCGAATTAACATACCTCTTGCGTAAATTCTGTAATATAATCGAGAGCTCCTTTCGGAGTTCGCGCCTCTCGTCCGATGATCATCGCTGATGAATCTGCAGCCCATTATTTACGTCTAATAGACTCGGTGGTTGAGAAACTGGACGCAATAGTCGCAAACAGATTTCTTTTTCACGAAAACAATTATTCTCACAGACTGTCCCATCGTCTACTGAACACCCGAGAATCCTCTTTCTCTTTTCACTCTGACTCGAGCTTACTAGGTAGCTTCGGAGATTCCGTCTTATCTTTTGCCATTATTCTCTCTTTTATCAGTATTATATACGCCTTCCATCTAATGGCATGCGCGAGTCATTTCCCTGGAAAATCCTTAAATCATATTAAAGCATACTAATTACAATTTATCCAATTTTGTTTTTATTTTTAAATTTTTAATCGAAAAACAATCGAAAAATATTTAACATTTTTTCACTACTGCTTTCTTAATAATAAAAAACTTATAATGCTATAAAATATAAGAACGCGCGCGCGCGTGTGTGTGTCAAGCGTAAAAGACGTATAAAATATCTATATTATTAATAATACAAATTCAACAAAGACTTATATAAAGCTGTTTACTGTAGGAACTCTTCATTAATAATTTCCCTTATCTCGTACTATAAACATATAGTTCCCCTAAAAGATCGACATTTGGAATCTTTTTTTTTCTATTAAATAAAAGTGTGCAATATATTGCACATTTTGTATTTATCATGACCTTATATAATGTGTTGAAATCTTATCATTACTTAATATTCCAGAAAATTGTAGATAATTGATAGTTTGAGCAATTATATTAGTACCACATAAGCGAATGCTCATGTGTGAAGATGTATAGCTATAATACATATTCTTATAGTTTCTAATTTGACACTATAAAAACCATTTTGTAAAAAAGGATAATGTACAAGAAATCGAAAAAGGAGATCCAGAAAACATGATTCTTATACAAAATAAAATTTTTTGACAATTCTTTCACTTGGCAAGTTTTTCGGCATATTTACCCTTCGACAATAGTCCAATCGCAAAAATTTATCCTGCCCGCGACTATTTAATGAGTATAATTTTTTTTTTATGGCAAATGATTTGTGCATCAGCCTGAAATAATAATGACTCACTATACAAAATCAGTATGCATTCTTCAATCTGATATTAGTTCCGAAGGTTGATTTTAAACAATATTGAATTCATTCTGATGAAGTCGCGGTTTTCGATTATCTCAATGTACTTGTTATATTATTGTTTACAAACAAATTGCTGATTCACACTTGAGCTAATTTAAAATGAAAAATTCATTGATTTTTTATATTTTGCGTTCTATTGCAACTATGCAATGCAAAGCGCAGAATAGAACTGCAGAAATTTCATGAATCAGATATCAGCACAAAATCATATTGATATATATTACGATCTGTGCGGAGTGAGCACACGGATATATACTGAAAATAAAATGTCTGTTATCAAGTAAATATTTCCTTGTTTTGTATCAAGTAACTTGTTTCTTTAAATTGAGAAAGTATCTTTTTAAATGAAAGTACTATTTACTTGATGCAAGAAAAATCCACTTAAATTAAACCATGTCGTGTTAAATCTAGTGACCATTTTCTTAATTTAAGAAAATGATTTACTTGATACAAAGCAAATAAATATTTACTTGATGTCAGAAAATTTTTCAGTATATATATATAATTTCCTAACAGTATAATTATATAAAAAGTTCACCTATTCTAGCAAGTTGTTGGCATACCTCTTTTAGAATATCATTAAAATAAATATGGCATGATTTTTCGTAATTTATCCCTATAAATAATCGCGTAAATTATCCGTAGGATTGAATTACATGTTCTCGTAGCAAGTTTTGAAGCTTAATTCTATCGACTGTTGACAATTGTCAGGAATCGCTCTCTTTCATATGGTTGCAGTATGAGTGAACTGGCTGATCCCTTTAATGCTAAGTCAGCGAAGGTATCGGCAGACGGCTTGACAGATTTGTTCTACTTCGGGCTGCCAAGCTTTTCTTTGCTGTGAGAGATGGAGTATGTAGCAGAATCCTATAGTCGATTTTGGTGATTTCGTTCATTCCAAAAATTTAGGTCAACTTGATGACACTCTACTATCCCACAATGACTTAATATTTCTTCTTTTTCAAGTATTGGAATATGATTGATTTTATGCTTCTTGGCTGTATATCAGTGCTGTACTGGTATTATTTTTCTTTTTTGTAGTATTCTGCCTATTCCAGCAGGTATGTAATAATGCTTGTCTGTTGACAAAGACGATGAATGGGTGCACCTCTGGATTTTCACACTTATTTCGAAAGAAGAAGAGGCCCTACTAAATCAACGGCCACTCATTCCCAGGGCTGTTCAGCTAATGTCGCTTAGAGTATACCTGTAGGACAGTAGAATTCTGTCGTTATTCTGTCGTATTATTGCGTTAGAGTAGCGGCACCTAAGCCCTTCTTACTCATCGGTTTGCAGGATAAACGGCATTGTCCAGTCCGGACATCCAATCACGAACGTATTGCTTAGTACGTTTTTTTTTTATAACTGCATGCTTTTTGCTCCGTCTCTTCCGAATTTCATTTAGACGTTTTTCTAGTTAATTTGTGTAATCGCATAGAGATTTTGAACGTTCTTCAAAAATCGTCCATATTAAGAAATTAGGCACAAAAACCATTAAATCTCTTTACTATTTCGGGGCAGCGATAAATTTAACATGCTTGCCACTACGAGTGCGAGCCAGAAGACATTGAATTGTCAGTCATTTCGCAGATACGATAAAGACAATCATCAGACGGCTATCTGCCGCTTGAGTGCGATCTGCCAATATCCATTTCTTAGATTACTGGTAGATAAATATCTTGCCATCCGCAGTTGATCAAGCGTAATGTTTATTTGAAGTATATTGGATACACGGCTTATTTGGTTACTTTATTAACTTTTTTAAAATCAATGCAAAACTATTATTATATTTCTCTTTAAGCATACTATCTAGTTCCCCATTTATTAATTCCTGCATTTTCGGGTTAAGAGGCCAATATTTTTCTTTTATCGATGTTTTGGCTTCTAGCGTAATGTTGTGCTCTATAAAAGGTGTTGGGCCCTGATTTTAAAATGCTCTCATTTATTCTAACAACAATGCCAGTAGCGCAACAGTACATAGGTGAAACTGGCGCTATATACTTCCGTCAGACCTCGTCAGATTTGAACACGTATAAGGCAAGATAGTAGTACCTGGTGGTACTGCCACCATTAATGATCGAACGATATTGCTTGACCTTATGAAATGATACCCCGATTGTTCGAATTTATAATTCAGAATACCCTGAACAGCTTCATGGATCTAAAGCTTTTCCATTGTCTGATTTAGAGACAGAAATGATAGCCTGCTGATGGACTTATTAGTTCGAAACATTCCTGATGCTTGTTACTATCGTCTAAGGTCTGCAATTTGAATCGCAGCTGTTCAATGCACTTACTCGTATCAGATTGTATGACAAGTTAGACCAGATGGATGAAATTATCGAGCAATTCTATTAATAAATAAAAACAGTGATTAGATGTTATAAAAACAGCCAATGGACGACAGATCAATCGCCAACAGAATGAGCTCTGTCTATCTATATCTGGGAATTTGAGTAGCATAAAAAAAGAAGACAGCATCATTTTTTGCCAAACTCGTATACAGCTAACTATTCGGACTATCTATATTCGTTTTTAAAGACCTAGCCACAGCAAAACACGTATTTTTCCGATAAGACATAGTAAGAATGTCCCTGCAGATAACGTAAGATAGTCCGTACGAGGTCCTTAGTCGAGTAAATGGATGATAAAGATAAATCTAACTCTTCTTTGGGACAAAACAAGAAAACGAGAAAGCAGTCGAACATATAGCCCGTCTACACAGGAATACCAGAGCAGGGTTAACTGGTTAACTGGTTAATCTATAGATTTACGATTTCTAAATAATTAAGTACGCTTTCCCTTTTTTGGACAAAAAGTGTTCACGGAGAGGACGTCAATTCAATCGCACCCATGACGACGAAATAACATTTGATAATTTCAAATTTAAACAATAAAAATCATATTAAATATAAAGCTACTGATTGCTAAACAACGAAATGATATAGGCAGTTTAAACGCGCTCTGAGATTTTAAACAAAAGAAATTTATATTAATATGTACTATTTTTTGGCAGCTATAATACTAACTTAACTGATTCAAATAAATATAATTATTCTTTTTCAATAAGACTATTTTATATAGCAATAATTGTTATTGAATTATAAATTTTATTGTATAAAATAGTTGTTCTAAAAGAATAATTGAACTTTTTTATTAAATAAGAGTATGGAATTGTTATATTTTAATCGTAAATAGTTATTAAATTATCTGATAATAAGATTATTTTAAAAACACTTTACACTGTTTCTTTTAGTAAAATTGTTAATAATTTCAATATAAAAATCTTTCTTAATAAGTCTAAATGGATAGAAAAAGTCTTCAGTCGATCCTGCAAAATAGATACTAGTGCTCTATTTTTTGTCAATTTGAGCTATGAAAATGATCCTTTTCCGGTACAATTTGTAGTTATGCAAATATTTGGAAAAATATCCTGCAAGTCTGATCGATACTACATATGATCTTATAGCTTTTAAAACTAAATATTAAGATTTTGAAGCTTATTATTTGAAAACCTACTAAGTCATGGAATCTCTGGTACTTTATAAGGTTTTAAATTATTTAAATTTACTAAATCAACAGAATATTGATATATAAAATTTACAAGCATAAATATATAATGATACTAAAACTACGTCGGGGTTGTACAAGGGACTGCAAGCATATTTGAAATTGTTGAGCAATTTGAGTTTTAGTTTCATCTACAGGTACTTTTTCAATTTAGTAGGGGGTATAGTATTAAAGAATGTATTGATACTGTTTCATTTTTTCGTATATTACAAGATTCATATAACTTTTTTACCACATTAACATCCAGATGGTCTATCTTCCATCCTAATGTTTCGAATTTATCAGATACTAGATAGCCATACATAAGAAAGGCTACTAAAGATATACGTCAATAATTTTGAAAAGATTTGGTAACTTGGATTTATAAGTTTGACCAAAATATCTCAGGACAACAAACGAAAATTGGAAATTCAAGAAACAGCTATAGGTTTCTTGAAAAGAATTACAAAACTAGTCAATACTTAAAGAAAATTAATGTCGATCTCGTTTCAGCCAATGCATTGTTATTGTCATTTGTTGGGATAATTTCAAATTTACCTAATAAATTCTTAAAATTTAAAACTGAAGCAAAAGCTTTCAACGATTTTATTAGTCAGGGATATTGAAATTCGAGTTAATGGCACCAAATGAATAGATTAAACAGCATCAAGGGAATATGAATTGAAATTTACATTATAATATAGGCAAATTATATATGGATTTAAAGATCCGGAGCGGAGTTTATAATTACATTACTAATTTATTTGGATTTCTAATTAATTTACTAAATATTATTATGGTGCAGAATTATAAAAAAGTCCAATAAAACTTGTGGACGTTGATTCAAATGATTTTAAATAAAAATGCGCCAATACAGTCTTAAAACAATCTTAAAATAAATTCTCAAGTTGTAAAAATGACAATGTAAAGAATATGGTCTATAATAGCATTAAATTGGGTGATTAATAATTGAACGATACCAGTTTTTTCAAATATTTGTATTCTTGCAGTTCGACTTTTCGTGGCCATTGTTATTATCATTTTAAACATAATATGCACTAGTAGCCATTGAGAGCAGAATTCGCCACTAGTATACAATAAGTACGCGTAAGCATTGCTTACATTAGTAAAATTTCACAGAAATAAATAAAAACAATAACGGATAAAAAGTATTGCGACATCAAAAAGACATTACTAAAGGGACTGCTGTAAAGAACTTTACTTTTAGAAGAATTGTTAATACTATGATTTAAGTTTTCATTATATTCCTCAGTCTATAAAGCTGCTAAAATTCTAAGATTTAATTTATGATATTGAAATAGCGAAAAATCATAATGAATGGACCAAAATAATAAAAAATCAATGTGATCAGAAAACAGGCAGTTACCGCTAATATAACAGTTATGTTTCTTAATCAAATGCATGTATTACAATTATTAAGAGAAAGAAATAAATTTAAACAACTATTTTCATTTAATTAATTTTTTTATTAGATTATGCGTTTAATTAAAAAGTAAAAAACAATTATATCATATTTATTGAGTGTGTATTTTTTTCATATGCTTTGGGATTATACAATATAGTACAACGTGTAAATAAATATATTGTCACGCCCTCGTACACGTGGTGAACGTTTTCTTTGCTAATTCTAAGGAATGTACATTTTTCTCCAATAAGTTATGAATTTATTTTACACAATATACTATGTCAGCCCGCAGAGGTGGCCAGTTGAGCACTAAGGATATGCAAGTTCTATACCCAACAAACGAATGGGAATGTAATTCCATAGGAAGAAGTTCTACCCCCCCCCCCCAATATTAATTCTTATGTCCAAATAATTTCAGATTCTCAAATAAAAATTCAAGACGTTAAATCGTGTTAAACTTTCATCTTATATAGAAAGATTAAGTTTTTTAAATCATATAATGTCCCGTACGCAACCGGTGAACGCGACAAAGAATAGTTAGATAAAGGAATTTGTTTTTTTATTTTTTTGGGGACATATGCTCGGGAGGGAAGGCGTGCTCGAAAATTTCATATCCAGCAAGAAGCTCACACGCCCCTTCCCCGTATCTAAATAGAATGAGTTCTATAAGAGTATAGGAACAAGTCCCATGACTTAATATTTTTGTTATATACTTACTCAAATCTGCTCAAACTAGACGATTTATTCTTTCTTCGGAGTTGATTGATTATTGCATTTTACCAGGCCACATAATATAATTATTATTTTGGATTGGAAAAAAATTACTGATTAAATGTACAAGCAGAAGGTATACTTTATAAATATAAAATATTTACTTTAGATCAGGAGTAGCAAGTCAGCTGCTTACTGGATATGGAATTATCTCGAACCTCCCTCCCCCCCCCAAACAACTCCAATTTCCCCAAAACTAATGTAATTATTAATAAAAAAATTAACTTATTATAATAATTGAAGAAAAAATTCTCATTTACATTCGCAAATAACATTAAAATTGAGCGCTCAATCTGTCTGTAAAACAGAATCTTGGCATTGTTAATAATAATTTAATAAATTCGCGCGCGCGTGTGTATGTTCTAATAAATAAGTAATTATATTGATATAGGAAACTGCACATTTTCACGAAATCCATGCATTATATGTACATAGCGCTGATGATGGAATTTGACACCGGCAGAGAAATTATATTATCAGATATTATTTATATATATACATATATATATATATATATATATATATATATATATATATATATATATATATACTAAAAAATATAGTATAAATAAATTCATATTTATAATTCTACATTACCTTTTCAGTTCCAGCTAATCTAATGGTCTCCAATTCTCCAGTCACGTCTCGCGTCAGTTATTTAACTCGAATATTTATAAAAATATTTTGATAAAACGCGAAGGTATAAGTCGAGGGCCGAGATATTGGACTCGGTAAAATGCAGGTATATGTTCATCTGATTTGATGGTTATTGCAACTCAACTGCACCACGTTTTAAACGTTTCCCCATCAGACTCCAACACTAATTCACCATTGCATTTTGCATATCTGTAATATGAATATTATACCTGGATATCTAACTTTTGACTTTTGTAAGCAATGGGTTATATACCAGGTTATACGAGAGCCGAACTGTAAGCAAATCGCAAGTTGGTAAGCTCGTGTGGTAAGCACTATAAAAGTTGCTAAAATCAGCGCTATAAGCGCATTAGCCTTTATCGGCGTTATTCCTATAAAGTCTATGCGGCAGCATAGCGTCAGCCATCGGCATGATGGGATTCCTTTTTACTCAACTCCAAGTTACTCCGATTAGAGCTCCGACCAGCTCCGACCTGCTCCGATCCGACCATCCGACTCTATAGTCTACTCTCAACCTCAAGTCTCAATCTGCTCAAACCAGCTCAAACTTTCAACTCGGTTTTCTATACTCTCTCTCTCTCTCTCTCTCTCTCTCTCTCTCTCTCTCTCTCTTTTCTTTCTCTGTCTTTTACTCTCTTGCCAGCTCTTACCTCTTACTGTCTTGCTCTCTCATTCTTTCTCACAATGTTTCATGAGATATAGTGTGTCATAAATAGTGCGCGCCTCACTGGTTTTCGTCTATCAAAGTGTCTGTTACTCTATTATATTAGTTATAATTTATAACGCGTTCTCTTCTAGTGCGCGCGTCACCTAAGAAGGTGAGACGTGTTTCACTCGGATGCTCTTCCTTGAGTTTCAGTAATTTAGTGGTGTAAATAGTTTATTTATTACGGAGGAAACTGTGAGCCAAAAAGCAGGTTCCGTTCCGTATAGCGGATTGTATTACTTGGTATTTGCTATTGTGCAATTACTACGTCGTCACCGTCGAGGAACTGCGGGTAACAGTTCGGTGTCGTCTCCGGTCCTTAGGCAGCGAATTGCCGCCGCTGGACGGCGACGACCCAGCTGAACCATGGGGGACGCAGCGATGAGCGTCGCCGCGTCCAGCACCAGTCAGCATGTTGTAAAGGAGGGCTGGCTCCAAAAACGCGGTTGGTATTATTATTACTTTTCTTCAAATTGTCAAGTTCAACTTTTGGCTGATTGCTGGGCCCAAAAGTCAATGACTCAAAATAATAGCGTCTAGGAGTTTATGCATAGGGTTAGGTGGAGGTGGTGCTGATAGCCTTACAGCCTTATTAATTATTTGTATAACAAGTGTTTTATTTGCTAAATTTGTATTTTAAATGATCTAATTTAACTAATGACAATTATAAATGATTAGTCAAAGATGTAGTAATTCAATAATACATTTCTCCTTTTTGAGAAGTAATAAATTATTAGCAGTAGCTGAAAGTATTTGAAATTTGGAAATGCCAATATGAACAAGAAAGCTTTAAATGATGCCAACTCTATAAATATCTGATATTTATAGAGTTGGTTATTATTTCATATAACAACAATACTTTAAAATTTTATAATAAACTTAAAAATTTATAGAGTTGATTATTATTTCATATAACAACAATACTTTAAAATTATATACTAAATATAGCGTATATTTTAATGCTTTACAGTTATATTGCTGCTAATACTAATCCAAATATTTTACAAACATTTTGAAAGAGTTTTAACAATGAAAGATGCGAAGCAACGATTAGGAATTTAAATAATAAATAACAGTCTTACAAATTTAAATATTTGTATATATTTTTATACATATATATTTCAATCTAATTTTCATTAATATAATTATTTATTAATAAGAACATTATATCCAAATTTTTTATTTATTTGCATTAATTAATTTTCAGCTGTTTTTAAAGCTTAGTATTCTATATATAGACAAACATATTAAATGTTTCCTTATTGTAAATAAGAGTTTGCATTTATTTTTTAAATATTTATTGTTTAAAAACAAAAAATAAATTATATTCATTTACATTTACAGGTGAGCATATAAAGAATTGGAGATCTCGATATTTTGTTTTGAGAGATGATGGGACATTAGTAGGTTTTAAAGCAAAACCTGATCAGCAAATGGCAGCTGCTGCACAACCCCTCAATAACTTTACAGTTCGTGGATGTCAAATTATGTCTGTTGATAGACCAAAACCATTTACGTTTGTAATCCGAGGATTACAATGGACAACAGTTATCGAAAGAACATTTCATGTTGAAACTGAAAAAGATAGAGAAGATTGGATTACTGCCATTAGGTATTTTATAGTAATAATTATATTTAAAAAAAAGATTTTTAATTTTAAGTCAATTAACGTTATTATTAACTTATTAATGTACAACAAAAACTATACTATACTTCATTACTTTTATTACATACAATAAATAATTTTATGAATTACTAGATATGTAGCAGATAGACTTGCTAACGAAGAACAAACTCAACAACAACCGCCATCTCAAATGCAGCAATCTTCCTCATCTGAAGATGTTGACATGGAATCAACAGGAGGAAGATCTGATTCTTGTGGTTCCCTCGGTGTTGTATCAAATGATGCTGGTAGTTTTGATGAATTGTCTGCTAAATTTAGTGTCCAAGGAACATCAAACAGCAAGACATCTGGAAAAAAGAAAGTGGTAAGTATATAAATTAATAAAACAATAATGTTCATAATTTTAAAATTGAATTATTTATACAGTTGAAATATATATTTATAAAAATTTACAGACTTTGGAAAACTTTGAATTTTTGAAAGTTTTGGGCAAAGGTACATTTGGTAAAGTTATCCTATGTAGAGAAAAAGCGACAGGACATCTATATGCAATTAAAATCCTCAGAAAAGAAGTTATCATTAGAAAAGATGAAGTAGCACACACATTAACTGAAAATAGAGTTTTAAGAACTACTAGTCATCCATTTTTAATTGTAAAATATTTATATACTAATATGTTGAAATATTTTTATTTAATTCTAATCATACAATTTTTTATTTTGTTTTAGTCATTAAAGTACAGTTTCCAAACTGCAGACAGACTTTGTTTTGTAATGGAATATGTAAATGGTGGAGAGCTTTTCTTTCATTTAAGTCGATCTCGAGTATTTGGTGAAGATAGAACTAGGTTTTATGGAGCTGAAATAATATCTGCCCTTGGCTATTTACATTCACAAGGAATAATATACCGAGATCTAAAGCTTGAAAATTTATTACTTGATAAAGATGGTCATATAAAAATTGCTGATTTTGGACTTTGTAAAGAAGACATAACATATGGTAAATTGCTGAATAGTTAAATCAATTTTATTAATTATATCTTTTTAAATTAGAATTTTTAATATCAATCATGTACACATGTAAATTCAATCGTAGCATAATGGGTCAGTGTGTATCTGAAAATTCTTTATTTTACAACATCTCTTTCTTATTAGTCAAAGACTTATAACTAAAGCACTATTTTAAGTTTACTTTCCATTCACCTAAGGTTATCCTTGTGGATTTAGGAAAACATGTGGTCGAATCTAGTGGGATAAATCCAAATTTGCAAATACCACTGTGCAGTGATCAATGTATTGAAACTACTTAACTTGCATGCTAATGTCATATTTTGTAGGTTCCAGGTCGTACATTTAAGAATGTGCTAATCCGTATAAAAACTATTCAGTTCTAAGTCTAATGTATTTTTAAATTAAAAAAAATATTACATATAATTATGCTATATAAAGAGTTATTATATTCGTTATTCACTATAATAACAAGCATTGTAATGTTTTTTAGAAATTATGTAATCTAAATTGATAGTGATCCTTTATAATCTTTTTTATTGCATAGGACGAACAACAAAAACTTTCTGTGGTACTCCAGAATATTTAGCTCCAGAAGTATTAGAAGATAACGATTATGGAAGAGCAGTAGATTGGTGGGGTGTTGGAGTAGCTATGTATGAAATGATGTGTGGTAGACTTCCATTTTATAATAAAGACCATGAAAAACTTTTTACACTCATTCTTTTGGAGGCAGTGAGGTTTCCTAAGAATATTAGTCATGAAGCCAAGGACATGCTAGGTGGTAAGTTAATTATAATGTATAAATAATATTAAAGTAAAGTTAATGATTGTATCTTTTGTGAGTAAAATTATAAATTAAAGTTTGCCTAATTCTGATAATAAGTTTTAGAAGAACTTTATTTAAACAATAAACATAATATAAAAATTAAAAAGATTTAGTTCATTCTTAATAAATCAATTTTTAGGTTTATTAATCAAGGATCCAAGTAAAAGATTAGGGGGTGGTCCAAATGATGCTAAGGACATAATGGATCATGCATTCTTCTCATCGATAGACTGGACAGATTTGGTTCAAAAGAAAATACCTCCACCGTTTAAGCCTCAGGTGCTCTCGGAAACAGACACACGCTATTTTGACAGCGAATTTACTGGCGAGAGTGTAGAATTGACCCCGCCTGATCAAACTTGCCTGGGCAGTGGTGGTGGTCTTAATTCAATAGTTGAGGAACAAGAGCACTTTCCTCAATTCTCTTATCAGGATAGCCATTCAGCGGCCACATCCTCAATTGTTTCTATAAATCACTGACAGGGTAATCACTTATCTCTGGCTTGTGTTTTGATGTGTGTGATCAGATGAATTTGACAGTTGCTTTGGACTCGGTTGAAGGAAGGAGGTGTGAGGAGGTGGAGTGTGACTTCAGCTTGTACATTTCCATTATATTCAATGGTATAAAGACGATGTAATGACAATCGTCTCGTGTGCTTCCTGGTTAGAAAGTGAAATTGAAAGTAGGTGAAAGTTACTTTTTTCTTTTTTGTTTTGTCGAGGTTAATATCTTGTCGTTGATATTGACATCAATTTTAAAATCCTTATGGGAAAAAAAGGTAGAATCGAATGTTTGTTAAAACTGGAGGTATCTTTTTTATTAGATTTTAATTAAATCTAATAGTTTTTGAACTGTATATATATTAATTATCTTTTGTATAGATCTTGTGCTATAACTTCTGTGATCAATGCTGATTCCATAATCGATGAATTCTGAAACAATTAATGGATACTTAATATTGTTAATAAAAATCGATCAATTGTAATCAGCATAGGTATTAACCTCCTCAAAAATTAGATTAAGTATAAATTAATTTAAAATGGTTTTTTAATGCTTGCAATTGTATTCAATAAATTTTCTAATCAGGGATAATAATAATAACGTCGCCTTTTACGGGTCTCTGATACTTTATAAATCATCACTAGATATTTTTAAAAACATATCCTCCAAGTGGTAGGCTAATTATATGATCATCCTATGTTAAATTTCATTGCAACCGAGTTGTCTTGAAATTTTTTTAAATCAATTTGTTTTTCACTTCAATTAATTTTTATATATACATATAAAAATTATTATGCGTGATTTCGTTAAAATGTGTTAAATAATTGTGCGGGTTTTTGTTATGTTTAAATATTATGTTAGATTAACAGAGATACTGATCAATTTACATTAGTAAAATTATGATTTTTTTAAATATTGTTATAAAGTAAATTAAAGTTTTTATGTACTCTGTAAAGTACAATAATTTTTATACCATGCTTAATGATTGCTTTATGAAAAATCATTAAGTATTATTTCAGTGTTAATAGTTATTATCTATATATAAATATATATATTTTTTTTAAATAATTGATTTTTTAAAGTTTTAAGACTACTCCTCTACTTTCTTAATTGTAAGATATAGTCCATTTAAGGTTCATTATCATGTCCTTTAAATCAACGAAAAATATAATTTGTGTTCAATTCTACAACTGCTTACGCAAAAAGGGCCATGGCTGCGATTGAGTAATTTGTACATTAATAAAAAAATATTTGCGCAAAATCGCCTTTTACAAATGACATTTATAAGTAAAATATTATTATTCAACAAGGCTAATTTTTTCAATACCTTTTCCATACCTTACTCCTAATTATATGTATTGTACAAAAAAAGAAAACAAAATTATGTATATAAAATAACTTGAAAATATTTATTAAAAATTTATCAACAGATTAATTACTAAAATAACATCATTAATAAATTTAATAAAAATTTATTGAACATTAAAGTAATATTACATTTAGTAATTTTTATTAATTTTTGTCTTATATATTTACATAAAAAGGTAAGTATTACGATTAACTATGTTACATATATTAAAATTTACTCCATTACTCATAAATCAAAAAATAAGTAAAATATACTTGCATTTATGAAATTTAATACTTAAATTCTCTAACAATTATTAAAAATGAAAGTTCTTATGATAACGATTATTTCAAATAAATATCAAATTGATGATTTTATATTACACGCTTATACAATATGTCAGAATATTTAAACTGCCACATACTGTGGTAAAATATCATCTTTAATAAGCCAAAAAAAATCAATAACTTCCCCTTCTTTATCGTCTGAAACTTGTTCTAGATATAAATGCGTTTTATTATAAGCTTTCATTCTTGTAAATCCATAATCTGAGCTGCGAAAAGCTGACCAAGACGGCTGTTTCGGAATAAATTTTTCTCTTCCCTCTTTGCACCCTGCAGAACCAGTAATAATATGCACTGGAGCTTTATAATTTGAATAAGGAGCACTAAAGCTCCCATTGTATACTTTGAAATTATATATTGGCCATAATCGCTCATAACTATGTTCATGTGCCCAAATTTGTAAATCTACTTTATGATTAAAAAATAACTTTTCTAATCCAAACCAATTCAACAATGGTAACCCCACTCTGATTAACGACTCATGATTTGTACAATCATCGCTGTTTAAATTACTGCAATACATAGGTCTATGACCAAATGTTACAATCCATGGTCTTTTAGCTCTGAAAAGAAAAGTAGTTATATATAAATTTATAACATTATAAATTTAATAATAATAAAATTCGAAAAATAGGGTTTCTTGATAATTAGACTGAATATTTAATTTTGGCATTATATTCAAAATTTTGGAATATTAAAAATTATAAAATTGACCGATTGTTTAGTTACACGATTTTTTCTTTTATAAGATATGTTAATTGAATAAATTACAATAAAAAAATAAAGAACAATTTAGAAGAAAAAAATATTATTGCACCAATATATAGTAAGATACTTTTTTATCAGTTCAAGGAACAAGAATTTAAGTTGGTAACTAGTTGTGGAAGCAATGTAAAGCATGGTGGTCTAGTCACCTATATACTTGTTAATTTAATCAAATTCTAATTGATATTATAATCATATTATAATAAATTATATACTATTTCTGATGGGATATAGATATAACTAATTTTTTACTTGAAAAGTTAAATTCTATTTAAAGTTAGACAGGAAGTACTTGATTGGAAAAAAAAACGTATATGTTCATACTAAGTAGATTAACTAACAAAATTTATAACTATAATTCAAAATATCTTATTAAAATATACCATATTAATTGTAAGTTAGATGCAAATCATAAAAATTGAAATATCATTGAACTATAATGACAGTCTGGTATTTAAAAAAAATTTATTAAACGACATACTTAATTAAAGCAAAAAAATTCTAAAATACTTAAACGTTTATCCAGTTATTTTTATTTTACCTATTTTCAGGCCTGTTTGCTTCCTTTAAATCTTGATCTAACCACTCATACTGTTTAATAAGCTGTTTTATTCCATAATTAAGGAAATAGTAAGATTCAGTTTCAATAGCCACAAAATGTACGGGTCCCATGTTAAAACTGTACCACAATCCTTCTGAATTTCCAGGCATTGTAAACCTAGCTCTAATGCAAGAAATAATGTTTTAGCTAAAATGCACTTAAAGTAAAATTAAAAATAAATATTGTCTCTCTTGTCTTACCTATAATTACTAAAATTGTATTTCTCTTCATGATTTCCTGGTACAGTCATATATGGTAAATAAGCAGCTACTTCTTCAATTTGTTTCATGAATTCGTCACCAACTCTAGCTTCATGCGAGTGCATATCATATGCAAAATCACCTACATGGAGAGCAGCATCGTACATTCCTTCTTGTGTCTCTTTTTGTAGTCTAGATAAGCTTTGTGCATTTTCATTTCCCATATCACCAAATATCACAAGACGAGGAGACCAGTTTTCGGAATCATCTGGTACAGTGTTAAAGAAAAACATATCTGACCATCCAAGGTTGCTACCACAGTGATAAACTGTATAAAACAAATATTATGCTCATTTACTATAAGTTAATTTCAATATCATTGAAAAAGTATAATAAATTATTTTAAAAATAAATTTCTTTATAAGTATATTATAATAACAATAATATAAAGATAATAATACTAATATATATGATAAAATTTAGGTATGAAAACAATTATATATATAATTATATGTCATATATGATTTTATACTTGTATTATATATAATAAGTACATGGTCATCATCATATGTCTAATATGCAGTCTAACAATATTTCATCTATAGTTCGGTTTTAAAAATTATGAATTAATATTTATTTTCACTAAAGTTATTTTTGGAAAATTAGGTTTTCTAATATTTTCAAATTAAACTTATTGAATTCCAAAATTTTAATTAATAGGTTTAAAATATATAAACATTACTTGCCATATTTGCTGTTAGGTGTTAAACCTTTCAACCACACTCTATGGATATATTGCTCATGCTTTTTAGATCCACCATCAACAAATAATGTTGAATTCCCATAAGCAGTTAAAATAAAACCTCTAATACCATATTCAACTATAGAATCTGTATTTTGCCTTGTACTCCAAGTGACAACAATATCGTGAATATCCTCTAAAAATTAAATTATAAAATAAACTTTTAAGATAATGAAAAACAGAAGACAAAGATGCAGAGGAAAATTTGATGTCGTTCTCGTAAATAATTTCATACAATTAACGTAAGATAAAAATCAATACTATTAACATATGCAATGGAGATATAATAGTTTCAATACATACTATTTTGGTAAGTAATTATACAGTTACCATACTGAATTTACATTAAAGATAAAGATATATTTATATGTTTAAAACTCAAAATTTATAAAAATAATTCATAATCAAGAGTAACCAAATAGGAAAACATTTCATAGTTATTATTAATTTTTACTATTATTTGTAACATGGTTTTTTTTATGTTATTTACCTCCATATGCTATATGAACTGCTTCTGGTTGAAATTTAACTAATCCAACAACCGAATTTAGAAATCCTAATATTGCCAGAATTGCAATGATACACATTGTATTCTCTATAAATAGAAAGATGATTGTATTAAATTAATAATATTTTTTAATGTTAAAATGGTGATAATTAATATGAATAATAACAATAAAAAAATAAATAAATAATTTCTTTTGTTAAACCAAGTGGACTTACGTCGCATTATACTAGTCAAAGACCTTTGTTGTTGCATGAATCAGCTGATATCATTTACTGATAGATACTGATAAATTAAAAAATCTGAAAGTCAATGACATAAAGAATGACATTTTATAACACAGTAAAACTCTAATAAACAATACATATCCATGCAAAATTTCGTTAAAATGACTATAAGTACAACTTATTTTGATAGATGCTTGGTGCAGGTTGATTCGTCCAATCAGAAATATTGCAAAACTGATCGAAATTAGTATCCAAATAAACGTCTAACCAGGTCTAACCTGTTCTAACCAAGGCTTCTAGCAGCCTATAGTCTATGATGTTAGTAGATCGACCTAGTGGTCCGCCATATTCGTGATCGCTTCGTGCCAGCTAAGTTACCAGTTGGGTAACGACATCTGGTGGTTTGAAAAATACAACTGAGGAAAAAAATTAAAAATAAATTACAATTGAATACTAATTTTAAATATATATATATATATATATATATATATATATATATATATATATATATATATATGAGTGTGTGTGTTTTATAAAAATTCTCAGTTTTTTGGCGCTTATTTTTTTTTAAATTGGTCAAATGGCTGTAGAGAAATCAACCTTATAATTTCAGAATGGTTTTTATTTGTTTTCTGAAAATTCTACAAGTATTTAATTGTTTTCCTTAACAGTTTCACAACATTCCGTTTTAGCTGATTTTAGATAGTTCTGAGGATATTTTTTTCGAAAATTAAACATTTCGAAACTGTTGAACACCTGTAAATTCTTTAGAAAAGAATAAAAACCATTCTGAAATTGGAATGTTCATTTGTTCGACAACCACTTTAGTAATTTAAAAAAAAACAAGCACCAAAAAACTGAAAATTTTTATTAATAATTTAAAATTAGTGTTTTTTTCTAAAAACCAAAAAATAATTAATAAAAATGAAAAAAAGATTGCAAGCAATTTTGCTTACTGCGCATGCACATTACTTAAAATGGGCAATGATATTTAAATATTTAAAACTATGTACTTAAACTTCATTAGCAAGCTCTAAAAAGCAAATAAATTCCAGTTTCTAGTCGAGTCCTGATTGAAACTAATATCAAAAGAATGAAAAATATCTTGATATAGCATAACATATATAAATGTATATAATATTTACTAGAACATAGTCCTCGATATATTACTAGATATTACGAACTACGAGGCTGATCCCAGCTGATCCTAATGAAACAAAACTCAATACTGTAAATTCGATAACAAAATTGAACATTTCTACGATTAAATAGGAATTCAGTAAAAATATCATTTAATGACAATCATATTCCTACTAGCATCTAACTCTATCAATGGAAGATAATAAACGAGAAAAATACATAAAATTATTTTTTGTAGACAGTTTTCTATGTATTCGCAGTAGTCTGAATATAAAAAATTACACGGGTTCATTCAATAGATGTTTTTTTTAGGTTGTGAGAATGGATCTACCGATGCCCTATTGTTCAAAGAAAATATATTATTAAAATATCTCTTGTTCTTCTGAATTGGAAGTTCTTTATAATCGATCACGATAAATTTAAGAAACAAAAATTATTTATGTGTTCCTCGCTTGTTCTAATCCACTATAGACACTAATGCCTGCTAACAGGTTTTAATAAGTGGGGGTGTCACGTCGGGGCGATGATGATTATCGATGAAAAGAATCGATGTTTCTTTCCATTTCTTCAAAGCCCCGAAATAAAAAAAATCTTCATCTCTGTTGTTTCAATTGAAGTTCATTCTCCCGAATTAACGAAGACCCAAATTCTGCGCTTCTGATTAGCTGTTAAACATTTGAGAATGACTTGCAAACTAAAAACAGCTAAAAACCTGCTAAACACAGTTCGCCTACTTTTTTTTTATAAGTAATATTTACAATTTCATGATTGATGCAGATGTGCTAATATATTCAGTAGGTTCGCGAATGTCAGATATAACTATGTAATATCTAATATCTATTAATATGTGAGAACATTTTCTTTCCACTATCTATATAATATAGAAAAATTACAAGTTATTTTAATAATTTATTATCATCAATTTTTTTGTTATATTACTTACTATATTACTAAAACGGTTGTGTGAGCTTATTTATTTATTTAATTCATGTAAAAGATTACTGCCACAATCACAAGACTATATAATATGGAAAAAATCTCCAAATTTATAAAATAAAAGAACATTTTTATTTAAAAACATATAATACTGTATTATCGGGTTACTATTTTTATATTTAGAAGTAAGAAATAATTATGATCAAGACGCCCTCTTCAAGCTAAAATTGCACTACGAAGTACGCAATTTTTACCTCCTAAAAATCTTCTCTAAATGAGCTGCGCTATATGCTATGGTCCATAAAATAATTTTCTGGTTATGTTCGGCTACTTGCGTGTCCTGTGAAACAGTATACTTATGAATAAATGTTATAGGTAAAAATATAGATTATAAAAACGAAAGTAAGTTAATTTCTTCAATTGCCTGCTATTTATTCTATATTTATTTAGTTTTAAGAAGAAGATTATGAAACTACTTTCTATAGACAAATAAGATTTTTCAAACAAGTTCATATGGGCTGGTTCATACACATTTATATTTAATTATAATTTACAATTTTTTTACAATAGAATTATTTTTTATATCCATTATTATTTGATTATTATGTTATTTTGTAGATGCCAAGTAATTATGAACCATCTTCAAATTGGGCAGATGAAGTTGATGATGAGGGATCTGTTACACTTCCTCCGCCTTCAACGGTTTATGAAAATGATTTTAAAGTAATGACAGAGTATAAATTGAATGATGACAATAAAAGAGTAAAAGTAGTTCGTACATATAAAATTGAACGACGTACAGTTTCTAAAACTATTGCTACTCGTAAAAATTGGGCTAAATATGGAGACTCGGTTGATGATGGTCCTGGACCAAATCCAGCTACGACAGTCATTGCTGAAGATGTATTTATGCAATTCCTTTCAAATAAAGAAGAAGATAATAAAACGGAAGAAGATTCATTGGATAAATTGAAAAATATGGGAGATAAAGGAGTTGTTAAGTGTCGTAATTGTAACGGAGACCATTGGACTTCAAAATGTCCATTCAAAGATACGGTTCTGGGAGGCCGTAAGTTATTTTTTGCATTATTTGATTTAAGAAAAATTATTTTTTTATCTAGGGAATAGTTGTGGTGGTGTATCAAAAATATCATTAATCTTCAAACTAAAATGTTATATCATCTTGATTTACTGACTTAATTAAAATGAAAATTTTATTATTAATATTAGATAACTAGATAATTATTCCAGTAATTAATCTTAATGATGAAAATTTTCTTAGTTCTCATATTATAAATTTGCATTTTTAAATTCTTAGAGAAGGAAAGAATCTTGGGCAAATGTACTATGGGTAAAAAAGTAGGGTTTAGTTTCACAACAGAGGTAGGTTTATAAGAAATTAATGTATTAAATGCAAAAAACATGTATAAGGGACGAAAGAAAATTTTATTTAAGATTCTGGTAAAAATTATATTAATTACTTTATTGCATTTTATTTAGTATTTAAGTAAATAATATATTATTATTAATAATGGCTATATTATTTACAATTTTTTTTTTATATAATAAAAACTAAAAAACCAAATAACTTAAGTAAAAGATTAATTCTATACTCCTATTTCCACCATTTTTTAAGCCTAAATTGTAGCCTACAATTAATAAAAATAATTTTATTATTATAGTTAAAGTAATAAAAAATAACTTGCTAGTACAGATAATGTTAAAATAAAACAATTTTTTTTGTTTTTTTTTTTTATGTTATTTAACCTCGCTCTATTTATGCTTTCAAATACTGGTGTTAATCAGCAATGGAGGTCTACAATGTGTTTGTAAACAAAGCACATGCAAATTATTATAATGATGCTTGTGGCAATCGGTCCAGACTGGGATTTGAACTCGGATCACCGAGTTATTAGTCCTTCGCTCTAGCGATCGAGCCATCGTAGGCCCTAAAACAATTTTATTTGATTGTTTGAAAAACAAAATTTTAAAAGAATAATTTCTCTTTAAATCTTAAATTATAACACACTATAATGATTTTTGAAAAATTATTTTCTTTAATACTGTTAATAATTTAAATACTTTATTTTCATTAATTATTCTTGCAATATTGATATATATTTCTGAGAATCTTTTTAATAATTATGTATCAACATTTTAGCTAGCAAAGTACCAGATGATAAGAAACCATCTCTTAATCCAACAATTACCCCTGGTATGGCAGATCTCAATAAACCTCAAGGAAGTAAATATGTTCCTCCAAGTATGCGTGATGGAGGTAATAAACGAGGTGATTCTATGCAAATGCAGCGTAGAGATGATACAACAGCTATTAGAATATCTAATTTATCGGAAAGTACAACGGATGCAGATTTGGAAGAACTTGTCAAACCTTTTGGTGCAATTCAAAAACTTTACTTGGCCAAGGAGAAGAATACAAATGTTTGCAAAGGATTTGCTTATGTACATTTCAAAATGCGTTCAGATGCAGCTAGAGCTATTGACCAGCTAAATGGTTATGGATACGATCATTTAATTTTATGTGTTGATTGGTCTAAGCCTCCAGCACAGAATAATTAATTGCTATGCATGATTATATATATATAATTTCGTTTCAAATATAAAATTGTATGATGAAATTTGATATTTTTTGTTTATTTATAAAATAAAAATTTCAAATAAAATTTCCTAAATTATTTTTTTTTATTTAGTGATAAATAACTCTTAAAAATAATTTAATTAACATCTATAAAATACAAAGTTATTGTAATAGAACTTAAAATATAATATTTATATTACAAAATAGATTTTTATATTACATTAACAGTAAATATATAAATTTTTTGGCCATAATAAAGATATTTTTTATAAAATATTCAATACAAATATTAATACTAAATTTAAAATGGGAGTAACTTTATTATAGAGGCATATATAAATTTATCTCAAGTAAAATATTTATTTTACTTGTTTAAATTAAGATTTTTTCATTACTATTTACATATTCACAACTGGCTCTTGTAATAAATATTTTCTAAGGCGATTTTTAATTTCGTTTATTTCTTCTTCAAAGCAAAGTTCACGAACAGCCCTATTATAAAAGGAATTATTTTTAAATATTTTTTAAATATTAAACATGAGCTAGATTACTTACAACTGGTAACATAATTTATCAAAATGATATGGAATTAAGTATCTTGTGTGAGGTGAAATATCTGCAAAGGGATCTTCAATTTTATCAGCAGTATTAAAATTCTCTATCCTATATAAAGAAAAACATTGTAATTGAATTCTATAAAATTTTATAGCTTTAAAGTATTATAATAAAATTAACATTATAACCTAATAACAAAAGATCTTTGATACTCTTGATCTAAATTTTTATTATTGCGCTTAGCAAAGTCAACTATTGATGGAAATGCATTATCTCGAAAATCACTTATTTCTTGACTATAAAAAGTATACTTCTCATCTTTAATTTTACTATAGCCATTTCTATTTTGTAAAGTTAAAAGCATGCGGGCTTTTAATGTATCTACCCACACAATTCTACAGTCTTGTCTAATCATTTTAATGACCCATTCATATCCTCCAAGGCAAGCTACATCATTCCATAAATCTGGAGCCCACCAATCATAAACCTAATTTAATAAATAATATTCAATATTATAAATCATATCTTTAAAAAATTAAAACATTAAAAGATTTACTTACATCACAACCAGTATGCTTTTCTAAACTTTGTCTCAACTCCAGCATAAAATTCATGAAATGATCTGATTCTTTAACATATAAAATAACAATTCCAGAGTCTTTTATAAGTTTTTCGTTTTGTGCTTTATAAGCATATAATTGTAAATCATCACTTTCATTATCTTCAAAGTTTGTACTTTTTATTTTTATATTAAAGGAATTTTTTTTACTCTGAGCATGTTTTCGATAAGCTTTAAAAATACTACTTACTACTGCAAGTATAATCAATATAATTGCAATAATTAAAATAACAGATAAGATTTTGGGAATTTTTATTATCTTATTCACATTTGCAGTTTTTATTTCTTCAATATGGTCTGATATATTTTGCTCAATTTTTACACAATCTATAAAATTTATAGGATTTAAAAATATTTTTTATTTTATTTGTAATAAATTATAAATAAATAATATTTTTTATTTTACTGTAATGTAATGCTTACTTTGTATCCAAGCACAGGGAATTTTATAACTAAAAGATGATTTCCAGGATGTATTTTTATGACAGCGATCATCAACTAAGCGAACTAGGAAGCAATATCCTACATCTTTAGAAGAATTTTCAATAATAAAATTACATTCTATCGTTTTATAATCACCAGTAGCTAGTGATATCTACAAATAACAATTTCATCAAAAAATTTTATTAAAAATTTATAATAATTAAATTATGAATATTATGCTAAGACATACTGTAGTTAGTGTACAGTTATTATTCATTAAATCTGTATCATTTTCCTTAAAATAAAAAGAAATTTTGTTAATTCTAATATATATTTAAATTAATAAAACTAAATTTGAAAATACAATGACATCTTTTTAATTACTCTACTCATTCCTAACAAAAGTCTTATTACTGAATGTTCACTATAACGATTACAAGCATTAATTTTATTTTTTAATAATGAAGATGTTGGAGCCACTTCTAGTTGTAAACCTGAGGATCCTCCTGGAAGGGAAATGTCTACAGTAATAGCTATCATTTCAAAACTGAAAAGAAATATATTTATTCTGATATAAAAAGATTATAATAATATTATTTATTTAAAAATTTTTTTATACCTGGATACCAGTTTATTTAAAGTTGATTTGTAAGTACAACGAAGATTAGGTTCTATTATATCAATTTTTCTATATTCTGTCTTTAAAAATTTATTTCCTATAATAATATAATCTTCATCAATTTTGAAACCAAGAGCATAACATCCAGTATAAATGTATTCATACCACAAGCTTAAAATTTGTTCCTATAAAGAAGGCATACCTATTATTACAGATTAAAAATAACAACTATCTATTTTATAAAATAGTTATTATTAAATAATTATTTACATTACAAGAAAAAGATTCGGCTTGTTTAGTTATGTTGTCCTTTTTTTCAGTTATACTTTCAGATTTAGGACAAACCGTTTTTTCCATAGTATGAATTTCTGCATAATTATTATTGTCAAATTTATGCATTTTACAATTTACAGAATCTTCAATCTGATTATTTACAAATAATGTCACTTTGTATATGCACTGTTCATTAGGAGAATTAAAATTTATTTGTATAATACCTACAAAATATATAATATCAAAAATAGATCTAATAATTATTTTAAATTTACTTACCTTGACTAGAAGAGTTTTTTTCATCTAACATAATATTAAAAAGAACATCTTTTGGTATATGTTTTGTAGTACAAAGATTTATTTGATTATTATAAGTTGTATTATTATAATGGACTGTGTTTAAATCACACAATTTATATTCATAAGTATACTGCACCCATATGTTAAAAGATAATAATGGAATTCTTTTAATTAACTATCTTTAATATATTTATACACTTTATCTAATAAAATTGACTTACATGACAAATACTATTTCTTTTCAAAGAAGAGCCAAAAGTGGAAATATATAAAATGACTAACACTATGTGTAATTCAGTCATATTCCGACTATTTCTAATTGTGCAACAATTACTGTCAAAATATAACGCACTCACTTTCTAAATTTAAAATTTTCTTCATATAAACATTTCTTTTTTCTAATCATTATAAGTAATTTCTAAAAAAAATTATAATAAATATACGTACAAAGATCTGCTTAATACAAACATTATCATTATAAATACTATTAATCTAATTAAGAATTAACAAACTTCTGTTAGTTAATTAAGCTTACAATATCTCATATTCAAACCAAATAAATATAAAAAGACCATAAAAAAATTCCAATGTTTTTTACAGAACATTTATCATAATAATGCAATAATTTAGGAATACTAATTAGCTGTTTGTTTCATTACATAAAATATTAAAGTCTATTAAATAATCTAAAGAATTCTTAAACTATTCTAAGAACTGTGTTATTATTTTCTTTAAAAAATATAAAATAACCATACTGAAAAACTATTTTATCTTTTATTACAGGTAGACAGCAGTGGAAATGGACACTATTGATTGTATAGATTATCGATTTATTTATGATATAGAGAGACAACCAATTCAATATTCAATCAGCTTGAAGCTATGCTTGAAGCTGTTGAAGCCGAATTACTTGAAGCACGCTTGAAGTCATAAGCATATAGAAGTTCCAATCATTTACGATAACCCGATTAGCGATAATCGACGATAAATATATCGCGATCGCGTTCTGGTTAGTTTGTACATTTTGTACCAGAATTTGTTCATCTAATTCTTTCTATATATTATACCTATTATTTATTTTAATGTACAGAATAAATTTTAAATCAATATTACGTATATAATATTCATAAATTTTTCTTCTTTTTATAATAGTTAGTAGAATGATCTTTTAGTTTAATGTGTTCATATTATATGTAGCTCTTATATAGAGCTCCGTACGTACACGAATAATATAATGTTTATGATAGAATGGTTACAGGTATACCACATATGGATGTATTTATATATAACATATGACTCGTTATGACAGTATAATATAAATCACAGGAAAAATCATTTTCAAAATTCTATTTATTTTTGATATTATGTTTTTTTTTGCCGATCCGTAACCCCAAATTAAGTTGTGAGATTATATTATGTCCATATATTTCTATTTCTAGTATTGTTGATAAAAAGGTCGAATTGTAATGAAAACTTGTATAATTGAAGATTTAATAAATGTATAAATATCAATTAACAAAACTAGTACTTTATAAAGTTAAATTTATATATATGAAAGTTAATTTGTGTATACTTAATTAATTAGTTGCACGAATGTGTATTGATACAATATATTGGTAAAGAGAAGATTGTATAATAGAATAGCTAGAAAATATAAGTAAGTAAATAAGTAAATATATATATATAAATAAAAGATTAGCTCGAAAATCATTGCATTTTCAATTTATAAAATTAAGAGAAAATATTATATTTCGTTCTTTTCCGTTCATTTTGTATATAATAATAGTATATATTCTATTGCATTAATTATTTTTGTTGTTAATCTTATCATTTTATTTATATATTGCATGGTATATATTTTTTTTCTTAATTATTTCAAGAAATTCTTTACAGAGGCATAAAATTATGTCTAATATGCTTTTTGAACTTGTTATTGAATACAATATTATTTTACGAATAAGGATGATATTCATTTCTGGAAAGTCAGCTTGCTATAATTATTGTTTAAATCTTCTAAACACCTTATTGATTACAATTTTAAAATCGAGCAGTATAGAATCTTACTTATAGATAACAATCTTTCGTTAATTAAATTAGCCGCACAGAAACACGGAATTGCTCACTCTTTTAGAATATAAATTATAAGGAACAAGGATCGAACGCTGAATCCAAATTCCGAAGAGCTTTTGCTCGCGGACGAAAGAGCGGGGGTGGGGGGTTGAGCCGTCGACCGGCCGTCGGCCGACCATCCGCCTGCCATTCGCGCACTTTTTCCCAAACCACCGGCTAGTTTACACATATTATATCTGTATATCATAATTAGCAGGAAAACAGCCGACAATCAAGCAAGGTAAAAATAAAATCATTCTTCACAACACCATCGCCTGTAATTTCGTTACAACTTGTTAAATTCGTTTGCCTGCTTTTCATTATTAACCCGAATGCGTATATACACGAAGGCACCGTCACCCTAAGCATTAAAATGAAACATATGCAATAGAGCTCCTTATTCGACGATTTGATAGCGATCGAAGGAAAAATTAAGATACGCCGCTTAAATTAACCAGCGCGAATATAAATTTGCAGCTTGATGCAAAGATATTCAGATGCGCGTGCGGTTTTTCAAGGCTATAATATAACAATGGCGGTGCTTTCCAGCACGCTTTCGACTTTACCTACTCTGTCTTGCCTTACTTTATAATACTCCCACCAGCGGATTCGCAGTTTCACAGGGAATTTTCCGCTCCCACGATCAGCTAATTTATTACCTAGCATTCATTACGATTCGCGCTGCAGTTTAGTCTTCATCGCCGTGTCGATTGTATTTAAATAAATTCGAGAAGCTAATAGAGACCGGGTTATGATTGTTGTCTCTTTCCTTTTGTCCTTTAAATGTGCACCTCTCTCTCTCTCTCTCTCTCTCTCTCTCTCTCTCTCTCTCTCTCTCTCTCTCTCTCTCTCTCTCTTTTTCTCTCTTTTTCTCTATATAATATATCTTTTTTGCACTGTTAGCTTATAGGCCATTAAGAGGGTTTCAATATAAATAGGAGGAGAATTCATTAAGCGAGTGCTATTAAATTCCAAACTATTATGATGATAAAGAAATTTCCATTATCTTCTATTCTTGTTTTAGCCTACCGCTCTTAGTCATCCTTTTTCCTCTATACGGTCGATGCGCGCATGCATACGACTATTCTATTATACGGCTCCCGCCTAATTTCATCTTTCGGAGCGCGCATCCGGGGCATACGAGGGAAGGGAGCTCCCAGGAAAAGGCCAGCTAAGGGGACCATGCGGAGGTGCATGTGTCGCGGTCACGAGTCGAGACTACTAATTACACACCACACACACACACACACACACACACACACACACACACACACACACATATATATATATATATATATATATATATATATATATATTAGTTTAAGTTACGATTTAACTTTGCGAAAAGCGCACAGCGTTAAAATTTTATTGCCGCTTATCTTCGAGACGATATTTCTTTTTTTCTTTCATTTTTCGTCGACAAGTGTACAGGTGTGCTCGCACGCACATTGCATAAAGAGAGGAAGGCCGGTATACTGTGTGGGTATTACATCACAGATAACCGCGTCCCGAGCGCCCTCATCAGCGAGAGTGTGCGTATCGGAAGCATCAGCGCCAAGATAGGTAGCTGTCTTACCGAAAGCACGTACATACTTGTATATATCTGTAATAAAGAATCTCATATATTACAAGTGTGGACACGTTTCAGTTCGTAATTTAAATATCCAAACCGATCCTGTTTCCCCTTAAATTATAATTCTCGTTTATATTCGGGCGGGAGTTAAGCCGCACAACGGAGTCCAGCGGTGATAAGGATATTTATCATCGAGCATAAATATCCACGATCCCGACACTGTCTGTGGCACAGCGGCACTATATGAATTAATCGAACGGTGATCGGTGATTCGGCGACTATTAATGCGAGCAACATTTTGGAAAGTTCAGTTACGAGCCGTCGCTCTGCATATAATTAAGTGTATTATGCAGGTGTTACGACACCGTTTTTGAAAAGCGTTCTTTTTTTTTAAGATTTAGTTTAAAAAATTCTTCTTATTTCCTTAGTTTTTGGGAAGTTTTCCAATTCTATTTTTGGAAGCTTTTAATAAAGCTTCGGAAAGATTCTGTTCAGGTGAGGCGGGTGCGCTCGAGCGACTCGGCTCGAAAATAAATTCCAACGAATTGATCCATGCATAAAATAACTAAATAACATAATTAAAATAAATAAATAAATAATAAATTATAAATAATAAATAAATAAAATAATTTTTTTAATACCAATTGTATAACAATACATACAGGATTGTAATGCTTTTTCCCATACTTGTTTTCGAAACATTTTGTTATTTTTAGCACGAAAGTATCAGTCTATTATGCAGGATAAAACAAGATGTTTTCATTCACATTTGTATCAACGACAGTCTTGAATCTGTTTATATCAATTTAATATCAATAATTTTGCATCAGTTTTAATTCGCAATCTTGCCGTGAGTCACGTGCGTTGGAGAAAAAAAAGAAGAGGCGCCGCGTCCGCGGCGTTTTTACCGCGTAATTTACACATGATCGTTCGTACATTTATAATTTGTCCGCTAGGCAAGATAAGTTAGAGGAGTTTATTTATTTTTATTACAGAGCAATGCAGTCTGTATGCTTGTATGGTTTTCATTTTAAAATATATAAAAGATCTTGTAATTCCTCGTTGCGCAGCGTCGATGCGCTTCGATTTTATAATTTCGATTGGTTGGTTTTCTTTCGGTATTGTGTATAATTATCAGTATAGCGTTTCGTACAGTTAAATACGGGCCTCTCTGGACTAAATTATTCAGAAAATATGTTTAGTATTACAATGTATCTATCTTTTTTCATTTTACTTTTTTTTTTTTTTAACATTTTTAAAAAGAACTTGTATTTGCTTAGCTTCTTATCAACATAAATGTAAAGATAAGTTCAGTTAATGCCGTAAATAGATTATACGTATATTCTTGAGAACTTCTAATTTCATTCGGCATTTATGAAAATTATTTACAGTAATAATTTCCGTTATTTGCCAAGGACTATTTGCCTCGATAAAAACGCTACGGATTTAAAATAGAATAAAATTTTCACGCATTTCATTCATTTTATTTGTTTGTTTTTATTTTATTGAAATACAATGTTTAATATAGCTCATTAGACTGAAGGATACAGTATTTGAATTACAGCGCATTATATTTATACATACATATTTATTGTATCCGTTCAGCAAGAACACGTGTATCAAGAATTTTGCGTTTACCAAAAATTCCGATTCACAACATTCCAAGTTATTCTTTTTCGTTATTTATTAAAAATTTTAAATTAAATATTTGTTTATATATATATATATATATATATATATATATATATATATATATATATATATTAAGTTAAATAATTGGGATTTTAAGTAATACGCACAATAAGAGGAACTAGTAGAAACTTACAGAAAAAAACAAAGTATTTATCAAAAATTTAACAGAAAGTTTCTGTTTGTTTTTTTTTTTTTTTATATGTTTACAGCCACATATACACGCATATAGTAATTTAATTCGAATCTAAGCAATGGGTCTGCCACAAGTGTTCTTCGACATGACAGCCGACGGCCAGCCGGTCGGGCGCATCGTAATCGAGCTGCGCCCGGACGTCGTGCCGATGACCGCGGAGAACTTCCGCGCGCTCTGCACCCACGAGAAGGGCTTCGGTTACAAGGGCAGCTGCTTCCACCGGGTAATCCCGAACTTCATGTGCCAGGGCGGCGATTTCACCAAGCACAACGGCACCGGGGGCAAGTCGATTTACAACGGGACATTCCCCGACGAGAACTTCGAGCTGAAGCACACCGGGCCCGGCATCATGTCGATGGCCAACGCGGGCCCCGACTCCAACGGCTCGCAATTCTTCATTACCACGATTAAAACAAGCTGGCTCGACGGCAAGCACGTTGTCTTCGGCTCGGTTATCGATGGTAAATTATATTTTCTTTTTTCGCAAAAAAAAAACGTATTTTTTTTGATTTTTTCGAATTTATTTTTTAAGAGCATCTTGTTCCTTGGAAGTCCGATAACTGTTAACAGTGCAATATTTAGATCATTGCATTGGCTTTGGTAAACCTTTGTATCAGGGGTATAAGGATGTTTCTATCGTTTTAGAAATTGTTTGAGGGTTCATGAGAGGAGGGTAAATTCACCGAATATAAGTTTAAGCAACTCGTTTTATAAACATAAGCAAGCATATGAAATTTCCAGGTCTGACTCTTTATGGAGCGCAAGTATAGTAGTGCATTTTATAACATATGGGCTAAAAATGTTAAGTGATGTACAATACAGTATCGTAGTATAAACCAGAATAGTGGGATTAAAATTTTATTGTCTCAATCCTAATATATGGAATACTACAATGATATAATACGATTTAAGAATAAGGTATAAAATTGAATTTTACATCTTCGTCTAAATTTATTTATATATAATTGTAAAAGTTTATCATACTTTTATCGTATAAAACTAATATGGAAAAATTATTTATCAGCTATCATTTTAATACCAATAAATTAGTAATTCATCCTAGAAATCATTAAAATAAATGAAATATAGTTTATTAGTGTTTATAAGTATAATATTTATAAGTATATATAATTATTTATAAGTATAATATTTGTATATAGGAACAAAAATAGGAAATATTTGTAGGATGAAACCCAGAGGCAGTTTTCAAAACTACAGACAAATGAAAGATTTTCAGTCTTTCATTTCGAATTAAATAGTAATGATCATTTTTGAAAAATATTTGAAGAATGCTATGAAAGACTTGTTCCCTTTATTTGAATAAGAACATTTTAGAATTTTTTTTTTGAAAATGAAAGAATTTTTTAGAATAAAATTTTTCTATAAAAAGATTTAAGAAAAGAAAAAAACTCTGCTATACAATGACAAATGCTTGCATACGCTTAAGTTTTTGGGTTTCTATCAAATACATTTACCCTTTCTATAGAGCTCTGAAACAGTCATTGATACTGTAGAAAAATTGAGATATGCAAGATACAAAGGATTATGAAAGTTAATAAAATGACCACATTTATAACATAATGAAATAAAATAGTTATATGACTGTAGAAAGGTGGCACAAATTTTTATAAGATACACAAATATAGCTTAATTGTAAAATTTAGTTTTCACTGCTTTTCTTTGTTCACGCAGATATTAAGTATGTGAATATTAGTGAAATGATTAAAATATATTTGAAAATTACTTTGATTCTTCTAAATGACTGGTTTAATTCTTTATTTTATGTCTATTTTTGTTTATAACTTAACATAATTATTGAATTTAAAATGATGTGTAATGAAAAATAAAAAAAATTTAAACGCTCAGTATAAATTTGATTTTTTTTTATTTTGAATTATGATTGTATATAAAAACATTTGAACTGTAAAAAAATTTTTTTAGATTTTTTTTATAGCACAATAATTATAGCAAATTATAATAATGATGAAACCATTCATTTTCATATGATTTAAGCTAATAATGAAAATAAAAAATTGAGTTAAGAGAAATAAAAACTATTTTTCATGATACTGTTAAATGTTTATTATTTTCTTATTTAATATTAAATTTTATAAATACATTTAGAACCAAATTTTAAGTTAATGTATTTATTTACACAGGTATGGACGTTGTTAAGAAGCTTGAAAGCTATGGATCACAAAGTGGCAAGACCAGCAAAAAAATCATTATTGCTAACTGTGGACAGCTAAGTTAAACAATCTACCACCATTCGCCTTCCCTCCTAGAAAACTTTTAATCTATAAGCAGCCGACCAACAAGCACGCTATCCAGCAAAAGAAAATCAAGAGCATTTGGAAATTCAATATTTTCATTCTCTCAACTAAATATTATATATACAAATTAATCTAAATGTATTTTAAATTTTGTCACAAAGTTCAAATAATTTTTTCTTGTTTTATACTTCACATCTTCCAACTTTTAGAAAAACTACTGTGTAGTTTCAGCCAATAAATGAATACGTGTGAAACTTATGTATATTTCCTCTTTTATTTCTTTATCATTCACAATAAGTTTTTCATCGACTTAAAAATATTTGTCATCATGATATTGAGTATAACTTACTCTAAAAAGGTAATTAAAAATACACCATAATTTTTTCATTTTAGGATTTATTAAAAAAAAATTATTAGCACAACCAGGCATTATTTATAGTATAATCTATACCACAATTGGCCTAGTTGGAATTTGAATATATTTATATACATACATAAATATATATTTAAATATTCAGATAGTTTTTAAATATGTACAAATTATTAATTCTTGGTTTTTGAAATGCTAGCCCTAAAACAAAATTTAATATTAAGTAAATTTTAAAATAATTTATATGTGTACAGTCTTTAAAAAACCCAGATTGGTTAAATACCTTAAAATGTACACGTTCTACAAAAAATAATAGGAAATAGTTATAGGACATATTACTAACGATTTAATGGTGACTTTGGTATATCTGAAGTAATAATAAAGTCTCATTTAAAATTAAAGTGAAATTTTAAATTAAAATTTAATTTTAATTGGACTGCAAAGCCATTGAAAATATTTATTAAATTGTATATAAGCAGTCAACAAAAGCACAATTAAAATCATCATTAAACAGACAGAAATATTTCCTATAAATTTTATCTTAGTCTTTTTCAGTGGGATGCATACTTTTCAAATTCAACCAATTTGAGATTTCTTAGTAGACATTGTATAGAAAATCAAATATACATACGTTTGCATTTGTTTGCTACCACTAAGAACAATAAAAGGTGATTGTGTTTCTTTCTGCTTTGCTTGTAAAAGTGTCAAAGTACCCAAAGGTGTATCCGTTGAAGACATTCTTTTCATTAATATCTCCTGTTCAGCTTTTTTCATTCGTTTTTCAACCTGCAGCAAAAAATATAATATGCATAAAATTAAAACTTACTAATTAGAACAGATTTTTTTAAATTAATAATAATTAAGCTTTTAATTAATTTTTATGTTTAAAAAATAATATACCTTATTCTTTCCTGGACCTTTACCATGGAATTTATGTGAAAGATATCGAAAAGCTTCCTTTGCATTCAATACATGTCCATCATCATCTATATATTCTAATTTAACATTAGGTCTAAAACCATCTTTTTCTTTGAAATCTGATGTAGGTCCATTAAATCTATCTCTCCTTCCAAATTTATCATCATCTCTAAACATATTAATTATATTAGCAAATTATATTAATCATGTGCAGTAATAATAAATCAGTATACATACCCATATGTTTTATCTTCTATAGAATAATTCTGAGCTTTGAGATGAGCAAATCTAGATGCAGAAGGTCGGTTCGTATCTTCTTTTTGAAGGTAACCTTTGCTCATAGCTAATCTCAATGCTCCACCTACTCCCTGATCTAATGATGGTTCAGCATCTAAAATTGCAGCTTCTATTGCAGCTGGTTCTTTTAAAATTTTGTCTGAAAATATGTAATTTTTTTAATTGCATTATAAAATAATTTGAATATATTTATAACTGTTACTAATATTTTCTTACTCATTTCTACGGTATTCCAGGCTCCTCGGCCATTCAAATCATCATCGTCATCCATAGATTCCTGTTTCACTTCATCCATTTCGAAATCCTACGATACATTTTAATATATTATTCTTCATATTGTTTATATTAAACAACTTTATAATATTAACAATTTTTCAAATAGACAAAATACACAATATATTTAATAAACAGACAAATTTTATTTAAGGTAAATGAATAAAGACAATAAAAAATGTTTGCATTCAGAAGCTTAAACATTTTTATAACTAATTATATTGCTAAAATAAATTAGTGTAAACAATTTCCATTATACTTATGTCCCATATAAAACTGAAAGCTACTTGTATTGAAAATTAGATAATATGTTAACTTACCATAAATTCTTGATGATTTTCATCTCGATTACCGGCTTGACCATAAGTTGGAATATCTCCAAGAGTTCTGCAAAATTCAGCAGTCGAATTTAAAACAATATTTCCGTTAGCATTATTTTCTACCGACATGTCTACTTCTTGTTTAATCGACATAGCAATTTTATCTGGTTTCAATGAAACAACTGGTCCTTTTAACCTTTCAGCCTTTTGTTTTATTTTTAAATCTATATCATGATCATCATCTTCAATTTTTATTCCACTTAGATCTTCTTTTGGAGCTATAAATTGAAGCCATATTTAATAAAATGCATAAAAATGGTTATTTTAAAAATATTTTACAATACCTTCCAGATCATCATTATCAAGATAATCATTTGGTCCTTCTTTCATTGTATCTTCCTTACGACGTCTTCTACTTCCTAAGTCTCGTAAATAATCATTACTATCATTAATAAGATCATCTGCTTTTAATACTTTTTTACTGCGAATTTTTCGAATTTTTTTCTTTGGTTT
Organism: Sycobia sp. Sy_11; assembly: GCA_018907035.1. NCBI lineage: Eukaryota > Metazoa > Arthropoda > Insecta > Hymenoptera > Epichrysomallidae > Sycobia > Sycobia sp. Sy_11. Next base: position 5,041,432 of record JACCIC010000009.1, on the reverse strand, counting down.
TTTGAATTTAACCAATTCTGCTTCATTGTAATATTCACTTGCTAGCTTCGGTTCAGTCCACTCTAAGCTTTCTAATCGTTTATTAGCAAGACGATGTTTTACCATAGCAGCTCGCTGCTCTTTTATTTCCTTTGGATCTACCAAACCAATAGCGAAGCTCTCACGCTGTTCCCCATCGATTTCTTCATCATATTTTTCTAAAACTTTACCTAAGGGCATTCCATATTCATCAAAATTACTTTCATCATAAGCATCATACCCTGGTTTTTTGGATTTTATTAAAATATTTTTTTTATAACGTTCATCATCTATCATGTTCACATTCACAAGGACATCATCATCTTCTGCTAACACTGCTTGATCTTTTAATGTAAGAATTATATTGCTTCCTTCTTTAAAATTATCCTAAAAGAGTAACAAATTAAGTAACTAATTCTAAATTCTATGTTAAATAGTATTTGTATATTCCAAGTATTATTGATATTTTAAAGTAAGTAATTTTTATTATTGCAAAACTTTTTGAAAAACAAATATAGGTTTCTATATTTTATTAATATAAGAATCTACAAATTAAGAATGTAATTAAAAAACTTACCAAATTATGTTCTACTCTCAGGCCTGTTAAATCTCTATCAGTATATGCATTTCTCCGCTCTTTTTGAACCTCTTCTTTAACTAAATTTCCTATACCAAATTCTTCATCCATCTGATCTAACATCTTTGCCTGAAACAAATTATTTTTTAAATATAAATCTATATACATATACATAATAATTTATTTTGAGGTAAAAGCATTTTCAACAAATAAATTAAGTTTTAATGCTAGTATTTTCTAATTCATGCAAGTAATATGGAAATTTAACGTACTACTACTACATTAATTTATATTCTGATCCTATCAACAACCTCCTATTATTAATTTTAATATGAGATCATCATAGGAACAATATTTAATAAACGAAAACAATTTTCATATAAAACATATTGGTATATATACCCTCTCTGCTGCTTTTTTCTTTTCTTCATCAAGTTTTTTACTTTTTTTTACCCATGATGAAACATCATCATCTGAATCACTTTCACCTAAAGTCTTTATAGCAGCTAATGCTGATTCAATTTGCCTTTTTTGTTTCATGACATTAAGTTTTTCTTTAATTTTTTGTGTTTTTTCCTTTTCTGCTGTATTGATCGCAGGTTTATGATGAAATTCACCCAAATCATCTTTAATGATATCTGAACCTTCTTTGGGGCCAGTATCTACTTCAAGAGGTTTCAGACCAAGTTTTGCTCTTAACCTATTTGTTTCTTCAATTGAAAGCGATGTTTGCGACTGTCCACCTTTAGGAGGAGTTATCGATTTTCTTATTCGGTCTTGTTTATGTAATTTATCTTCTTTACTTTGATTCGAATGTCTGTCTTCTTTGCTCTGGTTTGAATGTCTATCTTCTTTGCTCTGGTTTGAATGTCTATCTTCTTTGCTCTGGTTTGAATGTCTATCTTCTTTGCTCTGGCTTAAATGCCTATCTTCTTTGCTCTGATTCGAATGTCTATCTTCTTTGCTCTGGTTTGAATGTCGATCTTCTTTGCTCTGGTTTAAATGTCTATCGTCTTTGCTCTGGTTTGAATGTCTATCTTCTTTGCTCTGGTTTGAATATCTATCTTCTTTGCTCTGGTTTGAATGTCTATCGTCTTTAGTCTGATTTGAATGCTTATCTTCTTTATTTTGATTTGAATGTTTGTCTTCTTTATTCTGACTTAAATATTTAGTTTCTTTACTTTGACTTGAACTTTTATCTTCTTTACTCTGATTCAAATGCCTATCTTCTTTCTGCTAAAAAAGATGAAATTACTAATAATTATTTGATGCAATTAAATATTAATGCAAGTAACGTAAGACATATAAGATGAATATAGATGAATAAATAATTGTTAAAATTAATTATATTTCAATATGTCAATTTTTTTAATACTTAATATTGAAATTCATATTAAATTTTTATTAAAAAAAAGAATCAAATTTTAGTAAATTATTTGTATTAATTTAATTTATTTTAAAGTTAAATATTAATAAATATGAATTAAAATAATGATTTAACTTACAGATACAGAAATTTCAGGTGGTGGTGGTGTACAATGGTGAGATGTCTTTGAAATCTTTGGCGGCGGTGGTGCACTAATGATCTCCACTGCAGAGCAAGAAAACTTCTTAACAAACTGAAAATTAGTTAAGGTATTGCAATATATAATATTTAAAAAGCTTAACTCACCATCACTATCATAATCTTTGCGTTCTTTTTTTTTATGCTTCTTATGATGTCTGTGTTTTTCTGTCCTCTCACGTTCTGGAGAATAAGACCTCGAACGGCTTCTATGACGTTTTTTCTTCATTTCGCGACTTTTATCAGCCTTATGACGTTTATTGGAACCCATATTTTCCTATTTCTATTTACAAGCAACTAAGTTTTTACGTTCGTTACTCTAAACGTATTTTAGAAATAAATAAAGACGAAATCCCTGCCTAACCTATACTTACTTGTTATCTCGCAATAGTCTATAAAGAAACAACTTCAAAGACGTATATTTATAATTATAATAATATTTTTATTCTAATGTATCATTTACATGATTTTTCTATATGTGCGTATATAAAAATAATACCATTGCGTTAAGTAAAAGCAAGTAACTTAATGAAATATGAGTAAGTGATACATTGATGCATTATGTGATCGTGATCGCCATCGCGATTCGCAAATGCAATATGTTTAGCGTAGCACGGCTTATATAAAAAGTAAGACACTATACAATTAGCTATGTAAGTGCGAGTAAGCGCAAATAGATGTCGCGCGCGTCGCACATTTCAGCTGATTTCAGACGTATAGTATACGTATAGTACTGATACTAGACTACGGCAGACAGTATCGTACCTAATATTATTTATATGATCATATATCACAAATAATTTATTTCCATTACCTGGTTACTAGTATCAAATATAACTTATCCATAATCCGTTCATCGGTTTAGCCTTTTATTATACATCTGGAAGATTATCATTTATTTTTTAAATTTGCAGGGTAATGTCGTGCATAGAAATAAACGAACGAATTATTTCTTAATCAAAAATCACATGACAAAAATTATATATGTAATATATATTGTAAAACTTTGTCATTTTAAAATGAAATTTTGTTTTAGCTTAAGTGCAGTATATATATATATATATATAATCAACATCTGGAAATTGTAGAAATTACAATACCATTTGACAATTAATCGACACTACCGTTCAACTTCCGGAAAAAGGTATAATTCATATATTATCATATGAAATTGTGTCCGCAGTTATGCTTCCGGTGATATATCAAAATATTGATCAACGCCCTGTGATGTATACGCAAAATGAACAATGTGCCGAAACGTATATTCTCTAATCATCTATTGTAACTATTCAAGGCAGAGACAATGCGACAATTATTTCGGTTTATAATATATTGATGGAGTCCTCGAGGACGAAAGTCACACTTTCGTATACCTTTATAAAAATGTGAGAGATGATGGGATCGATGTTAAAGATAAATATAGACAAACTCCGTACAAGCAATATCAAATATTTCAATACGACTGTAGTACCAAAGGAACGGATCAAGCTATATACCTTTTTTGATTTAAGAAACGAAAGATGCGAGGTTAACGACCATTTGGATATGCAAATCCTAGACCGCGCTTTGCGATTTATTGTCGACATCCTACTCTACATAAAGTTATTTTTCGTTTTAGCACAGTTCATTGGTAAAACAATGGCAATGCGTCTATTTTACGAAGGAAACAGCCATGTTATACGAAGTATTCTTCATAATCTAGGAAAAGTTACTCTTATCGCTTGTTTCGATTGTTTACGATACTTTGGAATAATATTTGAAATTTTTAGTAAAAGAATGCACGGGCAGAGTGCATATATACACACAATTCATCGCAAGTCAAATCGAATGCTATATTATATATATATATTATATATGGAAGTCGACGACGATCGAAAGGGCGCGGTCTTGATGCCGGGGTCTTATCTCATTTTTATCAGTTTTGGCCCGAATTAAAAGAAAAATATCAAAAGGACACCTATCTCTTGTACATATGCACGTGAAATTTTTATTAGCTTAATGATTTACCAACACAAATGCTCGACCATAAATCTATCGATGGGTATGACGGGATAGTCTGTTTTTTTTTCTTTCAATATTAACGATCTTAGAGAATTTGTAGATATACCGATCTATCTAGATGGATACGGGTTTGGCGACGTGTTCTTGGACCGTTTTATCAGTAGTGCCAATAGCAACGACGACAAGATCTTTTTCCTTGAGCCTCGTGAAAATACTGGAAAAATATTATTTCTAAATCTATTCTCGCTTCAGGTTCACTGTATAGATTAAAAGTGTTTTTAACGAGATAGAAGAAACTGCACATCTGAATTTTAAGTTATATATATATATGTTTGTTTCATTGGTAAAAATGGCACTCTTGGATATATAGATTTCGAACGATATATCGAAATATCGTTTTATGAAATTAATATGCAGCGCGACTCGTTGCAGCAGGTTGCAGTCTCCCATTCGGGGCGCTGCAATCGTTCAATAAAGATTCAGAGGAGTTTTACGTTATAAAACTTTATCCAATTACGAAACAAACAAACACGCGAGGGTTAATTTTATACACAATGGGGCGTACTCGAAGTATTCATCCATATGGCAATCCGCGCATCATCAAAATGCTATAATACGGGGATTAAAAAAAAAAACAGCGAACCGTCCATTGCAATCCATCCATCTCCAATCTCACTGCATTTTACATCAATTCTCTATTCTCCCACCGAATAAGGCTCTGTAGATACTGCGTTATTGCTGTTTCATTATCGTAAAGAATTTACTGATCTTACACCGAAATCTTATCGTCCTTAAATGGGATTGCTATAAAAGTTTGACGATCGGCTAGAAATCCCGGAGCTTTAATAAAATTATAACTATAGCGCTACGAGAAATAACTATGTATAATTATTATCATTATTATTATTATTTTTTCTTTAATTTTAATATAGTTTCATCCACTGTGTAAATACATAACGTACGATAATGACCGAAACAAAATCTTATAGATATACAATAAATACACTTTCCACTCTCAGACAGCACTATATAATAAATTCGTTTATTATTGTATATTTATATGCGTATATGTGGAAATCAAATGGAAAGGTGCATTTAAACAAAAAAAAAAAACGAAAAAAAAGATAACCGCTTCTGTGACAATAGACAATATGCGTTTATTTAATATCTGCATTATCTATAGTTTAGACTTAATAATATGATTTACCGCTTTATATTTGAAGATCGCTCGTCTACAATGTGTCGGCCGAATTTTATTGTGCCTGGCCCTACTTAATAATCCTTATTGTGCTTAAATCTATGATGAATCAACGATTTTTTATTTTTTATCTTTTTTTTTGTTTCCTTTCATATTAATTTTACAAGTATCAACATACAATTGTTCCATATAGTTTTGCAAACTATATATACATATATTTTAATTGGATTGCACAGTTCTCGCACAATGATCCCAAATTGCTCAGCAGATGCGGCGGTGTGCGTGTGTGTGTGTGTGTGTGTGTGTGTGTGTGTACGCATTAAAGAAAAGAAGAAGAAGAATAATAAAAAAGGATGCGATTTCTTTTGTTTGTTTGTTTGGTTGATTTTTTTTTTTAATGCAGGTAAGCAAGATTGGCACGCAGTTTTGCAGATGCTATTCGGGATTAAATTCAATGGATTTTTTTTCTTTTCAAATTCCCAATTTCATTCGATGTTTATAATGTGTGATCTCTCTGTTTAGTGTCTTTGTTTTCTTCTTAAGGCTTAACAAAATTGATTTTATTGTCCGCAATGAAATTCATACGATTTTTAAATGCTCTATTTCTTTCGTTCTCTCTCTCTCTCTCTCTCTCTCTTTTTCTCTTTCTCTCCCGATTCGCGAACAAGAAATACGTCTTATTTCGCTTATTATCATTATTTGTATTATTACTTTTTTTTAACTTTTCAATTCCGATTAAACCCTTCTCTCTCTCTCTCTCTCTCTCTCTCTCTCTCTTATGCAGAAAGCACGTGTAAACGTCTGCCCCGCGGACATTCCCAATCTGTGTTTAATACATATATGTATATATCGAAATGTTTGAGAATTTTTAGAATAATTATATAGTAATCATCTCGCTCGAAATTACAATTGCTCGGCGAAGTATATATAGTTATAATGTATCAGAGCTTCTCTTCGTTTTAAACCATACATTATATATATATATATATAACGCAAATTGACGGGGCTTCGTGAATTTACGCTCAAATGATATTAATATTCTTTTCACATATAGTGTTACTTAAAGTGCACAATTTCACAGAGAGACGAGGTGAGCAGCAGCAATTACCTTCTTTTTCTTCTTTTTTTCTCACATGTCATTATTATTATTATTATATCATTATTGTTGCTGTCGTTGTTGTCGTTGTTATTATTTTTTTGATAAATAAACATTTCAGATTGCATCAGAGATTTTTTTGCAAGTCTTAAATAAAATATATACATTTTCATATAACAAGGTAGATCGTAGATCATAGATCATTGTATTATTGTTACGTGTACGATACCGTAATTGGTCTCTTATAATCAAGCTTACGACGATAAAAATTTGGATTCTACAAAGTAATGCTGGAATACACATATCAATTTTATTAAGACGATGGGGAGATCAAGATTTATGTACAAGGAAATGATGATTTCAAAGTGTCATTAATTTAGGATAAAATATTAATTATATAAGGAGTTCAATGTATAAAATTTTTTCCGTCGCAAAATAAATTATTATTATTTGTGTGTGTGTGTGTGTGTGTGTGTGTGTGTGTTTCATAATACATCAGGTAATGATGGTGATAGGTCCAGTGTGTTATAATCATAGTGTTTTTATTTAGAGATTATTAATTCATTTAAATAGTTTAAAAATTAATTATATATTTAGGCTAATGCAATCTTTTATATTTATTGTAATATTCAACCTCGGAGCGAAGAATTACAATCACAAATGACCTTCATTTCAATTTGGCAAATAGTATGGAAAAATAATATATAGAATAACGTTAACACATGAACAACTTATTAAAGAGTACTAGAGAAATCAAAAAGCAAAACAAAACAAAAATAAAACATTATTAAAAAATCTATGTGAAAAAAATTATTTTTTTATATGTTTATTATAGCATTTGGATAATACAAGACAGTTTCGAGAGAAGGAAACTTTTACAAATCATCGGAGCCTCTCGTCTTTGCAATCGGAGAATATTTTCCGCTAACATCGTAATTTTAGCTTATATATATTTATGTATGGTATTTGGTAAAATGAAAATATTATTTTCTGTTTTTGAGCGAAGCATAATGGTTCAGGTTTATATCGCACAATTTCTTTTTTTTTTTTTGCTTTGTTGCCCAAATACTCAAAAGTGTGCACATATAATCTTGTACAAAAATATCCGTTGGAACGAAATTCAATAACTATATACCTTGTTTCACTAATTTCAATTTATAGTTTTTGCTAAGTGTTTTTTTACTTTTGCCAATTTCTTTGGTTCTTTAGCGTTCTTTGTTTTTTTTTTTGTTTTTAAATACTTGATTACGAGATAATTTTAACGAAACCTTGCTATAAAATAACCTTTCGACGAACAGTATTTATATCAGATTGCACATTTATATATATATATATATATATATATATATATATATATATATATATATATATATACTTATTTAATCGAACCACCGCGAAAATTAATTAAAATCGCATCGCGCTTACAGAACGTTGGAAATAACTTCGGTACATTCTCAACAGTATTAATTAGTCGAATCTATTGCACGCACATCCAGAATAGAGGAGAGAGGCGGCGAAAAATTCGATCTCGCCGCAGCAGTTTATTCACATTTTGAGACGTGGCGCAAAAAAATTATATAACTTCGTCGCTGTAAAAACTGAGGGAAGAAATGTGTATTTACACTCGTTCCTATATATGCAATACGGGTTATTATATATAGCATTCAATAACAGGTGTTATAACTTTACATGTTTCGAGGTTAGACTCTTTAAGATAAACAAAATACATGCAGAAGACTTCTTAGATATTCAATCGAAGATACGAGATATGCGCCTTAGAAGAGAAACGAAGAGGGTAAATAGATGTTTGAAGAATTGAAAACCCCCTCGAAATCCCCCGGTATTTTTCGTGAGCTTTTTCGTATATTTTGATATATTCATTTAAATCAGTTGTTCGTCCGCACGATGCAGACAAATTGAATTCTACTATACTTGTTTATGTATATATATATATATATATATATATATATATATATATATATATGTATATATATGTATATATATAATAACTAATGTTAGTGTTATTGTTAGAATATTTTTTAGCGCACGATATAGCTGCTATTATTGTTTTCCTGCTTTTATTTTATTTTTTATTATTATTATTATTATTATTTTCTATATCATATACTATTATAGTTTTACGATAAAATCATGAAATTGCCGTTTATGCTATATTATCATATAATAATTTTTTCCATTCTCTATCCTTAATTATGCTGTTTAATACTATTAGTACAAAGTCAACAAGAAAAATCAATGCAAATCTTGGAGCGCTCGCGTTTTACGCATTTGTCAGAGCATTATATATATATATATATATATATATATATATATATATATATATATATACACACACACATATATATACTTATCCCTTGTCAAATTCACGATATTATTATACCGGGATTAAAGAATCTCGTCCTATTAGTCGGCCCTTAATATTTATTTATTTATTAATTTTCTTTTAAAGAGAGCCAAGTCGCTCCGAGAATATAATATACTATATAGTATACGCGGTGTCATCGAGGGCTGAAGAGTGAAAGATCGAACGTTAACAATAAGATGCGTGGTATTTGAGTGTGTATACACACGCACACACATCACACGCACGCACGCGCATACATACATACATTCATACACACACATCACACGCACGCACGCGCATACATACATGCATTCACACACACACACACACACACACGCACGCGCATACATACATGCATTCACACACACACACACACACACACACACACACACACACACACACACACACATGTATTTATACATACATATATAACAAACAAAAAACGCGAGCGCTTGTTCAACAATTTTATATATTTAGTTTAATAACGGCGTAATGATTAACTTTTTTCTTTTTCATTTTCTTTTTTTCTTTATTTATAATTACATCATGACGTAACACGCTGATATTATAGGCTTGATATGACGGTCATTTTTTTCATATATATATATAATGTGTAATCAATTAATAATAGTGCTTTTTAGTGTATACGCAACATTCATGCATAATGTCATTGATACACTTTTTGCTTATCACTCGAAAGAAAAAGCACAACAACAACAAGTATTCTTATCGGTTCTTATATGTACATGTTACGTCAAATAATTTGCGCTCGTTTAATAAGCTTATATCATTAAAATTTGAGAAGTCTTTGTAATTTTTTTATAACGATCTCGCGATACAAGGAAAACTATGTGTACTCCCTCGTCCTCTCCTCGCACACACACACGCTCTTTTTATGGTTTTATTTCTTTCTTTCTTTTTTTTTCTTTTTCATCATTTTTTTTTTTTTTTTTTTTTTTTTAACTACAGACGGATCTGCAACGCCGAAGGAATTAATTGAGAAAGTCGTAATGATAACTTTAACACTTAATTACAATATATGTATATATATATATATTCATAAATTATTTCGTATTCATCTATAATTAATCTGTCAATACTTTGCTTGGACTCTTTCGTATCTCACGGGCTTTCTGCATAATTTTTTTCTCTCTTGTGCTTCAGTTTCTCCGTCTTTAAATTATAAAATCGAATTCCGAAGCTCAAATATAGTCAGCATCTATATATTTAGATATATATATATATATACACAATATATACATATATAGATTTCCACATATATTTGTGCAATGAAAGTTGAAATAAGAAAGAAAAGTTCAGCCCGCTTAATCGAAACTCGTGAAAAATCAAACACGTTATATATTATATCACCTAAAAATGCAATTAAAAATTTTTCTCGCTCTCAAACGATTTATAATATCATCTATATATAATATCATTGAAAACTGAAAACTTGTATTTACAATGAATTCGTGCACGTATATATATATATAACTCCGATTATAAGCGCGCGACCGTTTAAATCTGCCTCCCTTGTAGTGACCCAAAAGGCCAAACATCAATGGCTCTCTCTCTCTCTCTGTCTCTCCCCCCGTTCTCAACTTTTTAACTTTTACTTTTATAACAGATTAAATATTTAGGATTTCCCCTGGTGGCCGTGTGACACTAAACTCGCGAAATAAATCAATGAACGAACGAACGGTCATTATTGTCATCGTGAGAACAAGACGATTTTTTCCACCGCGCAATAATCGTTTCTTTATTTGTTATTGATTTTGTTGTTATGTTGTTGCTGTTGTTGTTGGTTTTGTTAATTTTTTTGTTGTTCTTGTCGCATCCCGTTTTTTATTATATTTTTTTGTTCTTGTAAGCTTTCTCCGTCTCGCATTATAAATTTATCCTGCACGTATTTGCATATGGAGAATCGATAAAAAAATCTTTTACACACTTATACCACATAAATCGTGTGTTTATATATATATATATATATATATATATATATATATATATATATATATAATTCTATAAATTTATATATATATTATACCAACGTTACTGTTGGCGGTATCTTACATCAATCACAAATTCTGTATTGCTTAATTAAAGTGCTTTATTATAATAATAGTATAAATATTTTATTTTACGCCGTAATATATATATATATATATATATATATATATATATATATATATATCGGAATTTCGGATGTGCCTGTATAAGTATATGTGACTTTCGTGTTCGTGTCCTTACATGTATAATCTGTTAGTGTTACATATGCGTTTTGCATGTAGGTGTGTATAAATAGTTATATATATATATATATATATATATATATATATGTATATGTATATATATATATATATATATATATATATATATGTAGTTTTTTTTTATTTGCACTATACAATGACGACCTTTGGACCCGTAATCAGGAAATTGAAAAAAATACGTTTCCTTTTGCCATCGCATGCAAAAAGCACAGTTATTCAATTTACGACTTTCATTTTCTCATCCCGTGAAACAACTAAATCTAATAATAATAATACAGATATATCCATTATATCTGGATGCGCTAAATTAAAAACATATCAAAAAGATAAAAGGGATTTAAGTGTATATATCTCGGATGATTTTCTCATATCCATCTCGCTTATGGAAAATCTTTAGATTATTATAATATAATTATATAGAAGTCTGATTTGTATGTCGCTGATTGCGGCATCGCGATAGCCGGATCCACTTTTCAATACGATTTTCTGAATTCATCCGCCCCCCCTCCCAAGTGTCTGGCTCTATAATGATAATAACGCGATTATCGTGTATAGAAAAAAAAAAGAGGAAGGGATTCGTATAAAGTAAAGTTATATATTATAACGTGTAAAACAACGCAATATTGTGCACTTTCTACATAATATAGAGTTATGCGCGAATGTAAGGTATATATAATATATGTATATATAACAAAGCGTGCGTGTGATCAATTTTTCATATACGTATATATGTAGAACTGTATATGCACACGCTTACAGATCGATGTCTTGGCGACGTCATTGTAACATTCCTTTTTAGTTTTTACTTTTTTTTTTTTTTAAGTTTTTGTGCACAAATCGTTTAAATACGCACCGCGGCACGTCTATGTTCGTATAATAATAATAATAATAATACTAATAATAATTCTATATCAGTACAATCGTGTAATTATTCTGCTTTATAAAGTATACACACACGTTGAAAATTCAAATAATCTTGGAACTATATATATATAGTAGTTTTATTTATTTACTTATTTTTCCTTCTTTTACCATAAATACTTTGAAAGCAGGCATTTTGGGCATTTGATATGGCGAATGTATTGTAATAGGTATACAATATATATATATATATATATATATATATATATATATATATATATATATATTAGTGATTATGTCTGGATTATTTTCATAATAATCGTATATGAAAAAGATTGAGTGAGGAACGAAAAGAATCGGAATCGGTACAATATAGTATATAAGTTATAAGGACAAAATCGCACGTCATTTAGTAACCTTTGGCTACATATATATATATAAATAAGCTTCTCAAAATTTTTATTTTATACATATTTTTCATTTAATTATAGGTTTTACAATGCACTTTCTATGTATATATATGCCAAATTCCTTTATAGTTCCCCCCTGCTTTCTTCCCTGCGTTCATCAGACAACATCGTTTAATTCGCTTATGTAATTATTAATATTAATATTCTTTTCTTTTTTTTTTTTTGGTTTTGGACCACGTAAGGGAAAATTGCATGATTTTTTTTTTCATTGATTCAACCTAGATGATTTTGCGAGTATGGGCAAAGACATTAAAAAGTTTCGTAATCGCCTGTATAGATTATTATAGGTACCATTAATGCTTCACAAACGTGGCTGAATAAAAATAAGTTTGCTTTTTTTTATGTTCTCAACAATGCGTAAAAGTTCATATCAATTCGGTTAATATAGATTTATCGTATTCGTAAAGACGCTTTGAATTGAACTTGAAAAAAGTGAATCAGCCTTTTATTATATATATATATATATATATATATATATATATATATATATATACACACATACATATACATATATGTATATATATGTATAATTATTTTTTGTTCATAAATGGCACAGTAACGATTGTGCCGTGTATACATATAAACACACTAGAATTGAGTAATTATATAGATTTTTAAGAGATCAAGACGATTAAAAACGAAGGGGGCTGAACACATCATTCTAATAAATACACATTTCTGGTTTTTGTCTTTTTTGTTTTTGTTTGTTTTTGTTTGTGTTATTTTTTCTTGTTTTTTCTTTTATTTATTTTGTTACGTCGTTCGAGTGTGGCCGATCCGCAACGAGACCCGTCGAATACGACGCAAGTTGAGGCTTACAATTCGATCGAGTCACTACGACGTTTCTAAAAATACTCTAGCTCTTTTATATCTTTTTCTTTTGTCTCACGTAAATACGAAATATTTTACAAACGACAAAAAAAAAAAAAAAAAAAAACAAGAGAGAGAGAAGTAAACAACGGCAGCAAAGAATAATGCACGTACAATATATGCATTTATCATGGCAACGCGGGACAAATCAGATTTCGCGGTTGACGAGCTATTTGTTCAGGTACCTTATCCTCTCTCTCTGCCCTTCGAAATTTTCACGAGCGCCGATAAACCAAACTCGAGCTTTTTTTCATTTCCTTTCCAATAATATTATAGTCTATAATTCATACAGCGGAGGGCTATACTCAGTCTTTTACGCAGACAGTTATATATATATATATATATATATATATATATATATATATATATATATCTTCCGCGTCCCGCTTAAATCCGTCGTTTCTGTATCCGCACATTTTCCTTTCAGGCGATCCGTCATTCTTTTGCAAACGTTCCCGGCAAGCCGCATCCTTCCGTTGTTGGTCGTTCCAGCGTTCCCTTTACTTAATATCTGAAAGTGTTTGAGTCATGAGATCCAAAAATATCGTTGCAATTTCGTCGAGGAGCCGGAAAATTAAAGGTACACTTACTCGTATTCCACCAATACTTCGGTAATCTTTCATCGGGTATCCAGCAGCCCTCCGTTTCGAATATATATAGAACCTTTTACTTTGACTTCGCAATATAAGGAAATTAGCGTTGCTTTCTTTTGCCGCGTATTATTGAGAATGATTAGACGTCGTACTTTTTAAGGAAGTGTCGCCAATTTCATCGTTCCGTATACGGATCTCGACGTTCGGGCTTATTATTTCGAACAATCGTCAAATTAACGTAAAGTTGACACCACTTTTTTTCCATGGATCATCTGTGCGATAATATTATAAAACATTCATCCGACATCATTAAAAAACACCATCGTATTCCAAAATGAACTTATATATACTGAAAGATGACACATAAAGGTAATACTATTACTTTCCAAAAATTTCTAATATAACGTAAAAGTTAGATTAGCGAGCTTTCTCACAAACCTACCTTAAAATTTAACACGAATTCTCTTTCTATTACATAGTAGTCCTTTCATTTCGATAATAGATTAAATGTCAATTCATTTGATAACAGTATAATTAATGAACTTGACGAATTAATTAATTAGCTAATTAAATTATCTCGTAAATGACATCACATTCGTAACGTTCCCTTTAGTTGTTCCTTGACAATTGTTCTTCTTGTTCCTCTCCTTCTTCTTCTTTCTAAATCAACCAATGCAGATTTTTACAAAAATCAGTTGACCTACGTGATTTTTCTTCAATTAACATGAATTCGCGTTATTCGGCTACATATAACGCTTAAGTTTCGTTTATCGCAAATCTTGAATAAAAAAAAAAATCTTCAAGATCTGCATTATTATACAAATTACCGTTGAAGATTTCATTGTTAATATTGTAATTCACAGGATTAGTCGTATTTTACACTTTTCCCGCTTGGTTCCTTTTGTCAGAGTATTCTTCGTAATGTTTCTCATAATGTTTGCCGAGACCACGCGTTATCATGGTAATGGTTATACTGAGCCATGGTGGCATTATGATCATAATCCTCATCAGGTTATGTTCAATTCATCCGCATGCGTTTTATGTACAAAAGCGATAATCGATGAAAATAGAAGACAGTGGTGACGTGAAAACCGAGAAAATAAAGTTGAAATGAAAATGAGGCTGAATAGTCTTAAAATTCAGCGGAAATTGAAATTAATATCTTCATAGTTTCCATCTATTTACGTATTGGTCAATCTCAACATTTTTCATTCGCTTTTTTTTTTATTTTAATCTTGACCCTTCGAATGTTTCTAATTGTTTCTAACTATTTTAATAATGTGGTATATTAGCCTTTCTCAATTACAGATTGCACGTATTATAAACTTTTCAACTGAAAAACGAATGCTGTGCATCTGATAAACATATCTTATTTAGTTTTAGTCTTGCGAAGTCTTCTTTTTTTATGTTCGACTTTTGAGCTCTGCTCTTGTCTGTATTTGGCCACAGTCAATGCTTTTAATTTTCAAAAAGTGTAAATTCCATCAAAATGAAAGGAGAATCGTTGCCTCTAATGAGAAACTGGTTTAAAAGAAACTCTTTAAGAAGCCAGCAGGTCCGGCCTAATTTTAAAAGAAACACAACATTAAATATTTCATATATTTGCATGGAATATCAACAGATAACATTTTGAATATGTTCATTTTTACTTACGTCTTGTTGTTGTTGTGCTGAAGCTTTTAATTTTGTTTGTGCGGCCTTTAGTGCTCTAAAGTATTAATTGTTCATTAAAATTTTATAAATTATTTTAGTTTATAAATATGCTCCAACGACTATTTTCGAACGTATATACAGACTTCATGTTAAATTAAAGAATGAAATTGCGTTCAAAAATTGTCGACGGATTGACGAAAAAGTTTGCTCATAGACATTAAAATACTAACTCTTGAAGATCCCGTATTTGCTTTTCTTTAGAATTTTGTTCTTCCTGAGACATTTGTACAAGCTGTAGCAGTCGCTCCGTCTCTTGAGTACTTCGTTTAGCTTCTTCCCTTGCCTTTTCAAGCTCTTTTTCAGCGGTTTCAAGTGTTCTCTGCAATTCAGCTAACCGTTTATCAGGCGATCCACCACTCTGTGAAAATTATACGTAAAAAATATATCATATAAGTATAATCGATACGAATTTATAAATTTACAAAATAAAGTTTTTGTAATTATTAGCATGTGTACATTTAGCGGAATTGAGTTCATGCAATGAATAACCCGTTGTAAGTAATTCAACAGCAGCATCCCTAAAAGAATATCTTATAGAATTGAAGATAAGAAATATAGATCGATCAAAAATATTTTGTAATATATAATAGCAATATTGACTCAAGAACATTCAAATAAATTAGTTTTTGTTTTAAAATGGATGAAAAATTTTACTATTATCATAGTCAAATTTTTCGATTAAAAAATTAATAAATGAGTATAGTTAGTAACTGAATGTAAAAAGTGCCAAATTCTAACAATTAGAAATTAACTTACAAGAACAGTGTCTTAACTCTGGGTCACAGATTTTATTAAAATTCATTTATCGTTTTTGTTCATATCAAGCTTCATGATTCCTCGAGTAGATAATCCTATCGCTCAAAATTTCCTCCGATAAGAACTCAATACTTTCTCAATTCTATGTAATTTCATTAACCCAATATATATATATATATCTGAATCATTACATACATTAATCATCAATAAATAAACAATCAATTAGTAATAAGAATATTAGATCAAAATAAACACTTTACTTCGTAAGTACTATACTGTGTATAATCATTAAACAGTCCAGTATCGTCCGACGTTGATTACATTGTCAATCGTTATATTTTAATCCAATATTCTTCATAACTTTACAGTTTATTTGAGTCATTGGATGTATTTGTATTGGTATAATGTAAGCAAAAATCATCGATGGATATAGGAAAATGGATTGTTAAAATCACATGCCATTGGTAAACTATGCGATTCTGGAAAAATTGCTTATCTGCATAACGGATAAAACATTGTGAATGTTTAAATTAATTTACTACTCTAGGCATCATCGATTTAAAAATGAAGAATAATGATTGATTAATTTCAATAACATCCGTAATTCGCAGTTGAGATACTGTCATTATTAGTGGGAATGTAATCGTAAAACCGTTGTATCATATCTGAGACACCATTTTTAATCAACAACAGCGAAAATAAGTATACAGATTATATATGTCCAGGATTTCAATGCTTTTGAAGTACTCTTTACCTTTTGCATCTGCTGTTCGAGCTGATCAAGTTTCGCCTTTCGTTTCTTGAGCTCCTGATCCAAATTCTGCAGCGCCCTCTCCTTCTCGTCGACAGACCTGGCTTTCATGTCCACATTCTTCGCTTTCTCTTCCACTTGCTGTCGATGCTGATCAACCTGGCGCTTGTGCTCCTCAAGCTGTCGTCGTTCCTGACTCGTGTCCGCGCCAGCTTTCGCCGCTCCGGATTGCAATTTATTATTTGCATCGTGAAGCGCGACCTGCGAATTTTACGAATGTAGATATTCAGAAAAAGTTCGTTATGTATATGTTCGGGCGAAATGCCAATAAGCTGGATGGCATTTAATCGAATATATATAAAGTCAAATAACATCAACGTGTTCGGTATTTGATGATTAAATCCTCAAATTATTATTGCAATATCATTATGATTGTTCGTTATAAAAACGCCTTTAGTTCATATAAGAAATGAGCGATTAAAGAAATCCCGATATAGTTACCTGGTTTTGCTGAAGCTCCTGGCAAAGCATCTCGATCTGGGCTTGGAACCGTTCCCTCTCGACGTTCGCCTGATTGACCTCCTCGCGGGACTTTTCAAGCTCCTTCCGCAGCCGATTGACCTCCGCGGCATTCTGTCCCGACGACTGTCCCTGCTGCATCTGCATCTGCTGGTTCTGCTGCTGGAACATGTGAAGCTGTCGCTCGGCCGCCTGCACGCGCTTCTCCGCGGCCTCGGCGCGCTGCTTCTCGCCCTCCAGCTGCCTCTGCAGTTGATCGAGCTGCTGATGCTGTTGCTGCTGCTGTTGCTGCTGCTGGGGCAGGCCTTCCTGCAGGCGCTTCTCGGCGAGCTCCGCGCGTTGGCGCTCCTTGGTCAGATTCTGGGTGAGCAGTTGGACCTGTTGCGTGAGGCTCTGCACCTGCTGGGTGAGCCGATGCACCTCCGCCAAGGACTCGGCGTTCGGCTGGGCGCGCTGCTGCTGCATCTGCTGCATTCGGCGCAGCTCCTCGCGCTGCTTCTCGCCCTCGGCCTCGCTCGCGTTCAGCTCTTGCTGGAAGTTCATCAGCATGTCCTGGGACTTTTCCAGTTGAATAACCAGCTGGTCCCGCTCGACCTGCAGCTGCTTGGCCTCGGCCTCGAGCTTCTCCTTTGCCTTCTCGATCTTGTCCGCGTGCTTTTCGCGATTCTCGAGGATCGCTGCCATTTTGTCGCGCTCGCGCTGAGCCAGCTGGAGCTCGTGCTGTAGCCGCGCGATCTCCTCGCCGCCCTGGATCTGCTGATGCTGCTGGGAACGGCGCAGTTCCTGCCTGACGGCGTCGCGCTCCTCGCGCAGCAGATTCACCTCGGCCAGCAGTCGATCATGCTCCTTTTTGCTCATTTCCGCCGCTTCGGCATTCTTGGCTATTATCAATTGACTCTTCTCAAGCTCCTTGGCCAGTCGTCCTGCTTCGAGCTCCACCTGATCGCGGGATATGATAGCTTTGTCGAGGCTCGCACGCAGTCGCTCTACCTCGATGCTCGCGCTTTCGGATCTATAAGGAATGATCAGTGATTCTTTGATTAATATCAAATTCAATGATGAGAGTTCTAGTTGGTCTATAAACTACAGAAACATGTTTAAGATATTTTGGCAAGTTTGGAATTACATTATTGCAACCTATTTTAATTATTCAGCGTAATATATTTCTTGAAAGGCATTATAATTTATTAAATTATTATATGTAAATAAACGTTCACACTCGATTATATTCAATATCTGGATATATACAATAACATTTTTTTGTTGTGATAATAATGATTTATTTATGTATCTGAATAAAAATAGAGTTCGACTAGAAAATATAACTTTACGTGATACTCGTAAAGTGGAGAGTATTGTACAGCTTATTGTTTAATCACGATTTGAAAGTCTGTCTCGTTATTGCTAAATATTTCAGTAATGAGTTAGTAGGCTAGTCTAATGAATTGAATTATTAATATTTCAATCTAGTTTTCGTTAACAAGTCCATATCCAGATTTAGAAAGCATGAAACTGAATTGTAGATATTAAGAAAGAGTTATGGGCTAGTAATTATAATTACTGAATAATTAGGTGTACACAATGATTAAGTATAGATACGCTGAGACAACGTCGCTAGTTTCGAATAAATACGGATTTTCAAGATTTCACGTCTTTTATCTAGAAATTTATATTGCCAGAACAGTTATCGATCAATAAAGCTTGATTCTCAATTTTACTCAATTGCATTAGGATATAATAAGGGCAGAATTATATAAGGCCAGGATACGATCAATAAAATAAGTATTTGATGGGGTCAAAGTTCACCAGTAGCTATTAATAAACGTTATTCAACTAAAAAATTAAACAAATAATCTGGATAGAATAATAACTGATAAGTTACCTGATATAATTTCAAAATGTGAATTTCACTTATATTAATTTTGCAAAATGTAAAAAAGATACTAAAAAATACCACGCTGAAAAATGAATTTTTAATTAATCTATCTGAGGTGGTTACTATTATCTGAATACTAAATTGAAAATATCTGAAAAAATTAGTTCCGATATTGAATAATAAATGCTGAACAATATTGAACGATGGCGAAATAGAGGATTTTAATCAATACTGACCCCGATCATATTCCATGAACGTGAAGCTGAAAGCGTTATTTATACTTAATTCGCAGAAGACAACGATTGGATGCTTGGATTCGAACAAAGCTTGAATGTTGATAAATCAATATTTTACGTTAAAAAAGAACAATCAAAGAATTGAAGAACTGAAATAAATCCAACGGTTCATTGGGGTGGTCTAAAACTTTTTCTGTCCTAATGAATATGTAATCTGAATAAATCTTTTTACAAAAATATATCGTTTCCCTCAGTAAATTAAATCGAATGCTTGTTTTTAGACGTAATATTCATAAATATTTAAGAGTATTAATATCATTGAAATATTGACAAAGATGGTATTCGGAATCTGCAGTTGATTAATGATTTTGAATTTGTTTCTTACAAATTTAATACATAAAATTATATTATTCAGATGTCATCATGAGTTTTCGATACATGCAAGGTTAGACAATCCTCATTGATAGTTAGATAATTTAAATAACTCAATCTGTGAACAATAAGTTCATTCACTTGTTTCACACATCTACCGAAATGCTTGCAACGATAGGCTAGGCTCATATAAATATAGGCTTTGCTTCTCAGCATATAAGAGACAGCAAAGTCTCTCGGAGATAAGTTGAAGATTATCCGCCGTTTTAAAGCCGGGAAAATCGAAAAGAGTAAAGACAGACGCTTTTTAAAATCAAGCTGTAACGGCTCATGAGGATTATACCCGATTACACCTGATTATATAGTATATGCTTCGTAAAGCTAAGCCATTGAAATGGCCTTTAAATTGCCGATGGAAAAGCTCGAAATGATTCTAAAGTACAGACATTTATTTGCCCCGATTTTTTCTCTCTTGAATTTAGAACGAATGCTGAAAGCTGGCCGTATTGAATTGATGTTTGCACGTATGCTTAATAAAAATACGTATCAAACCAATACACATAATATTATGAAGTCTTGAAAGATCTTCAAACCATCCACAAGAATCCAAACTAATATGCATGTTTTTTTTTATTTTAGATAAAATTTAAGTAGAAAAATTCACGGGGAACTTGACTTAAGTTTCGAGATGAGTGGGAGAAGAGACTCATAAAAGAGCTTTGAAAAATAGCGGAAACAGAAGTGTACTGAGTTACAATTTGAAAAACGCGGTATGAAGTGATCCGAAAATCAAGAAAATTTTTCTTTACCAGGATATTTCTTAAACGATGATTGTGACTTCACTTATTTGTAATCATATATTTACGAGCCTAGGACGATCATTTTCTTCGTTAAAAAGATCCCAACTTATAGACTGGTGTGACTTATAGATCCACTATAACGTAATAAAATTTTTCTTGTTTGTCATTCTTGGTCATGCACAATTAGTTTGACACTTTTGGTAATTGAAAACAGTGTATTTTGAAACATCCATGTAAGCCTAAAACGAGCATGCATATTTTCCCTTTTCCACGATAAGTTGTTCTAATTCCGAGCAAAATTTTTCTGGATTCCCAAGTTTATGAATAGAAAGTGTATTCCACATCAATGGGTGAATATTGTTTTTGAACACAAAATGAACACACTTTCATTTTCACGAATACATATTTAATTCTATATGAATTTGATAAGATGAATTCAGAAGAATGTGCATAACCCTAAATTCATTTTGAATACTCTTCGAAAACTTGTGTCGTCTTGGGTTAAAGACAATACTTGACGAAACTTACAATGCTTTTCAAGTATTGTCTAGGTAATTTTATCAATACTTAATTGGTTTATGAAAAATAAAACGTGGAAGATTTATTTTTCGATCGAAAACATCGACAATCCGTCAGAGAGTTTTGAGAAAGGTAAAAAAAAACAGAGGAACTGTTTTCTTAATAATAAACGGACTCGGACCTGGTCTTTCCCTCGGTCTGCATCAGCCGCTCCAGCCTGACGATCTCCACCCTCAGCTTCTCGTTGTCCGCCTCCAGCGCGTCCGCCTTCCCCTTCAGCTTCTCGTGTCTGTCCTTCAGCTTCTCCGCCTCGATGCGCGCCCTCTCCTGCTCGCCCCGCGCCCTCTCCTGGCTCGCCAGCGCCTTGGCCGCCTCCTCGCGCGCCCTCTCCAG
This sequence comes from Sycobia sp. Sy_11, assembly GCA_018907035.1. Classification (NCBI taxonomy): domain Eukaryota; kingdom Metazoa; phylum Arthropoda; class Insecta; order Hymenoptera; family Epichrysomallidae; genus Sycobia; species Sycobia sp. Sy_11. Next base: position 5,019,614 of record JACCIC010000009.1, on the reverse strand, counting down.
CTGTAGCTGGAGCTCGTGCTGACGCTGCTCGAGCTCCTGGGCCTGGGCCTGGCTGCGCTTCAGCTCGACCTCCCGCGTGTCGAGGCGCTCGCGCGCCCTCTCGAGCTCCTGCTCCAGCTGGTACTTGCCGCGGGCGCTCTCCGTGCGCGACTCGTAGTCGCGCTCCTGGCGGCGGGCCCTCTCGAGCTCGGACTGGGCCTTGTCGAATCTGTCGCGCAGCCTCTCGTGCTCCAGCTTCAGGCGCTCGTGCTCGTCCTTTTGACGCTCCTGTAAAATTGCGAAATCACGGCCAAATGAGCTAGACCGTCCGTTTTAGGAAGCTTTGTTTTCCCTTCCTTCTTTATTGCTTTTTGTATCCATTGCGTGAAGGGAGACAATTGGACTGACGCTGCGCTCTTTGCATTTTCTAAATAAACGTTACAATTTCAACAGATATAGCGCGTATAGCCGTTGAACTGTGTAGGGAAGCTATTGGGACACTTTATAGTACATCCATAACGGCTATAAGTATGTGCACTTACATTGGCAGATTATTTGTGCGTAAGAGGGAAGATTCGTGTCTCTTTTTTTTTAAAGTAATGTTTCGATTGTAAAAGAAAATTCTTCATTTTCAAATATGGAAATAAACAAAGACTGAGGAAATAATATTACAACTCAGTTGGAGTAAACGAAATTTGGAATATTTATTAGCAAATGAAAACAAATTAACTAGTCTCTGAATGTATAAAAGAAGTTATTCTTAGAATCGTATTACATCTGGATATTATTAAAGATATTATTCTATATCTTTGACATCATATATTCTCTGTTCTTTGTTTAAGTTCAATACTCGACAAAAATTATCCCAACAGCCAATCAAAGCCAAGAATTGGCATTTTTTGAAGGTCATTTTCTTAAATTTAGTATATCGTGCACTGAAAAACAATTTCTGATATCATGTAAACATTTATTTGTTTTGCACCAAGTAAATCATTTTCTTAAATTAAGAAAGTGTTCCATAGATTTAAGGCTACATCGTTTGATTTAAGTGGACTCTTCGTGCATCAAGTAAATACTTCCTTCATTTAAGAAGATACTTTATCAATTTAAGAAAATAATTTACTCGCTACAGAACAAGTAAGTATTTACTTGATAACTGATATTGTTTTTCAGGGTAGCCACGGTACTCTATATTTTTTCTAAAAAAGACGGATTGAAGTCTCTACTTTTCGATCCTATCCTTTCACATTGGATTAATCATAATTCGAAATAACATGACTTTCATGTTCAAGATCGTGTGTTCCACCTTAATGTTAGCAATAATTTTACTACTTCCACGGAACTGGGTGAATTATTTTAATTTTTGATCAGAAGTCTAAAAGTACATGTCTTCTTGATCTTTTAACATAACATTCTGATACGAGTTTTTCTTTCAATTTTTTATCATGTTAAACAGTCAAAAATAAAAATTTGATTTAGATGAATTTTAAAGTTTAGATAATTTTGTTCGGTAACTCGGAACGAAAAGCTTTAAAATATGCACATCTATCTTGTACGGTTATTATATGCAGATTTTCAAACAGCTTGAATAACGAACAGTTTCAAAGCATAAATATTTTCCTCGATTATCTTTGCCGTTTTTGTCGCGCTTTGACAAAAGGCTTGAAAAAAAAAAACTATCTTGGACATTACGAAACGTTGAAAATATTCCAAAAGAACGAGACCCTCGATCGTTCTCTAATACTTTTTGCAAAAAAAAATTTTCAAGTACAAAAAAAAAAAAGAATTCGCAGTTTCCAGTCTATTATTCGTACCTACCGAAGCATACTGTCTAGGCTTCTAAAAATTGTGCCACGTTCGAAATTTCGTGAAACAAAAACAGGATCCTTATCATTTATTCCGATGCCGCTTTCCTCTAAAACGCCCCGAGAATGTCGAAAAACGGTAATAACAGCGCGCCTCCTTTTAAATCGAGAATGGACTTGTACACTTAGAGCTTCCGTTTTGCGCGCATCGCGCCCTTTTTCGCAACCTCATAACAACGCGATCGCTGAACCGTGGACTTCGACCATTTCTACCGAGCCGAGCGACTGGCCCCGGATCGTTCGCGCGCGCGCCCCCCGCCCCGCCCCCGAGGCAGGCCAGGATAATCCGAGGCCCCCGCCGATCCCGCTACGCTTTACCTGACTTTCCTGATACTTCCCGAAGCGCGAGGCGTATCTCTCGCCCTCCTCCCGCGCGTTCTCCGCCTCCTGGCGCAGCCGTTCCGCCTCTGCCTGGGCCTTGCGCACGTCCGCCTGCTGCCTGTCGTGCTTCTCGTACATCTTCTCGAGCTCGAGCTGCATCCGGCCGAGCTCCTCCTGGCTCTTGTCGGTCGCCGCCTGCGCCTTGCCCAGCTGCGACTGGGCGCGCTCGAGCTCGAAGCTGAGGCGCTCACCGTCTGCCAGCAGCTTCTCGCGCTCGCTCTGCAGCCGCCTCATCTCGATCTGGCTCTTGTCGAAGCGCTCGCGCGCCATGTCGAGGTCGACGGTCAGCCTGTCGAGCTCGTCCTTGGACTTCTCCTCGTGCTCCTTGGTGCGGCTCAGCTGGAGGGCCGCGCGCTCGTACAGCTCCTGGACGCGGGAGAGCTCCTCCTGGGCCTTGCGCGCCTCCTCGCGGCTCTTGCTGCCGAGCATCTGCTGCTTCTCGGCCTCGAGCTCCAGCCTGTCCTTGTCCGCCTCCATCACCTCGATCTTGTTCTGCAGCCGGTAGACCTCGCTCTGGGATCTGTGGGGTGGGGTTTTTTTTTTTTTTTTTTTTTTTTTTGCTTTTTCAGTTCAATTGGCATTTCACTATTTACAACTAAACATTGTACTTATGCCGACTGTTCTGAATTAAATTAATAAATATTTCCATCGGTCTTACAGTCTTTATAATATCATATATTAGCTAAAATAATGACAGTCAGACTGTTCTTGCTTATATTCTCCCCCCCCCGAAGAATCTGAAATAATACTTATTACTACAAGAAATTCTATTAAAAATTAAAATTAAAAATAAAAATAATAAAAGTAATATTCTATGTTAGTAAAGGACAACCTGACTGCCCCCACCACCTTAAATTTAGATTCGCCTTTGGTGTCCGACTTTTCGAACCACTACGGTTCATCCTCAGAAACTAAACTAAATTGAAAAACCGAGCATGCTACTTTATATACTATATATATATATATATATATATATATATTTATATACTAACATAGAATATTGTTTTTATTATTTTTATTTTATTTATGATTTTATTTTTATTTTTAATATTTAATATAATTTATGGTAGTAATAAGTTTTAATTCAGATTCTTCGGGGGTGAATATAAACAAGGACAGTCGGACTGTGATTATTTTAGCTAATATATTATATTATAAAGACTTAAGACCGATTAAAATATTTATTAATGTATTTAACGATGTTAAAATATACGAAGTATCGAATATGCAGAAAGAACGACGTCGATGTTCTTTTCTGGATTTTCGCGATAATTGATTTTAACGATATTGATAATAATTATCAGGGTGGATTGTCAATGATAATTGATCGGTATGGACAGAAATAACCGATAATTAATATCAATGTCAACAGTTTTATCGGGTACATAATGTAAAGGGGAAAAAGTGGGGGTGAGGTATGTAAAAGATATATATTAGATGAACCGAAGCGGTTATTATATACGTCGACTATATATCAGTGTCAGTGATGTCAGCGGGGAACAGTCAAATTGTTTCTTACTAACAGTAGTATTTAGACTAATTTTTACGTATAATTCAGATTCTGCGGGGGTGACTATTTAAGATATTCGTTAGTTGCTTTCATCCCTCCGTGACTTGGCCACAGTCCATATCAATTTTGATTATAAAATTACACAAGAAAAGAATAACATCCCACATCTGTTTCAGAATAGCCGCAAAATCCATATTATCAATTTCTCGCAGGCGATAAAACGTAAATGCTTCGTTCATCTGACGGGGCTATATCTCAATCGTGTTAAATGCGCTTTACGGAACAGACAAAGTTACGCTTCCACGTCGATTGTTAATCTAGCTGTTCGTTCATTGCCGAGGGGAATTTAATTTCCGGAAGAAAAAAAAATTTTCATAAACACGAAGATTCCTTACGATATTTCAGACGGCTCGGCGGCCGTGCGTTTTACTTCGTCCGTGTTCTAATTTAATTGCATTTTTCAGGCAGCCGACGAGTGGAATTTTTGCAAAGCGGCGAGTAATTAGCGGCAATGAAGTCGGAGAGAGAGAGAGAGAGAGAGAGAGAGAGAGAGAGAGCCGCGGGTATTCGTCGATCAATATTACTGCAAATTTATGCAGATCTTAAATGTTTGCTCATTTATTTATTTTTTTCGTTCGCAGGCAACTTTCGTTCATTGCGATTCGGTCGTTGTTGTTAATTTTACAATTTCATCGAGAATAAATCATCGCGTTACTCGAAACTTATACCCGGCCGAATGGGAATCAACAAATTTTAACGCGGTTAAATAAATAATATAGGAGGCTCTATGTGCGCGCACACGTCATGTCAATTAATAAGAGCAGAGCTTGAAAATGGCTAATTGTTAAGATACAAAGGTGTGGAAGGTCGAGAGTATCAGTGCAGCCACTAATGACACGGTCAAGAGTCGCACACTTGGGTCAGGCACCTCGCTCTACGTACCTAGCAGCTCTCCCCCCCCCTCCCCGCCCCTCACCATCCGCGCAATTCCCCGCCATGCGCGCTTTATGCGAACCACGAATCCGACACGTTTTCGGTAATTTGGGCCATTCCTCCGTCTTCCCCCCGTATTCTGCCTTATTATTTGTTGAAGTTACGATTACGATTACGATTATATATATATATATATATATATATATATAATATAAAACGTTGTACGACAATGCCCGTGTACGAATGATTTCCCTCTCATCGTGTGCCGGATCTACCGCGCGCGCTCATCGAAACATCCAATAAACGGCCATTCTTATACCCGCGAAACCGGGCGCGATTTCATAAGCGGGGCATCGGCCTTTATTTTATTCGGCACGGCGCGCGAGGTATCCCCCACCCCCCGTCCGCCCCCCTACCCCATCAATTCAATATCGACTGTCACCGGCGACCTCACAACCGAGATCGACGCCCTCACCTGTCGAACTTCTCCAGCATCTTGTCGAATTCCTTGCTCGCGTTCTCCTTCTCCTCCTGCGCCTTGCTCAGCGTGTACTGCGCCTTCTCGAGCTTCTCCTTGAGTATCTCCACCTCCGTGACCGCGTCGTCGCGCTCGAGCTGGTCGCATAACGCGCGATTAGTGCTGAATCGCGGCGCGAGCCGGGCCCGATTAATAATACTCACCGACAATTTTTGCTGTGCGTTGTGCGCCTTCTCCCAGCGGTCCTTGACCAGGTCCAGCTCCGACAGGGCGCTCTCCTTCTCCCTCTGGAACTTGGCGATCTGGCTCTGCTGGAACTCCATCTTCTCCTGGAGCTTCGCCACCTCCTCGTGGAAGTTGTCGCGCTCCTTTTGCAATCGCTGCATGATGTTCTGCCGGAGCGGGCGGCGGCGGCGGCGGCAGCGGTGGGGGAGAGGAGGATCGAAATTTTTTTTTGTTGTTGCGTTAATTAAAGCGATCTGTCGATGCCTCGCGATCGAAGGGATATGCTCGAGATTTCGAGTAATGGCAATTTTATAAAGCGACGACTGCCGTGACATTTGCCGAAAACGGCACGGAAAGCAAGCTCAATTGCCGAAATAGCATCGGCCCGGAATAAATTATGAAGTCTCTAAGATCATCGCGATAAGTCATTCTAAAAGTTTACAAGAACTTTTTAATAAACGCTCGTTTTATGTTTTCTTTCTGTCTTCGAAAATACGTTATTACATATCCCATCCCGAAGGCAAATTTAATCTTTAATATAATCTTCTTTCACTTTTAACTTTCGTTCAGTCCCGATATTCGAGATCGCGTCCAGGCCAGTGATAAAAATCTTTTTCCCCCTATCGTAAAGAGAAGATTTATCATCGTAGAACATAAAAAGGGAAAATTCTTCGCTCGTACTTTTTTTTTCCTCTCATTATATTTTTATTAGTGAAGGAATTTAGCCGATAAAATATTATTGCGCACGATATTTTTTCCAAAAAGCCAAAAAATAAGAAAACGTAATAGTACAGAATAAAATTTCTCACTATATCCCTGTAAAAGCTCGTTCCTCGAAAATCCGCGTGCATATCGCATCGACGATTTGTTAAATATCACATCTATCGTTATTCAGGCGAACATATTAATTTCCCTTCGCGCGCGGCTAGCCTACGCGAATGCGACTCGAGTCGTAAAGCTCAATAGATACAAAGCAACTCGTACTTGGGCCTTTTCGTATTTGTCCTGCAGCCGATCGATCTCCAGCTGAACGGTCTCCCGCTCCTTTTGCATCCTCGTGATTTGGCCGTGCGACTTGTCCAGCTGGCTCTGCAGATTCTCGAAGTCGTAATTCTGCTTCTCCTTCTCCATTTGCATCTGCGTTAAAGAGAAGTTCAGATGATCGATGAGGCGCTTGCGAGATGCGTGGGTATGATAAAAAAAAAAAAAAAAACAAAAAAAAAAACAATGATAGTGTCTTTTTTCTCTTCGGTGCTTCGTATGTAAAATTACAAAAACATTCATTATCCGGCGCGGATTAATTTTATTTCCCGTAAGATGCTGCATTACATTACATTGCAGATTACATTACCAATACTGCATTATTAAAAACATTCCGAAAAATTTCGCATATGCCAATTATTTCGACGGGGTCTGACCGATTTCGGACATTACTACTGGTGATTAGAGACGCGGCTCCTCGAATTTTTCTCCAGTGGAGGCAAAATGTATTTAATGTAACAAATAAACGAACTCTTCGTCATTTTCCACAAACAAAACTTTCCACTCCATTATTCTAGTAAATACTGTATAAATGAACATGTTCCTATTAGATGAATATATATATACCTTTAGATTGGTTTGAATTTTATGGTCGCCGAACTACTTAAAAATACATTTGTTCCAGCTTTAAAGTATAATATTCTGGATCTTTTTATTAATATAATACTATTTGAAATGATATTTATTTTTAGCTTGCGCAATTTCTTATAATTTTTTTGTGTAATCTAATAAAACTGGGACAAAAGAATGAATCGATTTTGAATATTTACATCGATCTTGGAATAGATTACACTTAATTTAATTATATTTAATCACAGAAAATCCATAAATGTCTATAAATTAATAGTACGGAATCATTTATTACTGCTTCAATTCAGAAACTAAAAATATATCTCCTAAATTTCGCTAAAATAATGTCATTTAGTCTAAATGATAATTTAAACGAATATTAGATCCAAAGTAGCCCCACCAAATCGTAAAAATATCCGCTCACATTTCGCGTTGGCTAACTCGATTCTTCTTTGCGGAAGTTTTGAAAAAATTCGTTGGATAATCGAGCTGTTGCCTAATAATAATGCATCAAAAACTATGCGAGAAACAAAAGACCACGAACTTTTACAAGAGTTTGTAAATCGAGTCCAATCGTTTCGATTGCGGTCTGCATCGCCGCTCTTTGCGCATCGCGAATGTTTTCTTATTTGCCGTCGTATCCGACTGTCTTTTTCCCGCTTCTACGTGCCGAAGGTTTATGCGTCTATCGTTTCGATATCTCGAGCCTTAGATTCGATTTACATAGTAAATGCGGTGGTTCAGAACTATCGGATTTATAACAGTTTGTCGAGTTTTATATAAAATATTTATCGAGTCCGATATTTTATTTAATAATATTCCACAAAACGGGTACGTAAAATTCGATTTTCAAATGTACAATTAATGAAGATTAGTTGTTTTTTTAAATTGCTTTTTAAATTATTCATACATTAGTAATATTTCGTGAAATATAAAATAAATCGAATTTTACATTGGATTGTATTGCTAGCAACATTTAAAATATTCTGTTGAAATTGAAAAGAAATACATTGGAAGAGGCTGAGAGACTTTCTAACTGTTGTTTTATACAGTATTTATGTAACAATTAACGGATTGGGAGGTCAAGTTTAATTAAAAACAGAACGAATTGTGAGGCGAATCTACAGTGGTCAAATGACCAGTTCATCAATCACTTCCATCTGGCGTATATACATTAAACAAAAAAAAAAAAAAATGAATGCCTTATCTTGTCAACATTCAAATAGACTATAAATCCCTTTATTTTTAATTAAATACTTGTATTAAATGGTGTTATTGTTTACGACTCGATTAAGTTGAAGACTAAATTTCACTGCATATACATAATTATTTCTAAAATAAGTATTTTTCTAAATTAAATTGGATGAATTGAATTTTTATTATTTAGTCTCTTATATACTTGTGACATATTCCATTTATTCCACTATCGAATAGAATAGGAAAACAAAAGTTACATAAAGTATACACATTTTTCAATTTATTTAAATTAAATGTGATCAGCTATTTACTTGAATTTTCAGAATATGACAATATGTATATGTATATATATATATATATATATATATATATGCATATATATATATATATATATATATATATATATATACATATACTACTTATTTATCATTATCCCTTTGTAGCTAAATCCTCTACGAGATTTCCTAATATGCAATGAAAAAGAAAATTAGAAAACTTATTTATGAAAAGATATTCCCCTAGATCTTGAATCGAATGAAATTTGCTTTCTCATAACTGATAGAAAAATAGCGATAAAATTAAATAATACCATTTAATACAGAATTGGATTAAAAATCAAGCAAATGAAGGCGCATTTGAATGGAATGACAAGTAAGTCGTTCGTTTTGTTCTTATATCTAATATACATAGCATTGATATTATTATTAGAGTTATTCAATACTCATAGTAATTATCTATTTTTTTCGTATTAAATTAAGTAGTACATTTTTCACGTATTGTCTAAAGCAATAACAAAAACAAAAAAAAAAAAAAAAAAAAACAAGATCGACACTGTCGAGTCAAGACTAATCCAGCGTTCCAAAGAGCTCGTCATCATCACGTACCCTCCTGATCTCGCCCTGCGTCTTGTCGAGCCTCTCCTGCAGCTTGTCCGCCTCGGTCTGGCTCTTGTCCAGCATGTTCTGCAGCTTCTCCTGCTGCAGCTGCGCCTTGCCGAGGGTCGCCTGGGTGCGCTCGAGCTCCTCCCTCGCCTTCTCGAGCTCGCCCACGGCCTTGTCGCGCTCGGAATGGAGCCGGGCTACGGACGCCTGGGCCCGGTCGTACTCCTCGCGCAGGCTCTCCTGCTCGCTCTGGGCGTTCTCCAGGCGGGCCTTCAGGCGATAGACCTCGCCCTGGCTCTTTTCCACCTTCGAGGGGTCAGATTTAGGCGGTTTATTTATTTATTTGTTAGTATTTGTTTTTTTTTTTTTTTTTTTTTTTTTTTTTGTTTTTGTGATGGTTTTCGATCGTTAATGGGTTGCGAGACGAAGGGTATCGGTCGAGTTTGATGGTGGGGGGGGGCAGGGTTAACAGAACTCGGCTGGCTTTCATTGAAGCACAATGTCCGTGCGAGACGACGGCAAGGGATGGTTAGGCAGAGGGCGGGGGAGGGGAAGATTCAAATAGAAGTTTCGAATAGGAGAGATAAATTAGACAAATCGTTTGGGAGACGTTTTAATGGCATTTTGTTTGAAAAGGGGAGCAAAGCCTTTGGAATTATAAAGTTTCCGACCTCATCTATTTCACGTATAAAAAAGAGACTTAAAATTGGACTTAATAATATTTAATTTCAGATAAAGCGAAATCGAAAAAGCTCAAGTTCAAATTCCTCGTTCCATATTGAATCGCAAAGCGAGCAACAAAATCTGGATTATTCAAAATCGACTGAATATAATTCGGGAGTGCTCAGTCGGTTAGTGACGTAAAATTTGCTAGAGGACGCGTATAATAAGTATTAAGTAATAAATAAGCGACAAATAAGTATTAAGAGGGAAAAAATTATCAATAAGAAACTTTTACCCACGTGTATCTACATTATTTCAAATTGAAAATGATTTTGAAAGCTTCGTTTATTAGTAAGAACGAAAAAGGTTACAAAAAATTCCGAAACTATTTTATTTCATTTTTTTTTAAAGTAAAAAGCATTATATTGCTCTGATGAAACTCAGGCTAGAACTTTCGTTCACATAATAATGTGTTCGAGTATATCGAATGCGTTTCATATGAGCATATCCAACAGTAGCAATGTTAATGTGGTTCGAAACATTTAATTAGCTCGTTAAATTTAAAAAAGGTTTCGAGTTTTACGAGCATCAAAAAATGTTCAACTCTAGAAAAAATCCTGTTTCCATCATTCGAAAGCGAAAGAGCTAGATAGATAGATAGATAGATATATAGATAGGTAATTTTATTAATATACATTCTGTTGTACAAATTATGCAATAGGGTTGTCTAATTCGTACATAAAAATAGAATTAAAAGAAAAGAACGATATAAGTTAAAGAATACAGTATTATTTGAGCAAGAGAAGGAAGTATGGCGGAGAGAAATGGTTGAAGTGTAAGCACGAAGAGAGCGTGTTTTAAAAGGGTTAAATGAAAAAATGAAATGATGGGTAAGAAAGGAGTTTTTGTTAATCAGTAAATATGAGAATTAAAGTCACGCATGATTGAGTAGTAGAGAAGCTAGATTTGGTATAAGGAAAAGAGCGTTTTAGAAAGTTTTAGAAGAAGGGTACGAAATGTTCGGATGATTTGGGAGAAGAGACCTCGAAATATGAGCGCACGAAATGTGGAACAATGAACTGAGAATCCCTTTGGAGCGTTGAGACATAAGTAGGGTGACAGGATCTTCTCGACAATGGTCGACGCCTGGCGCAGGTCTGCGAGATGGCAAGCAGGTCGAATCCTAGTGTAGAATTTTTAGAGAAGTCAGCTCGCGAGGTCGCTTCCACGATTGCGCGCCCTAAGCCATCGCGCGATGGCGCATAATTCTATTTAAGATCAGCTCGAAATCAGATCGGTCTCCTCAGTGAGATCGTCGAGAATAGCTGGTCAATAGTCATAGTTGAGAAAGATGAGAGCCGGTAAGCTCTACTTTGTATGGGTAAGGGACGTGGACTTGTGGAATTATTAAGAACGTGCCAGTCCCAATTGGATTATCCATGCTTCTGGGCACCAGTACGAGGAAGGCCAATGTAAGACAACGAGGAATAAGGTGGTAATTGGGACGGTCGAGTGACACGGGCGATCCCAATGCCAATAACGCGGTCGGAGCTACTGACCTTCTCCTGGAGCGCCGTCACCTCGGTCCTGGCCCGCTCGTTGTCCGCCTGGGTCACCCGCAGCTCGGCCTGCGCCCGCCTCAGCTCCGAGCTCGACTTCTCGGCGCGCTCCTGGATCCTGTCCAGCTCCTGGGTGGAGCCGAGGGCGCTGCTGCTGCGCCCGTAGCCGCCCCCGCCGCCGCCGCCGCCGCCGCCGCCCACGGTCTGCGACCTGTCGATCTCGTGCCTCAGCCTCTCGTTCTCGAGCTCGAGCCGGGTGAGCCGCTGCCTGGCCGCCTCCCAGTCGGCCCCGCTGCGGCCCACCTCCGAGGCGGCCTTGTCGAGCTCGGCCTTGCTCTTGCCGAGCTCGGACTGCGAGCTCTCGAGCTTCGCCTCGAGCCGGTCCTTCTCGGCCTGCGCCCTCTCCACCCGGGCGCTCAGCTTCTCCACCTGGTGCGCGACGAAAGTGTAAGGGAAAAAAGCAAAAAAAAAAAAAAAAAACAAGATCCCAAACCCACCGTCGGGGGGGGGGGGCGATTTCGAAAGGAGCGCGAGTCGTTTATTAGGCGGTATTGGAAACTTAAATGTTTTATGCGCCACTATTGGAGGCGAGCAGAACCGATCGATATGGCCGACGCGAATTCAGATTAACCAAGTAAAAAGTATTGTACAAATCAATGATATTTCAAATTTCATCGTAAATGAAATAGAGTATAAGACAGTCAGTGGTTAATGTTCTGAAACAAATTAATGTGGAATTTTTCCATAAGGATCGAAAAGTATCATTCTGCAATAAGTATCAATACTAATTTAAATATCCATCGTATTTCGAAGAATGTAGATGCTCCAGTTCAATGGACAAATCTATTTCGTATGATAGAAATAATGGATAACCGTGAAGAATTATTTATTGTTCAATATTTTCGCAAATGAGTTTTATATTACAGGTAAATAAAGTGAAATATTTTTTAATGTAATATTTTTATATTTTTCAATATGAATTCAAAAGAAAAATTAAGTTAAATATAGAAATGTTATTGATTGTAGACATTCAGGCGCAGCTCGGAATTCTTAAAAAAGATACTGTCCCAATTCCAGCAAATTTGAGAGAGAATGAAAAAGAGGAAGAAATAGAAAAAGAAATTGTATTTTAACATTTAAATTATACATGAAAAACAATATAATTGTAATTATAATACATAATTATTTCCGAGAAATCTCACTTATCGGAAAAAGACATAAATAGGGAAGGGACCGAGAATAGAAAAGATTATCAAGAATCGTATTCGGACTGGAAGGTGTGGTTCTAATCCAGTTGCATAAAGAATCTAATTGAAGATATAACATTATCTAGAATAAATTTTATTATTTTGATACAAAATGAATCCTCGATTTATCCTTGTCATTATGTGCCAATTCGTGTCGGCCATGTTTATTTACGTAGAGCAGCGCTCTTCTAGCAGGCTCGAACGTTCACTTTACCAAGGGGACGAGCGATTGCGACCCGAGGTTATCGCGCGCGGAAAGCTGCTTGGCTCAAGATGGACGAGAGATATTTTTTTTTTTTTTTAAGATCTTTTAAGATCTCGAACAATTCGACACGAACAATAACGTAGCCAAGGGTTTTCCATCTGTCGAAATGAAATCCATAAAAATTCGACAATTCATAATTAAATAATCCATTTGAAATTTTCTGGAACACTTCAAAATCGCGATTAAGTCAGTGTATGCCATATCAACGAATATAATTAAGCAACGTTGCATATTCAATGAATGCAAATGGATTTTAATTCTATCGATGCTTATATTACTATATCTTCGCTCTGTTATATTTAGTTCAGCTATATATAAACGTAAAATTTCGATCAATTTCAGCTCCATAAATTAGGATTTCACGAGAGCGGAAATACGTTTGTATGTGGCATGCGTAGCTGTTAAATCGCTTTTCGTAATTTGTAATCTAAACGTAAACGCTTGGATAGTTCTTCGGTCCGTGGATCTTAATTCTGACAGCGCTTTTACGGCTATTACGAAGGGACCCGATAGACACTCGAGATCTCGGCAATTAAATCTGATGCGCCGCGAGGACGTCCTCGCACGACTAAAATTTATCCCATTCCGATCCCATGCGCAACGTGCATTACGCCACGAAGATACCGTATCGCGAGGCGTATCGATTTACAGTCCGCTGTCCCGTCGAGCAATGGCATTTTATCGACAGCGCGACGATAATTGCCTTTCCATTGAAATAGACAGATTTTTCTTTTCTTTTCTTTTTTTTTTTTTTTCACCGCGCTGCAACGACGCCACCGGGACGCGCGCAACAGATTTACACCGCACGGGAGTCGGACTTTTCGTCGATCTCGACAATTGCCCCGATACTTCGCGTTTTAATTTCCATTCTAATTTTCGTATAAGTGTCATTCTTATCGTTTTGGGCGCCAATGGTTAGAACGTGGCGCGCAATTTTCCCCGAACAATTGTCAAATCCAGGAAGCGATACCTCGGACTCGAGGGTGTGCATCTTCATCTTGTACTCGGCCAGCTCCCGCTCGTGAAGCTCGCGCTCCTCCTGCTTCTCCTGCTCGGCCCGGTCGCGCTGCTCCCTCAGCTGGGCCATCTGCTTCTCCTTGTCGCCGATGGCCTCCTCGAGGCTGCTGAGCGCGCCCTCGCTGCTGCAGTTGTGGGCCTGCATCGCCGTAAGCCGGGCGCGCGCCATGTCCACCTGGTTGTCCTTCTCCTTCAGCAGGTCCTCGAGATTCTCGATCTGCGGCGGGCGATGGGTTCGGTGAGAATTTTTTTTTTTTTTTTTTTTTTTTTTTTTTATTAACGAGGCGGCGCGGAGGCGATGGGAATAGTCGAGGAGAGTTTTCGGAGGGACGCTGGTGAGGATGGCAGTTATAGCGTACTAAGGGGAAATTATTACTTCCCAAAGACTGATTGCATCATCTTGCAAGGCGAGGCTATCGGTCTTAAAACTTACATAGTGCCGTCTCATTACCAAGATATGCTACTTTCTTAATTGTAACTTAATTTCCTTAATTTGATATTGCTGTATGTCTCTAGAGAATTTTGTGAAAGAAGACTCTTACTTTTGACGTCGGATCAGAAGAAAAAAAATGACATTTTAAACAAAAATCTTCCAATGAACCTGTGATCGCTAACATGTAGTTTGTTATAGTTATTGTCGATTGAATTTTGCCGGAATATCACATGCGTTAACCAGAACCTCGAAACTTCCAGTGACATTGACAAATCAACTACGTGTTTGCGGACGTAGGCTCGCTGGAACATTTTTGTTCGAACTTCCAATTCTTTTTCTACACTATATACCGAATTAAAATACAGGCAAGCTCGCATTTATAAATGATAATGTACCGTATGTTGGAAATGGGAGAGCGACATTTTGAATATAATCCGAATTATTTCACCTAGTCTGAACAAAATTCGTCATCAACATGCCACGTACCACCTTGTTAGTAATATTTTCCTTTTTAAATGTAAGTTTAGTAAAAATTCTGCGAATTCTGTAAGATTTTAATTATAAAGAATCTTATATTTCTTTTGCTTTGTACGTTGTTTCTTTGTTATTGCAAAATTTTGTTTACAGTCTTGTACTATAGTTACCAGTCTGATTATATAATTGTAAATTAGCGGGGTCAAGGTAGGTAAACTTTACGACGTAATACCTTTCATGCTATATATATGTTAATAATAATTTGAATTTATTATTAAGCCAAAGTTAGAATTGTAATTAGAATCTATCGTTAAAAATGTAAAAGTATACACTTACTTTTCTGTGAAGTACATTAATTTTGCGATCTTTGATATCCATGTGATCCTTGAGCTCGGACAGCTCGGTGTTAAAACGATTTCGCTCTTGCTGCGCTTGCAAAGCGGCTTGTGTTTTTTTCTCAATAAGTCTGTTTTTCTCTTCCAGTCTCTGTCTCATTTCCTCCACCTGTAAATTTGCTCTTTTCACTAAGTAGAAAATGATACTACGTATACGTAACGTGGCTAATCAATGAGAGATTGCATTGAAACTGGATACTAATAGATTTTAACTATTAAAATTTGGATAGTACATTTGTGTAGACTGTGTGATAAAAACTTTGAATTTGAAAATTGATGAATGCTCTAATAAGTAAAAACGTAAAAGTCAAAGTGTTTTTCCAAGTTCCTTGATGCATCTAGATTATATATTATAAATAGCATATGTATGAAAAAAAGGAGGAGATTATTAACATTGATCTTTACTTATATATTTCAAACGCTAGAATATGTAAATTATGCTTTAATTTGTATCCAAGTATTTGAGCTTTAAAATTTGCTTTATCTACCATTTCCTTTTTATATTACTTCGCTTGATGCTAATCGTTTATTTAATGATACGTTTTTATCAAGATCCATTTAAAATCCAGATATTACAGTAAGATTGATACTTTATATTCAGGTTGAATATGCAGGTAATCAAATTTAAAAATTATGAGGGTGGAAAAACTTAGCGTATTTCATATTTTTCAAGGAAGCTGTTTAAAATAGTACTATTCATTAAAAGTTATTTATGGTCTTTTTAGAGATCCAAATGGAGGAAACTAAGTGAAGCGCCAGTACTAAATTACAGCAGATAAGTGGAGAGAAATTAATTTTCCGTTATTAAGTTAGATACAGAAATAAAACCGGCCTCCTGTGGCTCGTTTATAAGCATTGGTAATTTATGCATTCAAGTAAGTATTTCCAAATAACATCGTTCACGATCTCAGTATGAAAATGTAGAAAACAATAATTTCAATATAACAGTAGTCTTTGTAGCAGTGTATATTTGTAGTAGCAGTAGTTGTGTGGTGTCAATTATGAATTGGTTCATATTCGACTAATAAAAACAGTCATCAAGTTTAAGGATAGTTTGATAAGTTCGTAACTTTTTGGAATTTTCCGCACAGTAACTTTAAGAACCTAAGTCATTGCCATTGGTAGGCTATTGTAAAATTTTGGACAAGCTAAGTCATTTAGTGTATGCTCAACCTTCTTAAAATCCACAAAAATGGAAAGAAAGTACATGTCGTGAGACGATTATGCATTACGTAATGAGCACACTTTATTATCTATATATTAAACTATTATCCAAACATTGATGGGAGGCTTGACAAATAAAATAAAGAGTCTATACTGACAATTTGAATGGCTAAAACAACTGTTTAGATCACCCAAAAGATTCGTACGGAATACAACGATAAAATTCCTAGAATGAAATTTCAATAGGGTACCATGGAACAGATTTGACACTAGAGTATTCAAGTATTAGAAAAAATATCACCACGGAATGATATATACGCTTTTATTTACCATGCTGAGATCTACTTGTCTATGTTGGTTGAAAGTTTTGCTTCATACCTTTGTATCTCTAATCCCTGTCAGATCCCTATTTGTTGCTCCATATACCAATGATAATCAGCTAGTCAGCAAACGTTAATTCAGTTCTCGATCGGGAAGGATGGAAATTGAGAAGACGGACAAAGACTTCGAGCGTAATCTGAAGAACAATGGGAGAGTGTGGACGACAACGGTAAAGCCCATCAGTTGTTTATAAATATAGCTATCGTTATTTCAGATCGAAATTTCTAAAGCTTAAAAGCTTACAAATGTTTTCGTCTGTGTATTAGTAGAACATTTACGAGCGTACTCGTAAAGTTACCTTCGATAAAAAAGTAAACCTTTTTCGCCGCAGTCGATGGACTTCACTCCCGTTGTTCTTTAGATAATCAACAAATTGGTTCCCTTGGCCGAAAGGCGAATTAGGGATTGTTCATTGACTGATGAATCTTTGCATGCAATGCTAAAACTATTTGCAACTTTTCAACATGTATACAACTTTTTTATACAATTTCTCTGCCTATCGCCGATTCGGTAATGTAAAAAAACCATATATGAAATATCCTGCATAATTATAATAATGGCAATGGATTCATGGATTGGTCTACAAACTTTTACAATAAAAATTTTTCTCCATCAAATTCTTTAGATTTAGTTCTCTCTTGCCTGTCTCCAAATCTGAAGAGATGGCTAATGAATGTTGTAGTCGATATTTGGATCGAGTGGAAGTGGTCAGTGGATGAAATTGCTGACTTCTAAGGAGAAGACAAGAACCAGTTTGAAAACCAAAGAGAAGCAGTGAGAACTCAAGGAATCGAAAAACTTATAGCTGATAAACTCGGCGATTGAATCTCTTATCTGGACTCTCATTCAAGTTTTCAGCGGTTCTCTTTGGTTATCGCAGAAGCTGTTTGCGGTTCTCAATAGTTTTCTCGAGTAATCTTAGAATATGTAATTCGATCTCTTTAATATTTTAGACTATATGAATTGCGGAAGATAGCTTCAGAGATCTAAGAGATCTCACTGAGAATCGAAAAAAGTTTTCGAGAATTTTGGATCTCAATTGGAGCGAGCATCCCCTCGGGCCATTAGTGAAACAAACACTGATTTTTGGACTTCGAGGGTCATTCTTAACTTTACATGTACCGAGCTAAAAGTAGATTCTATATTATAAAACCATAAGGTGACTTTTTACCACAGAAAACGAGGATTTTCCTTTAAAAGTCACCGACTTATCAAACATCCTTGTAACTTGACCGTACGATCCTACGACTTCTTCCCACCGAAGTCCGCACGTGTGCCATAAACCCCCCCCCCAGCCCCCTATCACTTACGTCTGCCTGCAGCATGTTGTAGTGCTCCTCCTTGGCGCAGAGCGACTCCTTCAGCACGGCAATGTGCCGCTGGTAATCCTGATGCTGCTCCTCCAGGGTCTTCATCTTGGCGGCCATCGCGAGGATCTCCTGATCGCGCCGCTGCACCTCGGTACGCAGCTCGTCCAGCTGTGAAAAGAGCCCGCGTCCGTGAT
Source organism: Sycobia sp. Sy_11 (assembly GCA_018907035.1). Lineage (NCBI taxonomy): Eukaryota > Metazoa > Arthropoda > Insecta > Hymenoptera > Epichrysomallidae > Sycobia > Sycobia sp. Sy_11. Next base: position 5,001,452 of record JACCIC010000009.1, on the reverse strand, counting down.
GGGGGTAGGTGGGCCGCCTCGTCGCCGCCTCCGCGGCGACGAGCCGGCCGACTGCGTACGCGACAAGGTCACCGTGATCGCCGTGCCCGAGTACGAGGGGGACGTCCTCGGCCGCGTAGTACAGGGACGACGGAGGCGGCGACGGCGGCGACGGCGACGACGACGACAAACCCCCGGGCGGCTCGTCCACGTCCACGCCCACGTCCTCGTCCTCGTCGTAAAACTCCTCCTTGTTCAGACTCGAGGATTAAACTGCGCGCGCCTCTAGCCTCTCTCTTATGTTTGTGTGTATATTGCATGTATATATGGCTCTATTAAGCCGAGCTGTGGTCATTTTAGCGGAATAAAAAATAAAGCGACAAAAAACTATTCAGGAATTTTTAGGTTATTGACAGCTTAAAATAATTTATATGCGATCAAGTAAATAAATCTATATTAAGGTTTAAGCTAGTTTAGGTCATGATCGATTAAATTTATATTCCAGGTCCCGATACGTGGCACGGCTCATAATTTTTAATCCGCGAAGTATTTGTGGATTGGCTGAGGCTATTTTTGGCTATTTTTCAAATTTCTCACACTGACCCTTGGGGAAAGTTTAAAAACAGTGAAAGATAATCTATAAGGTAATCTATAAGAGATTAACAAATGCAAGATGTTACAGAAAATTGCAATATTTTGCATATAAATAAAACAAAATTGCTATTTGTATTTGTTTTTCAGACCCGCGAACAACTAAATTTACATTGCATCTATAAAAACGTATTATGGCTTACAATATTTAGCCTGTGAAGTACTTGTAAAAAAGCATGATTTAGCTTTTCTATTAATTAAATTTTCACTTTTCAGTCCTTAAAACCGAACAAAATCATTAAAAAAAAAGTTATGGCATATTTTATAATATATATATATTCCCCATTCTAAGGTGGGTTTCGATCCTCTGTGAAATTCAGCATTCACCCTTTCAAAAAGCGATCAAAAGAGTACATAGTTGCAGCACATTGCATAAGTGCAACATGACATTAGTTACTGACGGTACAAAATAATTATTTTATTAAGGTAGCGTCCACTATTTATTGAAATTCTAAACTAAAAGTTAAAAAAAATTCTAATGTTTCAATTTATTCTATTTCTATGTCGAATATTGAAAGTTGCTGTAAAATCTTACATTTGTTAATTTCTTATGGATTTTTTGGTGACTTATATGAGAAATTTTAAAAACAGCACCTCTAGCCAATGAACAAGTACTTGGCGGGTTAAACAGTGTAGCTACATTAAAATAAATGCAGTTCCCAGCGGTAAAAGCCAACTTAAATTTTAAGCTAGCGCGTCGGGTGTTAAGAGGGATCTGTACCCATGGCTATAAATTTATTTATAATAATTTCACTGTAAATAAGCTAAAAATTCTTGTACAGCATTTCTCCCCTCCCCCCTAAAATGATCACTGAAGCTTAATAGATCCTGTATATATCTATATATAATTTATCCATCGAGTTGGCCATTCTTTCAGTGATACTTTTATGCTGAGAGATGATTTTGGTTGTTTGTTTTTTTTTTTTTTTTTGATAATTTTTGTTTTTTGACTTGAAGAATGACTTGGCGATGCATATACGTTGATGTAAGAGAGAGAGAGAGAGAGAGAGAGAGAAAGATAGAGAGAGTGAGTGAGTGAGAGAGTGAGAGACAGAGAGTGAGAGAGAGAGAGAGAGAGAGAGAGAGAGAGAGAGAGAGAGAGAGAGAGAGAGAGAGAGAGAGAGAGAGAGAGAGAAAGGGAAGAAAGACAGAAGATTGACAGACAGAAACGTGGAGCATGAAGCGAAATGATCAGACGTCGTCATACTCGGGCAGGGCTCACGTAGCATGCAGCGGCAGACCATTGAGACGAGTATTACGAATGATATATAGTATAAAAAATTAATAATAATAATAATAATAATAATAATAATGATTTCAATCTGTGACATGTGGTTTACTATATATAACAAGGAGCTTGTGCAAACGAGGAGTAATATTATAACGATGTTTTTTTTCTTCTTCGTATATAAGCAGTGAACGAATGAATCGTTTGTGAGGTGTTACACATTACATCCCTTTTCGAGAAAAACGTCTTAGGATCTTATTTCATGTCTATTGTATAATGAAATCTTTTTATCACGAAGCCGGGCGGCGATGTCCGATATATATATATATATATATATATATATATATATATATATATTGTTTTTTTCTCCAATTCCGATTCCATAGCTTATAGTGTGCCGACAAATGCCATTAAGGATCGTATACGAGGCTCAGTTTGTCGCTACGTACAATTCGAAATCTTGTTGCACAAGGTTGCAGTAATGTCAACTTATTTTTCGCCCAGTATTTCAACGTCGTCATAATATGTCCTAAGAACAAAGGTGTCTATGTATATTAAAAATTACACGGGCGAAAGATCACATCACAGTTCGTTGCATATTTAAGCTCTTTTCCTGGACTTTTTACCTATCGTCACTAATACAATTATAAAGCTTTCAAATATTGTATATTACCATTTGTTCACCTATCGTATCCTTGTTCTAAGCTACGTAAATCATTATGCTATATAGGATATATCTAAATAAAGAGAGATAAGTCAATCTCATCAAATTCGACAAAAGTATTATGTTTTTTATCGCGAAAATCCACTACATAACATCCTTTATCTAGTTGAAAATATTAAAACAAATAGGTATAAAAAGTACGAAATATTGTATATACATATTAGAGTTTTTATACAATAATCTATTTATATATACTATGTATACTAATAATAACAGTCTGACTGTCTTCGCTTACATTCACCCCCTTGGAATATCAATTACAAATTATCGTCAGAAGTAATAATTCCAAATTAACTCAAATAAAATAAGTGTCAAATTAAATTAAAGATTAAAAATAACAAAAAAAAAAATAATAAATTGATCTATATGTTGTGCTAGTAAAGGACAATGTGACTGCCCCCACCACGTAAATTTACCTCACACGTTGTATGACGTTTCGAACCGCTCCGGTTCATCTTCAGGGACTATGTCCCTACAAAAATTTTCATTCTCATTTTTAACGTTTAATTTAATTTTATATTTTAATTTATTCGTTTTTACTTTGCGACGCATTATTTATAATGGTAATTTCGATTTCAGATTCTGCGGGTGGTGGTGAATGGAAGCAGGAACAGTTTGACTGTCATTATTGGAGTAAAAGTAGCTCATCCCATAAAGATTGTAAGACCGTTAAAATTATTTGTTAATTTAATGAAACTGGGATAGAGAATTGAATTTTGAACCATTGGTCTTAAATTGTCCGAATTTTTAAGATTTAAAAGAATTTGTCAGGTTTAAAGCTGATTATATATTAATCATGATTCTGATAAATCATGCTGCCGAAATTTTAACTTAACATTAAGTAAGGGTAAGCTACGCGATCAGTCACTTTTTTTTCCAGTATAATTTTAATTGCATTATTTCTCATAATTTATAAATCGAATTGCGAAATTCACCAACGTTTCGTAATCGTAAAGTACCATTCCAAGAATTCGGATTAATTCACCATAACAATCTTGGTTCTATCAACGGTGTCAGGTACTTTTTGTCGAATTTGCATAAGTCCTCCTTATTTACCCTGGCTATCTAGGAGAATGATTATCAATATATATATATTTTAAGTATGTACAATACGTATTTCAAATTTAAAAGCATTGTCATAAGCATTCAAAAGCAGCATATTAAGCGATATTCCAAAGAGAACGTTGAATTTTGTCATAAATACAAAAACAAAAGAAGACTTTAATTCCAACAACTCATTGTTTTAATAATATTTTATACAATTCTCATTTTTTACGACGATTTTTTTTTCTTTTATACAGAGTCGAAAAACCATTGAATCGTTCTACATGAAACATTATAGGCATCTACACGCAATTATTTATATATATATATACGTATATACAGAAGCGGATTATATAATACAAATTTAACTGCAATGGCAGATCTGAGGGTAAGCAAGGCTAAAAATTATAAATATAAGATGAGAAGAAGAAGAAAATCTATGTTATATACCATTTAGCATTAACTAAGAGGGATTCAGATATTATATATAATACAATATATATATTTATTTAATTGTTTGTTTCTATAGCCGTATATCCTTTTTCTATTTATTCAATTCTAAAATTAACTCACAATTATCAACCTTAACGTTGCAAGCTCTGTATTTTCTCAGCGTTTTCGATCTATAAATCTATCGCTGCCCAGGATTTATTTCGACATTTCATAGATTTACAAATACGAAATTCTGTTTCCATACTCAAATTTCATTCGGCAATCGTTAACAAAGTTTCGAGCATTGTTAAAAGTCAAGATAGAACATAACGCTCCTGTTCATTTTCCAGAAATAAGAAAATCTTACTTTCCGATTGTTCGATGCCGATTAATCCAGTTTACTAATGAACGAACAAACTTTAAATATCTTATGTTAGATTATTTCGCATTATTTTTAAGGAATGTAGCAAGCGTTTACGCACCTTTCCCTTAGCTTATCTTTATACAGAATTTAATTCGACAGTATGATAAAAGATAATCCTTGAACCGGATCATTAACTATCGATTAGAGTTTCTATTTGAAATTTAACCGACCGAATCGATTGAGATATTTTCCAGCCTAATATCCCACATTGGACGTTAAATTAAATCAGAGTCCTATAAGCACAACAATAGATCATAAGGCGTTTTTTTTTTTTTTCGTTACGAAATCATTCATCGTCGATTTCGATATCGTGAATTTCGATGGCAATTAATACTGAAATCAAGCTGAAAGTCTATAATGCCCGCTGCCGAACGTTGTATCAATTGACGTCATATCGTAAATTCAAAACGGACGATTTAATTTCGCGCTTCGAATTTCAGCTTATTTTTTTTCTTTTCTTCCAAAAAAAAAAAAAAGAGAAAGAAAGGGAATTGTGAGCAAGAAGATGAAAAGAAAGAGAACGAAAGAGGGGATACAGAGACAGAGAGATAGAATGAAGAGCGTGAGTTATTTAAAACTGACAGACTGAGACAGAGTGAGGAAAATGAGGCCGTAGTGAGAACGAAACAAAAAAAAAAAAAAAAAAAAAAGAAAAAAAAAAGAAAAAGAGAAAAAAACGAAACTCGCATAACTTGTTAGGGGAAGTATACTATAGCTGCTGCACCTTGAACAACTGGAATCTTCGCGTGTACAGGCCTGCGCTGCGCGTCCGTTCACCGATCCACCGAGTCGCTCGAACGAATAATATTCCAGATTGTCGACGAATTAGTCGCGAACAACGAACGAAAAAAAAAAAAAAATAAAAAATAAAGAAAAAGAAAAAGAAAACGAGCAATACAGCTCGTATGAGAGAGTGGCCCAGTTTTTGGCGGGGGTTCGCGCGCGCGCACGGCCGGGCCAGAGAGCCGGGAATGACGCCGATAAATCGTTGTGCAATGATCGCTGACAACGGTCGCGGGGCCAGGTCGTGCGTTTGCATAAATATATGTCATTTGAATAAATCGAAATTTTCACAAATCGACGCCTGAGTTATAGTGAGATTCGAATTGCAATTTTTCTTTTTTGCCTTTCCTTCGGTCTTTGGTAACGAAAAAGATTCAGATTCAGACTAAGGTCGTTTCCGTTAAAAATGCGAGCTGGGCACTATTTGTCAAAAAAAAAAAAAAAATAAAATAAAATAACAAAAAAAGAACACGAAATTGACTCTTTTGCTACGAAAATTCCAGTTGGGCTCGGCTCTGTTTCTCAGTTTTCTTTTTTTCTTTGAAAAATCCAGTCTAACGATCGAGTCTCGTTCTCTCGAGAATCCGCATCGATTACGATCGAGCATCGACTCGTCGGGCGTCGAAATATTTTGCAAAACAGCATCGAGAAATCATCGTAAGTACGTAAGTTCGAGCATGCGCAGAATAAGCGTATCGGAGCATTGCGCACGCGCGCTTCCAAAAGGGAAAAATTTCAAGATCCATCTGTTGAGCGTGACGAAATTAATTTCTTATTAAAAAACAGAGGTCACATATTTATATTATGATAATGATGTAAGAGCCACAATGATTATAATGATGACATTGTCTTCCCCATGAAAAAGCTATTATAATCTATATCTATGCTTACGACGACAATATGTTAATTGTGGGATGATGAATCTGTGTATGGCATACATATATATATATATATATATATATATATATATATATATATATATATACATGAGATGTTATAAGATAACATACACACACGCGCACAATTATTACAATGGCAAATATACATATATATATATACATGTATATATATATATATATATATAATTCATTTATATTTGCCAGAAAAGACCACACTACGGATAAATTATTGTGAAGAAACATTTTGTTAGGTTGGACTCGCAGTAATGGAGGAAACGTATTGGTTAAGGTGGAAACTTCGTAGAAGGAGAAAAGTGCGTCAGTGCTGATCGAGAGATATCCTTACCTCCTCAGCGAGCTATAAATTGATCGGGCACATCAGGCTTCACGTATACACACATATGTAATTAAATACACATTAAAATTTCATTCGCCGAGATCGAGCGACCGCCGACTCTGCTCAACCATACGGGCGCGCCGTATTGAGCCACGGTGAGCAAAGTTTGCCCCTTTGCCGCTTTATTTATTTGTCTTTTTTTCTGTTTCTGTTTTTTTTTTTTTTGTCTTTTTCGTTCACGAGTACAGTTCGGCTTTGATTTAAGCAGAGTCGCAGCGGAAGCCACTACTACGTCTTATATAGAGTACTTTTATTATCATAAATTGCCATTTTAATTGTACAAAAAGCTCAACGAAACAATAACAAAAGAGGAGAAAAAAATAATCTGACGATAATGATTGGGGTAGCGCATTAGGCTTGGTTGATCTGCCTTCCCGGCTGATTCGCTTATTTTTATTTTTATTTATTTATTTATTTTTGTTTTTTTTTCCCCCCACGATTATAAGCGAAACTCCGAGGACGATCAATTTCAGGCGAATTTGACAATAACGAGGGTAGGCGGATGAACCAAGCCCTCGATACTCAGTACACAGTGACGATTAAAGAAAAAAAAACTAAAAAAAAAAAAAAGAATCAAAAACCTATTAAAATTTTGATGGTAAAAAAAATCGTTAATACTTTCACTAAGTGAAGATACACAACATATCTATATAGCCTTTAAAAAATTTAAGCCTTTAAACTACGTCCGATGAAATTTACTATACATGCAGCATGCATCCTGATTTTGTAAAAAGCAGTAGTACACAGTGACAGAAAACTTTTGCCTATAAATCGAAAGTGCACCGAGTTATGCTTTATATATATATATATATATATATATATATATATATATATATATATATATTGAAATAAACTAATGTAACCTTGAATGACACTAAATTGAAAAAATTACTTTTCCATAATATTCATTGTCGGCGTTTTTCAGGATAATTTTGCGAATCACAGCGCGATGACATTTACGCATCTGAATACCCATATTACGTATGGAATTCCCGTTAAATCCGAAGTGTTCGACCGATCTATCGCATTACATTCGTAAGTAATCTTAAAAGTATCGGATGAATTGCCAATGACGATGGGATCCTTCTATGAAGCCGTGGCTATCAAATACGATGAAAATGAAACGGAAACAATTAAACGAACAAAAAAAAAAAAAAAAAGAAAAAGGATAATCAAAATACAGCAGGCGCGAGCGTTACGACCGGCACCCCTTGCGATTTTGCCCTCCTTTCCGAATAATTGAGAGATCGGTTTTATGCAAATGTGGTCTCTGCGCTTTATGGCGGATACTTTGCTTAATGGATCTTTCGTGGAAAAGACATTCCAGTTGTTTCCTGTTACGAGAAGAGCTGAAATTTTTGTTTATTCTGTCGGGCGTGGAAACTGTTGACTTTTTTTGTTTGGTGCTTTTTTTTTTTTTGTTTTTTTTTTAAGAGCAACGTTCTGGGTAGAATATTTACAATAGAGATTTAAAACAAAATAAACAAAATGTATATATATAAAATTTCTCGTTGCTCTAGAACTTAATTACATTAAAGAAGATTTCACGAGTCGGTAGTGAAAAATGTTAATTTCCGTATACTATCCCAGTGAAGTTTGTACACGATGGATTCACGAATTATTCTTCTGCCTTGCGCGAGTAATTACATAATTTTTAATAACGAAATATGTACCCTTGCACGTTTCTCTCAATTCGGCAAAATGCTAGGCAGTATATATATATATATATATATATATATATATATATATATATATATCAATATACGTTCCATTGTATTCCGCGATAGAATCTTTTCCAATTGATATTCCGTTATAGCGACAGTTGTGACACTACTACGGAATGTATTCTGGAGGGGGGGGGGCGATAATTGGTCGTTAGCGGTTTTTATCCGTTTGTACGCTTAATTAATACGAGCACGGCGGGACGAAGGATGTTTAAGGAGTATCGAGGCGAAAATAGGAAAGTTAAGGAAGAGAATGGATTTTGCCCCTTCGCATTGGCTCATTGATGGGCTGAAAGTGCTCCAAGTGCAGAAAACAAAGTCTCGATATTATTTGACGAGACTTTCGATAACCGTTTAGAATTTAATTTTCAAAAAGAAAAGCAGAAGAGGTAACAATCCAGGACAAACGCGCGATATTCATATCGATAAATTTTAAACTTACACGCTCTTATCAGTTCTGCATAAGAAAGCAGCCAGTTAAGCGTGAAAAGATCTCGATTCGAGTTGCGAAAAATTTTTGTCGCTCGCAGATCTTAACGAGCTGGAATAGTCTTTCTCGATTTGTTTAATTTTTCTACGGGCGCATATTAATACTTCAATTTTTTGCTTCTCGCATCTGCGTCGTGTCTAAGTCTGTGGATTGTTTTTTTTTTTTTTTTTTTTTGAAAATTGCCAGAACAAAATTTTTCGATAATTTCACGACGGACAAGTGTAAAAGATTTGCAAAATATAATTATTTTGGAAGAGCGATTATGAAGAGAAGACTGTAATTAATGACGACGGTCTGTACAAAAGATATCGGGGTCGAACTACTGTGGAGAAGCAACGATATAAACTTGGCATTCGCGTTCTTCGTGCAGTGATCTCTCTCTCTCTCTCTCTCTCTCTCTCTCTCTCACAGAAAAAAGAAGTAAACACAATGTACTCCGGAAACAGGTCAGGATACACTGAAGCATCAGTTTTGTTTCGAGCTATCGTCGTGCCGCGTGATTGCCACTCGGCGGACTGCTGACCCCCTTATTTTTTTTTTTTTTTTTTTTTTTTTTTTTTTTAACAATAATTCCGCCGGTATTTCGGAGCGAAATTAATAAAAATACGCCCTTCCGGGAGGGGGGGAGACAATGAAATTTATACGCGGCCGTTACCGCAGAAAGTTAACGCGCGCATTTATTCGGATCGTCGTTTAAAGCAGCCGCACGGAGCGAATAAATTTGCAAGCGCGCTTCGATTTTGTCGAATAGTGCTCGGAGAGAAGTCATTATTTTATATATATATATATATATATATATATATATATATATATATATACGCGCACAGATTCAGCAGTATGTGTAAATATATATGTATATATATATATATATATATATATATATATATATGCTTCAAGAGTGGATTATTTTTTCGGTATAAAAATTAGTATATAGGGCGGCAGGATGAAAACCTCGCGGTGTTCGTGCTTCGTGCGCGGATTATAATACAGTTTAATCTGTATAAAGTCGTTAAATTTAAAGATCGTTGTAGGTTAACTTAAGGGGCAATCTAGAAGAGTAATTGCTCTCCCATATGCAAAAGCGAGGCTAGCAATGAGCGCCGGGTACTTGGAAAGCAGGCAGAGAGAGAGAGAGAGAGAGAGAGAGAGAGAGAGTCAGAGGCCAGATTAATCCGTTTAAAATTGTTTCTGTGTTACATTATTGAGCACGGGGCATTTTTGATATCCGAGGTATCGAATACAAAACCGCGCGCTAAACGGACACTTCGCTTGAAGCATTCGAAACGATCGAGGCGACAAGTGTTTTTTATCGATCTTCACGATCTTTGTGAAATAACGCAATATGTGATCGTAATGAAATTCGACGAGTTCTTGTTGCTAATCGCACCCCCGCCGTAGAATACGAAAAGGAAATCAAGTGCTGAAAAGAAAGAAAAAAAAATACTAAAAATCCAAATAACAACTGTGTCGTCGTTAATTTACGTAAATTAACCGAATCCATGAGTTTGCCGCTTTCGGCGATTCGAGCGGTCAGCGATATCCGTCGGTTCAGTTTGCAACGGTCGAATTCTGAAATTCCAAGCGATTCACCGAGCCGACAGGGCGGATAACGAGGAGAACTCGGCGATTTTTTGACCGAAAATACACGAAGCTAATAGCCGTACGACGAGCCATAGCACGATTTATCATCGGAATGTCTCGGGCAAGTAGACTTTGCACATCCCAATACGAAGACGCGAGGAAACGTATGGAAAAAGACGCTGCAGCCAAACCTTTATACTTTGCCAGTTTTTTTTTTTTCATTTCTTTTCTTTTCTTTTCTTTTCTTTTTTTTTTACGTCGACTGCCGTGTACCGTTCATATTCTGTGTGTGTGTGTGCGCGCGTGTGTGTCGATCTCGTGACATTACAAGGTGCGAACGTACGCAGCTTGAGCGGGCTTTATTTTTTCTTTTATGGATTCCCCGCCCGCTTTGATGGCCGCCATAAAGCAAATTTCTCCCGAGAAAAACAAAGTCATTCGGAATGGGGGGGGGGGTAGGGCAGGCAAACTTTTAACGCCCTCGCTTTAGGATAAGAGCGTTTTTTTTTTCGTTTTTGTTATTTTTTTCTTTACGTTCGATTTTGATTGTCAATTTTCAGCGTTCCCTATTTTTTCATTATCGAGAGACGAGGCCGAGGGGGCGCGCGGCGTTCGCGGATATTTTAAATAATTGCGTTGAATTAGGCGAGAAGGAAAGTTGAACCGTACAATCACGCGTGCTTTAGCATAGAGCATAGGTTAAGTTTTTTTTTTTTTTTTGTTAATAATTATAATAGGACAATCATTCAAATTAGGGTAATATTAAATTTTTATCCTAGTCTTATTTAGCTGCATCGTTAAAGTAATATTTTGTAAATAATGGAGAATTTGAAAGATGTATTTTCACTTGTTTAGATGAAGATGATATGTTAAAAAATATATATATACATACGTATATATACATATATATATATATATATACATATATATATATACATATATATATATATGTATAAAAAAGGTAATAATAAATTAACGTTAAATTTTCTGTAACTTCGCGCAGAATCTCTCTTCTAATCTACTCGTGACTATCTCTGAAATCTGATAATTCGTAAATGTGCGATTAAAGAATTGAAAATGTCCATGAGAATGGCGAATATAACACACACACACACACACACACACACACACACACATATATATATATATGTATATAGTACTATTTCCGGGCGAGTACATTTCGCGTAACGACAAAAACTTTGCAAATAAAGGAGAATTTATCCCCCCCCCTCCCTCGCGACCCACCGATTTTACTTCGATACGATCTTCGAGCGTATAAGCGTTAACGAACGCTTGATGCTCCTCGAGATACGAATCGCGGAAATTACGCGAAACGAGTCTGGCGAAAATTTAGCTGCGGGACGAGGACGAAGCTCGACCAACGCGGCGGTCCAATTAGATTTAATTAAAGAGGGGAGCATATATGGGGGACTCGTTGCGACGTACGAGGTGTTCGATTATACCATATACATCTAGATATAATGTATATATATATATATAGGGAAAGATTAAATCTCTATTAAATAAATGGAAAAAGATAGGCGGCGGCTACGCGCGTGACAATGGCCGATAATTTGTGCCTGTGCGAAATACAAGCCTGTGCGGAGAGTGACGGTTCATTGCAACGCTCTGAGCGTGATATGCGCCTTGCACAGATTTGTAGCCTCTATTATGTGCAGCGTGGAAAAAACAAAAAAAAAAAATAAACAAAAAATAAACAAAAAAAAAAAAAGAAGAAAGAAACAACAAAGTTTTCGCATTAAGATCATTATTTTCTCGGGTGTTCTCCAAGGATTTCTATACATAATACATACATACATACATACATACATACATACATACATACATACATACATACATACATACATATATATATATATATATATATATATATATAGATTAACAGATAGATAGATAGATAGATAGATAGATAGATAGATAGATAGATAGATAGATTTATCGAGGATGAGCGAAGCGTGCACAAGCTGTGCGGGCTAAAAACAAGCTGCTGATACTGCTGCTGCTGCTTCTGCTGCGGCGCTCGGCTCGCGGTAAGCCGGCGACATGGCCGATTGAAAGTATAATGTTCGAGCCGGCGCTTGGCAACCTGTTGGGGGAGGGCAATGAATCCGTATTTACGAGTTCGCCGGCTACTATATGTATAGAGCAAACTACGTTATATAGAATCGCGTGCCAAAAAAGTCCCGGCAAATTGTCATCTCCATTATGTACAGCGGCTCGATAAAGTACATGTTCCGTAACTGACATATATATATATATATATATATATATATATATATATATATATATATATACACGATGGGGAGAGAAGAAAAAGAGAATTCGTAACTGCCCGTAAATGCTCATTTGAATACTCCGTACGTGAATGTAGTTTATTTATACGAATCAGTGAAACATTTTCTTAATTTCAAGAAACTCTTTTGTGAATGAAACAAATGTATTTTTTTTTTTGAAAATGTAATTTTTCGATTTTTCGCATACATTCCAATTATCCAGACCGAAGTGACAAAATTGTAATTTGGCGGCGACGCAGCGAGAAGAGAAATTTTCTTTTTTTTCCCCGTTCAAACTTATGCCTTTGAAAAACCGTGTAAAAAGCCGTCCTAATCGTCGATTTTACGCAGCTTTGGGCTCTGATTTAATGCAAGGTTTAATGCGTGGACACGTGGCCGTTCGCAAAAAGTCCCACGCCCAATGGCCTATCGGTTGACAGGCCATTTACACCACCTATTCTTTGCATTGCAGGATTAAAAGCCACCTTCCGCAAAATCGCACTCGGAACGGAATTGCCTGGATATCCGCGTAATAATCGAGTTTTCATTGTGACGATTTCAGTGAGCTAGGTAATGCGCGCGACGGTGTACTTATCGACGCCAATGTATTAATTTGCAACGGTGTCAGCGAGACGATATTTTGCGTGCATTACAACAATTGCTCTGTACCATGCATGTGTATCAAGCCTTTCACACGCAACCATCAGTTTTGAGCATTAAGGTTTTTTTTTTAGTTTTTTTTTTTTTTTTAGAAATGTTAATAGTTTTTCTCTGTGCCAGCACGAAAATCCTGCATGAATTCATAAAAAAAAAAAAAAAAAAACAATGTACTAGTCCAACGAATTCAGTATTTGGCGATAATTTGTCGATAATTATTATCTTGGGCAATGTTGAATGTAAAAAAAAAATTAATTCGATTTTTAGATCATTGCGATAAGCAAACTAACAAAATTCTCCAATCTTTAAATAAAATTAAAAGCTTCATTTAATTTTGCGGAAACAGAATTTTTGGTTTTAGCAAAGTGTAATAAATTAAATTACAGCGTTTCATTCACGAGCTATTCTATTTCTCAGTTTTTTACGTTAGTAAAGCCGTAAAATTCCACATTGACAACCGCATAAACAATTATTTTATAATTTTACATAATATTGAAAATTTATAAGCCTATGACTGTAATGCGAGTTTTTTTTTATTATAGACTTATTATTGGAACAATTGTATAAAAATATTTAATGGCGAAAAGGAAGGTATCCTAATTAGAGCCTACAATAATTTATTCGACTTAAGCCTGGATTAATTTTAAGTAAATTTCTAAAGATAATCTGAAGATTTTGATTATTAATGATGTTGATTATTAAAATTTGCAAAGTGAAAGAAATGTAAGGATTAATTTAATTTTGGCAATAAAACTCGAATTCGATTTATTTTTTCAAATTGAATTGGCAATACGTAATTACAAAAGTTATACTTAAATATTAATTGTTAATGAACGATTATTTTAAATTCATAAACTTTGAATGATTTTTATTATTGTTTTATTTAAAAAGCATTTACATTGTTAATTATATTATATGCTTACAGTATTTAGAGTCGTACATGAAAATAAATCTTATAGGTAAGATTTTGCTATTTAAATAATTTTATTACCTAAATATTTAAAACCTAAATCGTTAATTACAAATTTTACTTAATGTTATATTTATAAAAATTTAGTTATTCATTTGTTTTAAATTTACATAAATTGCTGTTTCATTAAATTTGATATAGTAATTTGTAAATTGAAAATAAAATAATATTGTTTAATATTTAATATAGAATTCCTTGGATATGCTCGGTAACAATTGTCACAAAGCACCATGAAACATTGACACGTACCTTATTATTACCCTTTAATACCATTAAATAATTAAATTCCAAAAGAATTTTCATTAAAATCCCTCGTGCATGCCCCTCTATGTTTTACGAGTACGATAGTTCGATAAATAAAAATTGCTTAATTATTTTTTAAAAATAATTTTAGAAATTGCTCGAGGTAAAATATTAAATTTAATCGAATCGAATTGAATTTTTATTTTTTTTTTTTTTGCACTGTATTTTTCCACCTTTCTCGTTTCACTACTTTATATGCTCTAAATTGACTTTTAACTAATTTAGATACATTCTGTTTCAATTAAAAAATATTTTAAAACTATGAAATTTATAGAGGTATATATATATATATATATATATATATATATATATATGCCTTAATCTTAATTAAAGTTATAATAAAAAGGAAACCTCGCCTTATCTAATATAAAATTTTATAAAAATATTTCGTTATTATAAACATTAACATATGCGATGCTGCTTTTATGAAAAAAAATCTTAAATTAACAACCGTTGTATCACGAACGAAATGCTATTGCTAACGATTGAATAATTTCACGCGAATTGTATTCTTGATACAATATCGCCGCGCAGCACGATTAGCATTAAATTGTCAATGCGCACGATACACTGTTCCGCCGATATAATATAACGTTATGGTGGAAAGGTAACGATGAGACGCAATTACCACGGAGTCGAATGGGAATTACCTCTCGTATATCCGACTCGTATTAGACGAATATTTCAATTCCTTTGAGCGGGATGCAGTGAGACTCTTGCAAGCACGACTTACTCTACGTTTCGAATGAAACCATTCTACGTCCATAACGCTTTGTAAAAGAACGAAAAAAAAAGAAGGATACTTCAACGTATAATTTCTGCTGCTCCACAAGCGTGAAATACGCGCAGAATAAAAACGAGCAATGATATTTTTCTACGACAGACAGACAATTGCGCAGGAATGAAATCGAGGGGGGCGGGGAATTTGGCCGAGACCGAGCGAACGTTATTTCGACTGGCTCGAGGAATGGGCCAGCCTCGAAGTTTCGAGCGTCAATCCGCGCCGAAATCTGCCATCCACGCCCCAGGGACGTCTCGTTGCTGGATATACGTGAAATTTTCTCGCGCTCGTCGTCGTGGCCGAGTCGCTCGCTGCCCAACACGTTATCCTCAGACCTTGCTTTTACTTTTCGACCAAGAGTCTCGGCAACGCCTCATACAGGAGAATCCACGGCAAATCGACGTCTCTTTGGTCAGATTTCGGATGAAACAAGGCGTCGATTTCGAGCGACGAATGGCGAAAGACTCCTTCGTTCGTTCGATGGGGGTTTGCGCACTGTTCAAATTTTTATGGACAGACGCCGAACAATGAAAATTAACAACGGGAGCGGGTTCTTTCTTTGAATATTTGGTAGTTTTCTAGAGTTCCTATATTATATATATTTTTTGTACTTCAAACTAATGTAATATATAATTAATTATTTTGTACTCTTATTAGCTTCATCTATCAGTTTTTATCCAGCAGTTCTTCTATTTTAGATAAATAGCCTGAAACGTTCAGGATGCAATTGGAAGAAAAATATCGCATTCTCCGCATAAAAAGCTTCTATAATTATTTGATTATTTAACTTTAAATTTTGATTATTTAACTTTGTTAAGTTATGTACAATATTTATAAAACTTTTTCAATAATGTTACATTCAAATTGCATTCGCTAATAACAGAATTTAGTTATGAGAATTAGCTGTAAATTATGACAAGTTTAATAGAGTTTTGCTAAAAGTATTTGTCGAAAAATAATCAATGATAAATCATTAATGTGATTGATAGCATTGAATCGACGTAAAAGAACGTGTAAAACTGAAGAATTTTTTTTTTCTTCCCTTAATTCAAGTATAAAATGTATGCATGTGCGCCAGATGTGAAATATTTCCCGGAGCCATTAAACGCCAAGAGTATTAAAATTTTAATTAAATTCATGTAAATAATTCAAAGGATTTTTTGCGCAGAACTTTTAAGACGGTCGATTAAACATTTTATTCAATGCAATCGTACGGCGTTTACAATTTTATAATTATAATACAATAATGAAATAATAGATTATTTTTTTATTGATTAGGAATATTTCGACGTTATAGGTTTCTCTCGCCGTCGCAATGGTGGATTTCGACTAAATTACGTAAGGGATTCCACAAAAGTTTCGCAGCAAAAACTTTTATAAAGATCATACATCGCTTACAATACAAATACTTCTCGACACAGAACTTTTACAGGATTATTTTGTGTGGAGTCGATAACATTAGACCGTGGCGGATCGCAAGCCAGCCGGCAATACAGATTATTCCGCAGTCGCATTGACTTAACCATCTACTAACTGAGACATTTGCTATTACCATGGATCAGAACTATCGATACGTTTATGGAACGGACGACATTGACAGCAATTAAACCTTTGTTCCTTTTCGCACGCTCGATGCTCGCGCTCCCCCTACCCCCCACCCCAAAATTATGGGCAGCGCTCACTGAACACAGTAAAACTTTGGCCTTCCGTCGCAGTTATCGATCGTCGTCCTTACTCCGGCAACAATTTCCATCCGCCCAATTTTGGGGGACGTCTCGCATTTTCAAGCCTCGCGCCCGAGACCAGCTCGGCTGCGGGACTAATCGATTCCACCCGCCGCGGTTCGCAGGTGGCCCATCGGCCTCGCGACGCCGATGCAACGCGCGTGCACCGCGCGCATCGACGCGGAGAAGAAGGCTTCCTTCCCGTTCTCTTTTTTCCTTCATTTGGCTCTCTCGCTTTTTTTTTTTTTTTTTTTTTTTTTTTTTTTTAAATCTCGCTCGGCATCGCGGCCATCGCCGTTACCATCCCCAGAGGAATGATCTCGAATCGCCATCACGAGCCTCGTCGGATCTCGAGGTCGTCTATTTTCCGCCATCGCCAACGTCGTCGTCATCGACGTCATCGTCATCATCCTCATCATCATCATCATCATCGTCGTCGTCATCGTCATCGACGTCGTCACTCAGCCCTCGCGCCGACCGAAACCTTTCCTATCCTTTACTTTTTGCCTTTCTCACCCATCGACCTCGTAATCGATGAACTCGTCGTCGTTGGAGAAACTTACTTGTCGTTTAAAGTTGAAATCGTGCTTGTTGAAGGCGTGCGCGTGAAGCGCCAGGGCGCCCTGGGCCGCGGGCTCGATTTGCTTGAGGTGGTGCTGGTGGTGATGGTGCTGCGGGAACTGGTGGTACTGCTGCTGCTGCTGCTGCTGCTGCTGCTGGTGGTGGTGGTGGTGGCGCTGGTAGTGCTGCTGCTGCAGGCTCTGATAGTGCTGTAGGTCGTAGTGGTGGTGGTGGTGATGGTGCTGCTGCTGCTGCTGCTGCTGCTGCTGATAATGGTGCCGGGCGTGCTGCCGATGATAATCGGCGAGGGGATTGGTGACGCCGGTCCCGGCGAACAGGGGCGACGTCGAGGTGGGCCGCAGGGGCAGCTGATGGGGATTCGGCTGGCCCGCGCCGCTCGGCACCGCGACCGCGTGGAGTAGCTGCTCGCGCAGCCGGCCGCCGCACTCCTTGATGCGCTGGAGCTCGGCCTCGAGCAGCTGTATCTGACGCTCGAGGGTCTGTATGCGCGCGTCCTTGGTCTCAAGGATCGCGGTGAGGGTGCTGCTGCCGGGCACGCCGCCGGGCACGGCGACGCTGCCGCCTGCCAGGCAGGTGGAGGAGGCAGCCGTGGTCGCGTAGGCGAGCTCCAGCTGCGTCTGCAGGCTCTTCAGCGTCTCGTTCGTGGCTTTGAGCTCCTTGACATAGAGAGAGAGAGAGAGAGAGAGAGAGAGAGAGAGAGAGAGAGAGAGAGAGCGTGATAGACAGATAGACAGGCAGGGGAAGAAAGTGAGAGGTGGGGGAGGGATAAAAGAAAGAGAGAGAGAGAGAGATAGGGAGACAAGAAATAAGCGTTGTATTATTGAACATCGTTCTGATTCACGATTGGGATTCTCTTTTAATCCGTTGCTCAAGAAGCTCAGCCGGCCAGTTTTCATAATCGGTTACAAATGCTCGACGAGTATAGCGCCGTGCGTCGTTCATTTCGACGATGAATCGCCAACACGACCACGACTGTTCCATTTCGTTTTCAAACAGAAGGGTCTTTCAACTATTTCGTTATTTTTTGCCTCCTCTCTTATCGAAAGATTGGGCTGTTGAGCTTCGGCTCAAGTGCTCAACGAATCACCAAATTTGGATCGTGTTTCACATTTAATCGGATATTATAATAGTTACGTTATCCAAGAGTCTCAATATGAAACCAGAATTTGTCTGTAGATGCGATTTGAGCAATTGGAAAAGAATAACGCTTGTTAAGTAAAGAAAAATTTGGGTAAATTCAAGTGTGACTGTTGGCATCGATGACCAAATTAAACCGATAACACAGAATAGGCTATTTTGGATTTCACGAGATCTGAGGATTGCGACTTGCTGAAATCTAAAAAGTACGTTATTTCCGAAGAATACCGATAGCGAGTGATTAAATTAAACATTACGTAAAAGACCATCGGAATATAAAACGAAACAGGCTGAATTGGTGACCACTCTGCCTCGTCATAATACATTAAAGCAAATACAACGAAGAAAGCGATTAAAGTGCTCGGTTGATGTATTTTGTAACTTACCCAAGAAACTCTTTCAGATTACCATTTATGAATATTGAACAACGTTTCGTTTCTTCTGAAAATTTACGAAAATCTCTCGACAATTCGTTTGATTGAATGAAAGAAGCAACAGTTTTTTGTTACAGGAAATGAGAGAGATGCTTAATTAGCAATAGCTCTGTATTCCATTGCTAATTTTTTCATTATTTTCTTGCAGTAAATGCGTAGTTTCTTTATATAGCAATTCTGGTTTCATATTGAAACACCTGGTAATGATTGTGACTTGAATTTTTTTATTATTATTACGTATCGTAAAATCTCAATTTTTAAAAACATTAGATTGAATTGATTTCAGTGTGAGGAGTACTTTAAGGAGAGACATTTTAGTGAAATGTATACGAAAATATAATATGAAAATTTATGATCCAAATTTCGTGAGATATGCTTATAATAATGTAAATAACTCAAGATTAATTTTAGTAAAAATAATATTCTAGATTGTTTATAATTTTAATAGTAACTAACGCCTCCGGCAAATCGATTTCAATTTTAAATTCAAGAATTCAATCGTCTTCGCGAGAAAACGAAGTTCGATAAAGAAAAGTAAAGCATTTGCATGTTCCTTTCTTTTTTTTTTTAGATAAAATTTCAGGATTGGGCTTGAAGTATTTAAAGAGTCCTAGTACGGGCATTCGATCAATAGTTCAACGATTTGTCAAATGACAAATTATATTCGTCTTCCTAGTTGATATCGAACGTTTTTCCATCGTTTGTCAATGTTCCGTCACGAACATTAGTTTTTCTACCGCGTTAAGAAAAAAAAGAAAAAAAAAAAAAAAAAAAGAATCGACACAATGAACCGGCACGCGCGGCGCTATTCGTTGGCCAATCGCCCACGGCGGCTCTCGTCGTCCGTGCGTTCGGCCCCGAAATTTTTTTGGAAAACAATCCTTCCTGGCTTCTCCCTGGCGCCGAGAGCTCGAGCAATCGGTGTAAAAGAGCAATCGCGACAGGTCAGGTGGACTTTGGGCGGCGATCGGTCGGGGGTGAGGGGAGGGTATGGAGATGGCAGAGAGTCCGCGGCCGACGAAAGAATGGCGGCGCCGCGCGCTTAATGTAACGCGTATACTCCGTCCGCGCTCTGTCTCGGCATCCGGGTCAATTAAATCCTCAGCGCGCGTGAGACCGTGCGAAGGGCAATATATATATATATATATATATATATATATATATATGTATATATCTGTATGTGCGTGCTTCGCCATCTGTCGGCGAGGTCACGGAAAGGACCTTGCGCATGGGTCTCACGTACGCGCTAGAAAAGCACCGGACACTTCGTTTGCTGATACGGAAAGTCTCAAATTGTCCAGCAAAAGATGCGCCCTTGGCGCGTCCGCTTGAGGGCGGTCGCCGCGGTTCTTTCGCCTTCCGCGCGCCAGCTGGGCGCAACGAAATTTCGTCCATCGCGCGCCGTTCAGATCGGATCCAAGCCAATTGTTTGGAATTTCTTTTTTGTGTGTGTGTCTGTATGTGGGTGTATGTGTTTTTTCTGGGGGGGGGGGATGGATGTGCCGTACGCGCGATGGACGGAATTGTCGTTGAGAACTTGGAAAGTCGATGGAAAGTCTATCGAGGTGCCCGAGTTTTGGTGATCGTAGCACCGATCGGTCAAACTGGGAAAACGATGAATTTTTTTGTTATTTTCAAAGTAAAGATTTGATTTAAAACTATAATGATCGGTGCATTCAAAATGAAAAGAAAATAACAAATAGCGTGACGCTACGACGTCACGGTGCGTAGATATTGATAAAGAAAAAGAAATATAACTGTATGGATAATCGTTGGCGTTTCGACAAAAGGTCTCGGCTGACGACAAGAATTTTTCAGATTTCAATAATATCCCACATATCTATGGATCTGAATAAAACTTTTTCAAAAATCCATTAAGTCCTGTGCAAATAACGAGCTATTTTTCCAGCTATTTTTTTACATCTGAGACTTGACAATTAATTAATTAATTTAGATTAATTATTAATTTTGAGGCACAAAGGGAAATACAGTTTATTATTATATTTTTTTCTTCTAAATTCTATTACACAAAGAAAACTAAAGAACGAATTTTCTCCTTTCCTTCTCAGCTGCTTGAGGTTTACAATAAATTTCAGTAGTTTTTTTTAAGTAACTTTTAACCGACCAGCGCAAGAGTTGAAGTAAATATGATATACTCAAACAAGAAAATGCATGTTGATAGAATTAATTTACACAATTTTATTTGTAGATTTAAAAAAAAAGCGAAAAAAACGTTCGAACCAAATCCGAGCACTTTCGAGAATTCTGAAATTCCAGCATGTAATTCAATCGGCACGTTGAATTTAATATATACCGTTTCAAAACAATGTAAATTATTGTACAACTCTTATCAAAGGAAGAATAGCTTTGCGTATTTCTATTTTTATTTTTCTTTCCGCCAGTAAAAGAATATCCTGGTCAATTTCGATGCTTCATCCGATGGAAGCGGAGATGTTTTATTATTAAACGAGGTAAAGACGAAGGATCGAATATGTGAAACGCGCTTTTTCCCCGTCTTTTATTCCCGTTCGTTGGGTATTTTTTTTTCCCCGCGGGCTTCGCCTCCGACGATAAAACCGAATAAGCAGCAGGAGAGGCCTCGGCAGTTGCGGGAATGCGTTATTCCATCCTGAAATGGACGAGATGCATCGTATTCCGAATTTCGTCGGGACGGCGACATTCGAATTAACATTTCGCCAATTGCGAGCGTTCGAATTCGGAATGAAAAAGCGACGCTGACCGCGATAATATTTTGCGATATTGTGCGACGCGTCGATCGGCTGTTTCGTCGAATCAAAAAAGTGAGATATGAATAGCGGATCGATCCGCGGGTAATAATGCGTTCCTTGATAAAACGAGACGATATTTTTACCGCTGCGCGCGGCAAGAGTACGCGCGATTCCTCGCGCGGAAGTGGGGCTCACGGAAGGGGCGAGGGGATGATAAATGCAAGGCCGAATGGATACTGTTGGTAAATACGACTTGCGCGAGAGACAGTAAAAATTAGGTCGGAGCTTTTAAAAGTAACGGAATATATATCCGAGTCCCCGTGAAATGCGCACCGGGGCGGAGTTATAAAAAAGAAAAAAAAAGCAAAAAAAAAAAAAAAAAAAATAGAAACGAAAAAAATAAAAGGGACGATGGTCCTCTTTGCGATTATTGCCATTAGGAGGATAAGAATCTTTACCGTTTGCCGATTGATCGGGACTTTAATTATCCGATTCAGATACGCGTCACTGTAGCCTTACTCGGCACTTAATCTGGCAATAAGTTTACATATATATATATATATATATATATGTATATATATATATATATATATATATATATATGTGTGTATATATATGTGTGTGTGTGCGCGCGTGTGTGTGTGCGTGTGGATGTGTGTGTATGTGTGTATTCTATTTTAAGACTCCGTCTCGAAAGCGAACAATAAGCCACACACATGTGCGTGTGTGTGCGTGTGTGTGTATGTGTGCGTGTGGGTGTGCGTGTACGTGTATGTATGTATATATGTATGTATGTATGTATGTATTATACAGAAATATATACACGCTCGTTATAAATAAGGCCGCAAAAGGTGCGCGATAACGTTTGCCTCGACAAGTGGGCGGCCTTTAACAGCGAGCCCGAAGACGAGGAAGAAAATAAAAAAAAAGAAGAAGAAAATAAAAAAAAAAAAAGAGCGACGGACTCGAGAGCTCGTAATAATCGATAAGTTCCACGGCTGTATAAAATGCATTTAAATCCGAGCCGAGCTCTCTCCGATTGTGTACGCGTATATACCCGCGAATAGACTTCAAGGCGGCGGCGGCGGCGGTTTACGGAAGACTCCGGCATAAGTGGGTCACTTTGCGGATATATGGCTGTACGCCGCGTATAATCTGGGGTAAGAAGATTGGATAATAGAAAGTGCGAAACGTTCGGACGTAAATGGAGTCTATGCGTTTGTGTGTATGCGCGCGCGCGCGCGCGTGTGTGTACGTATGGTTTTGCTCGTAAAAAATCCATTGAACTTCGGTAGACGAGGTTGAAAATGAAGTTTGCCGCCTCGCGGGAGTGTTTCAACATTATTTGATGCGCGAATATGTATGATATTTAAAAAAAATAGCTTATTATTGGATAATATCTCATGATGCTGTTTAAACAAAATCCAATAGTACACCAATATAGCATTACTTACTGCCTAGCTCGGTATAAGCGAAATTTGAATTTCTTTGGTAATTTCGCTTGATTTAGCTTGTCGATAAATGGACAATATACACTTATTTGTAGGTAATTTTCAATCGTTGGTACGAGAAAAATGGAATACGGAAGTGTCACTCCGAAACCTTGTGGAAAATGTTCACTTATTAATGTCACCATTAACTTGAGCGCCCTCGGTCGGTTCTACAATCGGCCACTAGGTGGCGACTCGAATTTTTCGATTATCAATCCAAAGTAGCCATCAGTTGCTTATTGCCACCAGGCAGCGCTTTTCGTTCGACGGCCTTCGGATTGATATCGTGAAGGTGTCTTTGGAGTCGATGAATTCCTTATTCTTCTGCGGATTACAACATTATAATAAGCGAATATTTCGCGCTTAAAATTCTTCACTTATTACAATTATACTTTCACTTATTCATTGACTGAATTTTTGTTTTTTACTCATGAATTCGGTGAAGCAATTTGTTAGACTTGAACTTTAAATAAGTAGATGTTCACTTATTAAATTTTCAAGAGAATAACTTTTTATGGAGTGGGACGATATAAGACTTGCACAAAAGTCTATGATTAATATATAGAAACATTCTTTTCTACCAATAGCTATATATCTTGCAATATTTAAACAGGCTTATTAAAGTCTCTGTTCAAAATTTCATAGTCATAAAAAAAATACAATCACAAAATTTATGTAAAAATTTATAATTGGCAATAAACTAATTGTTCTCTTCTGTCCTATTCATATACAAAAATAGTTTATTTATGCGGTGGTTGATATAATTTTTATAAACAAATTACAGATGCACAAAATGGTAAGATAATTTAAGTTTCAAAGTACTATAATTTATTACTATTTTAATTTACGATAGGTAGATGTACAAAAAAGGACGGACTAATTTCAACGCTTGAATTACATGACCTTATATCTTCAGAATTCTACGGTTACATTGAAAAATTTCAATAATTCGGTCGAAGGAATCCTGTCGACAGAATTTGTTGCAAAGGAGTCTTGTACTGTTTTAACCGATGTCGACAGTTCTTGTCATTGCAACAGGACTTAAAGGCTAATTAAAATATCATTGTTTAAAACGTCATCGTTGGGCAATTTGAAAAGTTTATACGTGTTTTCATCAAGAAATTAAATCCAATTAAATATGCTTAATAATAAAGAGAATGATCAATTCAAGGGAATGTGTATGTTACACTGGTAGGTTGGGATACATTCGATTCAATGTGTCAGTGAAATATAGTAGATTGGTGCAAGACAGATTATTAACATTCCATTAATAAAACAGATTATAATATTTAGGGGATTTCAATGTATGTACATAAACCAAGTGTAGCTAGATAACCACCAAAAATGTAAAAAAAATTTTTGATAACAGTGGAATGAATATATTCTTAACGAGAATAACGAGTAATCAGAGGATTAAGAATGATTTTAAGCGTCGCTGCAGAAAGACTTTATAATGAACAGAAAGCGTTCTTTAATCTCATGAATATTCTAATAATCGTTGGTATATTACTGCTGTACATTGATTTTTCTAATTTATTCTTTTTTGTTTTTTTTTTTTTTTTTGTTAAAATTACAAAATTTAAAATGAACACACATCGAGGAGGAGTTAAAGAATTATTTTATCGGGACAAAATCATTTTGTACGTGGTCGCGAAACAGGCAGATTATGAATAAATAATTTTTGTTTTGTTACAGCTGAATGTATCTCTAATATTATTAAATATTAATCTTGAAATCTATATTTATTTAAATAAAATAAATTTTTTTTTAAGTATTGAAAAGTAAAGAGATAATGGATTGGACGTGAACGGTGCTCGTATAAATTAATTTAATTTTGTATTGACAAAGACTCCGATTAAAAGAGTTTATAGAATTTTCTTTAAAAGTCTCGTAAATTGAATCGCCCTACAATTTTTATGAATAATTGTAATATAATCGAATAATTATAAATTTATAAGGACATAAAATTTAAATATCAACAAAGAAATTTAAATTTCAATTGTATTCTTTCTTCTTGTTTATTAATAAAAAATGTATTTTTTGTTGCAAAGAATCTTGAAATTGTTCATATAATATAGAAAAATCAAACCTTTATTTAGAAGACATGTTTAAATTAAACACGAATGCCTTATATCTATATTTCTGAATTCACTAGTAGTTCAAGACCGGGTCTTGTCAGACGCCGCGTCGCATATATTTTGCAAATTGAACAGAATGAATTTTCGTAGAATAATTTCCAGCAGATCGCAGTTTACCAAGGTATACAGGACCGTCTAAATAAATCTACTTTTATACATTAAATAAGTTTAAAAAATCCACTGGAATACATCTTAAATATCTGACATATGCCACGAATGTAACATTTCTAAAAAGATTAAAAAACTTTTGCAATGTTAATAAGAACAGTTGCATTAGCCGGAATCTATTATCGTCCTTCTATAGTCGTCCTGGCAAATTTATTATAATATGCGATCATAAAAACACAACAGCATACATAATAATTAATCAATGTCAGAAAGTTTACAGACGATAATCCGAATGAAGAAAAAAAACCACGATAACAGTCGTAATTATTTTTTTTTCGCCACTCTCTCTCTCTCTCTCTCTCTCTCTCTCTCTCTGTCTCTCTCTCTCTTACAAATTCAACGTACTCGAATTAACGATTATTGCGTAAACGAACTGCGGCCTCGTTTCAACTTTTATTCCTGGAATCCTAACTCGGTGCGTATTTAGACAGGTCACTTAATACAGAAGTTAACTGACGAAATGCGCGATTTTCTAAATTAACGGAATTCTGACGACTGTGGCAACGCGTTCTAAACTTTCGTTTGACAATGGAAATGGATTTTAATACACAAGTACTGCGAGCCCGTAGATATTCGGCAGATTCGTCACGAGCACTGTGCGTCGGCGATAATTTACGTCATTCTCAAAAGCAATCCTCCTCCCCCCCCCCGACCATTAGAACTAAGTCAGATCGCAATCGCGCAGACTCGCA
Source organism: Sycobia sp. Sy_11 (assembly GCA_018907035.1). Taxonomy (NCBI): domain Eukaryota; kingdom Metazoa; phylum Arthropoda; class Insecta; order Hymenoptera; family Epichrysomallidae; genus Sycobia; species Sycobia sp. Sy_11. The sequence goes on along the minus strand of JACCIC010000009.1, from coordinate 4,974,997 downwards.
TTTTAATGGGTGTTTTGAGAGTGTCGCAGCTCTCTATCGGCGATGGTTAGTTAAGCATTGACGATGATACGAGCTCGTTGCGTATAAAAAAAAAAAAAAAAAAAAAAAAAAATCAAACCCAAACTCTTAACAATCGTTGACTTTTGCGCCAGAGGCCCTAAAAACTCGAAGGATTTAACGCGCACTCGCGAGGAATTCAGATTTAAAGGCAAATTCCCGTGCTTGTCGCGGGTTAATGAGCTTTTTCTCGACGCAGCGAAATCTTACATTAATACGGCTTTGCGGCTTTATTAATTAATCTCGGGTCACACCGACTCGCCGGGACGCGCGTGTGCGAGTCCGTTAAAAAAAAGGGAGGGGGGTCGGGAAGGCCGAAAGCGCGGGAAATTAACGAAAATAAGCTAATTAGCTTCGCGTCAAATATTTATAAAATGGCCCACGCAATCCCGCTGTCCATGGAATCTTTCACTTTTCAACACTTAAAGATGTATGGCAATATAATACAAGCTACTCCTGAAAGATGATTAGTGGTCATTTTTAAATTTCAAACGGCCGAGCTCGTTGATTCAAATTAAGAAAACTCACAGCTTTATTCGACTTTTTTTCTTTTTTTTTTTTTTTTACAAAATCCTTGCTTTTACAAAATAAGTCGATCGTTGCCGAAATAATGCACATTTAAAGTCCGGCCAGACTTAGGCGGTTATTTAGTTATACCTGTGTGCGACTGTATGCATGTCAATATGCGCTGAAACATAAGTATACACATCTAGGCGCATGATACTCGAGCGGCGAGGATCCTCGAGGCGAAAATAAAAAGAAACAAGTGTTCCGGTCAAAAAATGAAAAGTGGCCAGAATCGTTGCCCGTGCGCATCGAATGCAAGGATGGCGGATGGCGCGCAGGGCTACAGTTGGCAAGGGCGATCGTTAAAAATTTCGACGGTTTAAATTTAGATGTCGTAGTGCGATTAACCAAAATAGAAATGCCCTTCCGCACTCCGATCCTCTTTTATCCCCGGCGTTCTGTGAAAAAAATTACAATGTAACTGTTCAATTAGGCTTTATCGATAAAACTGAAACAAAAAATGTCTTGTACAATCTTTTTTTCGTTCTTTTTTTTTTTATTTATTCAAGCACCACTCTCGCGTAATTATCTATGCAAGTCAAAAAGCTCCGAAACGTATATTAAAAGGATAATACAACCATATACGGTTTTACGAAAATTCGTGATCTGAAAAAATCTTACGTTATTCTCGTCGTAGCGAGCTCGTGCCTCGTGCAAAAATATACGAAATGCAAAAAACTGCAGCGCGTGCCCTCGTTCATTTGAGAATACAAAAAAATTAACATCGCCAAGTAAAACGGTTGAAACAAAGACAAAGGAACGGAGAAGATTACAAAAAAAAAAAAAAAATAAATAAATAAAGAAGTAAAAAAAATAAAAATCTTTCTCCTCTTAATGTTCATTTGAAAACATTAAATATGTGCTTTTAGAGTAGGATCAATAGTCTGATGCCTGTATATACCTGGTCCCTCCTGTTAGGCGATCTGCTCGACCGTTTTTGTTGCCTGCATATGGATTTTTTGATATCGAGCTGAGGCTATTAGCACGCAACAACAGGGCTCGACGTTGCGGTCGCACGATGCGGTTGCGATGATCATGACGATGAGAAGATGACGATGGTTTTTTTTTTCGGTTTTTTTTTTTTGGTGTTTTTTTTTCGTTTTTTTTTTTTTTTTTTTTTTGTTTCGATTTGTTAGGATGAGACGATGGCGGCGGCGAAAGGGTCGATGATGATGGCGATCGAGACGAGATGGCGTTCAAGATATGGCAATGTTAGTCAAAAGAATGTATCTTGGTTTTTATTTTTGCTTTTTTTATTTTTTACTTTTGGCTTTTTGTTCAGCGTAAGGGTGCGAATGCGGTCGTCGACCCCGTAAGTATATATATATATATATGTAATGTACTAACTTTTATCACCTACACATCCAAAGCAGCTCATTCCACGCATTCACATATCGTTATTATTTATAATTATTATTTTTGTCCTTTAACCGAGCCCTCGTCGGCTCGGCAATGGTGCACATAGTTCGCGAGATATATATATATATATATATATATATATATATATATATATCTTATCGAAAGATAGTAAAAAAGGAACTCTTTGAAACCGCACGCTAAACGTGCGCTTTTACATTTTCTTATAGCAATATATACACAAGAATTTATTATTAATAAATTTTTTTTTGTTTTAATGAATGGATATAGCTGCAACCGAAATTCTCGCTCTCTATTAATTCGTGTATAATTGAATCGCATGCTTCAACACTGGCAATAAAGGTGTGCATATATAGCAGGTGAGTATAAGAGAAGAGTGGCTTCACACTAATATATGTATACATGTATATATATATATATATATATATATATATATATATATATATATACATATATAGTTTTCATTCGTAATTGTAATCTTGTATATAATGTGGTATACATACAGTAAAACGGTGAAAGATACTAATGACAACTAGACCTTAATTTTTATACAAATATATACGAATTTTGTCGGAGTACTAATGTCTTTTGTGTTATTACTGTAGAACATACAACATGTCTTTAGTCCACTTTTTAGATAAAATTGGATTAGACTTGCTTGTTTTTTGTCTTTGATTCAATACCAACGGAAGCCTAACCACATATGCTCATTGTCTGATCAATATATACATATATATTAATTATTATATTAGAATAATACGTAATACAAAGTCATAATATAGGAAAGTAATTTTACATCTTGTGTCATCATTTTGAAACAATTCAAGAGACAATAGGTAACCGCATGCATTTGATAATTCCATGGTTCTGGCCGTTTTAATAAAAACGCATCGGTGTCCTCGCAAGCTTGAGGTGTACGTTCTTCTTGCAAATTTTAGCAAAGCAATAAACAACAACGTCAACATGAAATACGATGAAATTTTAAATTACAAAAAAAAAAAAAAACAAAAAGAAAGACAGAAAAAGTCCAATTGCCATTAACTGCTTTCCACGCATATATATATAAATATATATGTAAAGTGATATAAACGTGAATTCTTTTATTTTGGAACTGAAAAGAATATGTCCGAACAACTATTGACTGGGGTCAAATATAATAATAATAGCGTATTGTCTTTCGATCGATCGAAGCAAAATTAAGCGGTCGACTTTTGAACGAAACGTCAATTCAAACGCTTATATATGTGCGTAATGCTATATCCGAAGCGGCGCCGAATTATCTGTATATATATATATATACATACATACACTGAGAAAAAAATGTCTGTAATTAGGCAAATAATTGTCTTGTCTCGTACCGATTAAAGTAAGTTTTCATAAATCGAGGAAGTATCGTCTTACTCGATGCAAAGGGAGTCCAATTGAAACGAACCACGTCCTCTTAAATCCGGTAAAGATTTTCTTCATTTAAGAAAATGACTTGGAATATCGGAAATTGTTTTTTCTTCAGTGTATAGATACGTCTTCCCGTTCTCGGTGTCTCAAAGGAACATCGCTGATTTCAATTTATCGAGGTTATACATAGATATATATATATATATATATATATATATATATATATATATATATATCTTAAAATTATCCTCGATTATTATGGCATTTTATTTACTCCTAATGTTCCTTAACAACTTGGTGCCGTAAAAAATATTTCATATATAATGTGCAATTTGCTCAGGAAACTTTTAGCGGTAATAATTCGATTTGATTACATTTTATTCGTATAATTTTCAACTACAAAACCCAAATGTGTACTGAAAGAAGGTATGTATAACCAAGTTCCAAAGAGCGGGAAAATGAAAAAAAAAAAAAAATAAATAAAAAAAAAATAAGAAAACGAGCGGATCGATCGAGAGCCATACAATTGACAGGCATGCAACAGTTAATGCTTCGGGCGAGTACGAGCGTTCGATCCGCGTCACATCGTGCCCGGGTCACTTTTAGCTATCACTCGGCAATTCCGCGATTAATTACTACTCTGGCATTATCAGGCCGACAACGCTACCGCTACCAGCGCTACTGCTACCAATACTACTGCTACTGAAACTGCGGCTACAACAACAACAACTACTGCTATTACGGCAACAATGATGCTCTTATATATTAGATGAATATTAATATGTACACACTCTATAAATCGCTTAGAGCTAGCGAGAAATCATAAAAAAAAATCGGGAGTACGATAAAAAAATATTATAAAGTGCCGTTTGGTATGCAAATATATATATATATATATATATATATATATATATATATATATATATATGTACGTATAGATATGAAAAAAAAGTAGTTAAAGACCTGTTTCTGGGCCATGGACTGCATCTGCTGGAACATGATCCGCTCCTCCTCCTTGCCTGTAAAGGGAAACAATGGAATATTTTCGTGATTCTGTAATTTTTTCGTTTTATTTATATATATTTCACTTTTATAAAGCTGAATTTACATAAATAAATGCTTACTCCTCGATGATAAAGAATATACGCGATGCTGTACTTTTATCATATTCGATCGTGCTGTACGAAAAATTTAATAAAGGTCGACAACGGAAAATTCGGACCGAAATTTTCCATAGATACGGCGGTCGAATTACAAGTTAAGAGTAAACCAACATTTATAGCGCGGATAACAGAGCTTCGTTAGAGTTTTCGCGATAAAGGTTCTTTTTTTTTTTTTTTTTTTTATTTCGATAACCAACTAATCGCCGATCTTCTTGTCGGAGAATCGTTTTGGCCCCTTTATGCAAAAATAATACTTCCAAGAATTTCAAATGTCTTCCGGTGAAGCATCGGGAGGTTCAAAATTCAGAATATTATTTTAAAGCCGAGCTAAACATTTTTCATTCGCTTTGATGAAATATTTCAGAGCTAGGAAATTCCTCGGAATATTTAATATTCAGTTTTACTTCGGGATACTTCGTTTCTTTTGCGCCGCAAAGTGAAAGCTTGGAAAAGCTCGTTGAAAATCATTTTATGGGGCTTAAAAAATTTCAGTGCACAGCCAAAAAGTCAATGCTTTGCTTTAAGCTCGCGGTGCGAGTATTGAGACGAATTGAGAGAAAAGTTTTGGTCATTGTGTGAAAGAAATGGTTAACGAGAAGCCTCAGCCGAGCATTTCATTGCGGAAACGCGTTTTCGTTCCCTTCATGTTAAGAGGGTCATGTTTCAATTAATATAGCAACCACGGGGTTTCGGATAAATCCATTAAAGACCAAAACGTTCAAAAATCCGCGCTGAAAATCCAAGAAAAATTGGGACACGCGATTGAACGTGGCGTTTTTCCTATTCTAAAAAAAATTTACGAAAAATTGTCGTAGATTAACATTTCGTAGATTTTTTCATCGCACGAAAAATTGTCTTATTTTTGAAATTTTTATTAATCTTTTCTTCCGACGGAAAGCCTGTTCAACTTTAACAGAAAAGTTTTATACGTGTACGCTTTTAACTTCCAGTATGGAGGACAGGATTCGAAAATCATACCAAAGTCGGGCGTTTCATGCGAAATTGGTGTTCTTTTCGTAAACTATTATAGTTTAGGAGAAAGTTTCACGGAACAAATACGTCTTCGACTCGGTCAAGGGATACTTTTAAAATTTTTTTCAGATTTTTTAAGGATGATTTTTCACCTTTGCAAATAGTCAAAGAATACCCTTGAACTTTTTCACAAATTTTAACCTAAACAAAAAATTTTGGACATTACAATTTTGCGATTTTCCAAAAAACGATCATACGTTTTATGTCGCGACAATTTCAAACAAGGCCATTTCTCAAATATTTTACAGGAGTCATTCCTTTTTTTACAATCTACGAGAGTGACTGTAAACAAGGACAGTTCAGCAGCCATTATATATTTATAATTATATTATTTTATAAGGACAATTATTGAGGTTTCTTTATACGAACACCGCGAGGTTTAATTTTTTAGTCCAATTTTCGGATTTTATGCGCCGATTATTCTTCAGCATGCCCAAAATAATAAAAAAAAAACCTTATCCTCGACCTATTCATCATTTCTTAATAATGATTTCTTCATAATAATGAAATTTTCAGCTAATAATCGCGCGTTAAAGTTTCCGTTCCGGTCGTTAATGGACTTAATCAATACTCGCACAATAGGCACGTACATAATATACACACAGAAACTTACCCATTCCTTTGTTCTGGAGCATTTCCAGGAGCTTTTTAATACTTTCATCCCGAGCTTGTAAAGTCTGCTTTTGAGTTTCTATCCGTAACTCTAGCTCCTGTAAAGAGAAAAACAACAACTAATATTAGCAGGATAGATGAAGAAAAGAAAAACTGATATTGCGCGGTGTATTTCGTAATAATAATTACATTCAACAGTTTAATTTCGTACGATAATCGATCGTTCCTGTCTAAAATAATGGCAGTATAAAGTATACAGGATATACTTAAAAATTATTCTATTCATTTATTCATTTAACCATTCAACTTTTCGAAAAATTACAGTTTTTCTTGCCGTTGCAAAAATCTTACGTAAAGAAGACAGCAAAGTCGATATTCGTCAAATATATATATATATATATATATATATATATATATATATATATATATATATATAAGCGAAAAATCAAAATACAAAAACAAACAAAAAAAAACCCCTCGCCGTATTTCGCAAATATTTAAACCCTTCTATTTATTTCGCAGCTGATTAATAATCGATCGCAATGGGGATGGAATTACGACGCTTGATCACTGGCTAGCGCGCATACCGCGCGATCAGCAATTTGCGGATAATTTCTACTCGCCAGCCCTGCCCCCCCCCTCCCGCCGGTTTTTTCTCCGTCGCAACAATGCAATTTCGAACGATAATCTAATCGCGAAACGATGGAGTGACGCTTAAAAATTCCTTCATAAGCATCGGTATTTCAATGAGGGCGAAAGACACGCCCGTAATTTTCGCCGCTCTTGGGGTTTGGCGTTTTAGCCATTATTCCCATTCGGGCGCCCGGTGGAAAAAACGCATATTATAAGGGTCGCGTTCTTGTTCGATCATCGAAAATTCATTTCTTGATCTCGTACTTAATGCACGAAACTGATCCGCGGATCCTGGGGGCTCAATAGATAACTATAAATTCGTAGATAAATAAAAAAAAATATCGTGGAAGAACAATATTTACGAATTGCGCTATTCCACAAAAAAAAAATTAGCGATGTTTCAGATAATTTACACAATAGACTCCGTACGAAATTAATAATTTAAATTTATGATCCGTAAAGGCACTAAATATTACCCGTTGCAATTATAATTGAAGTAGCATCGACAAATTGCTTTAATAAACATATATCTCTAATGTGATCTTATGAAATATAATCTTATCTGATTATTGGCATAATCTTATGATTACTAAAAGAATCCGCCTTATTTACATTATTTTCAGTAAACGGCTGTTATTGAATATTTTTTTTTTTTTTTTTTGCTTTAAATCGCAATCGTAGTAACTTTTTATAAGAATATAAAGAAACGTTCGGTTTATATTTCTTAAGTACCCACTCAGAAGAAATATGTATAAAGAATCTGGAATATCTATGCTGTGCTATTATGAAACAATATTTCAAAATACATTTAGAAAGTTCGATGAGTTTATTTAAAAAGTCGCCCTTGCAAATAAGCAATGGCCGCTCACGATCGGCGAATCTCTTACGTGAGTCACTCTCAATCTCGAATTCGAATACGAACACTCTAAATTAACAAACGGGAGCACTGCTGTTTTACTCTCGCGCTCGGTCCTAGGAAAGCTGAGAAAGAAAAAAAAAAAAAAGAAGAAGAAGAAATTCTGGGTCACGCCGAGTATCGGGTATTCTTTTTTAGACTATTGTCAAGACACTCTCCGCATTAAAGTGCAGCTGAAACACGTGCATGCATCGTATAACGACGTACGAGTTATCGCGTACGAACCCACAGTGCACGTAATGTTTGTGTAAAAATAGCGAACGTCGACGAGAAAAGGAGAACGGAATAGTCGTGGATTCGACACACCACCCCCCCCCTGAATATTACAATTGAAGGAACCAAAAGACAAAAATATGAGAAATTCAAATTTTACTCGATCGTTCGAATTGGTTAAAATGAAAATTGGGTCGGTGGTTAGAGCTTTTATTGCGACGATCAAAAAAGAATCGTATCAATCTATTGGATCGTCTGTCGTTTTGCAATTTTATTCTTATTAATAATAATAATATGCAAAATTTAAGAGCGACAAAGGCGCGCGAGGCTATACGTATCGCCGAATAGAATTTCCAATAGAAATTCGAAAACCCAACTCGATTCATTCCTTAAGCTACATTTGCCCTCGACCGAAGATCTCGTGAATTACAAAAAAAAAAAAAAAAAAAAATATCGCTGTAAAAAAATGATACTTTTCAACACGTTGATTTTTATTTTAATCGTACCATTGCCCCCACCCACCCCTCCCCCCTTGGCACAACGGATTAATCGGGCAGCCAGTAATTCAATTTAACGTAAAACTTAATTTTCGCGACTACACGACTGATCAGCCAGGTCGGCACTGTCCTCTGCCATACTTTCGGGCCCGTACAATTGCCGTACAATTCAGGCTCGTAATTTATCATTATCCCTTGGCTCGTCGAAGCATAGAGGCTTGACCATTCGGATCGGCCGAGGGTCGAAATTCACTCGTATCGCGCAACGGCCGACGCGCATCGGGCGCAAGACGAACGACGCGATTGAATCGGCAGTTATCACGCTCTGTTCCAGGATTTTAGTTTTTTTTTTGTTTTTTTGTTAAGGGATTTCGCTTGAATTAAGTCAGACTATGCATATTTAAGCTTGCTATTTCGCACTCTTGCCACTGTCGTTCGGGATTTTTGGATATTTGCCCAATGGAGAAAAAAGTTCTGTATAAATAATTTATCGTGAGAAAATGCTTGTCTCTCCCACCCTTCCGCACCGCTTGCCGTCCAATTTCCGCGTATAATTTGAGCGCATAGCCTGACGTGTTTTCCCACCGATCGATCCCAAAAGCAAAAGAAAGAAACATAGTATAAGCAATATTCGAGGATGAATTTCGAGATTTCGTAAAAATAGCGCGTCGCGTATATCACATAGACTACGACCTGGACTAGATTAAATACGATATGACAATTCGACACTCTGATTTCCAATGGCTCGTATCATTGCTGCCACTAGCTGGAAACGTCAATAAGCTTGCAAGTGAAAATGCGAATGGAAATTTTTAAAATGAATTTTTAAAACGAAATACATATACACAGTGTGTATAAAATCCGTACCAGTTCGCGCCATCTTCATGAAACTTTGGCCACGAGTTACTACAGTCCTTCCTCTATCTCTATACAAACTTTCAAGTTCGTTAGATTACATGCGGCTGTTCGGTATCAGTTTGCGTGGGAGTGTCAAAATGGCCGCTCTCATTGTTTAAGATGAATAATAAAAATATCGAATAACGCGTTGCGTTAAAAGTTTGCTTCAAATTTGGTAGAAGTGCGACGAAAACGAAGGAATTGTTAAAAGTGGCTTGTGGCGAGCGTGTTATGTCTCGTGCTACTATTTTTCGACAGTACAACCCATTTGCGGCAGGTAGAGAGGCGGTCGAAGGAATGCCAAAATCCACCGTTCACAGTATTATAACGAACGGCTTTTTTTGGTCCATTTTTTGGACCATTTTTTGGACATAAAAAATGTTTCCTCTACTCAGCCGTCCATCATACTCGCCTGATATGAGCCACCCTGACTACTTCCTTCTTCCAAAATTATAAATGGACTTGAAATGCAACCATTTTGAATCGATGGAAGGGATATAAGAAGCTGTGACAATCAAATTAAAAAGTAATTGAAAGAGGAGTTTTTAAAAGGCACGAAGACACTGCAAGATCGTGCCAACTTGTATATTATTACTAATGGAGACTATTTTGATTGAAAAGTTTGTTGAAAAAATTTTATACATTTATTGCGTCTTTTGTACTCCCCCAGTCTTAAAACTTTTGAGACACCACGTGCACCCACTTATAATAATCAATTCGTGAAAAATCACTCGATTCGAATACGTCGAAATAACGAGGCAACGAAGAAAAAAAAAACGCACGATTATCAAAAAGCCATTGCGCTTCCCACAATGGCTCGGATAATGAAAACTCAAAACCCATGCGCAATCTCGCTGTATATATAAATGTGTATGTGTGTGGCATAAAACGAGTCGCGAAAAACCTTTATCTCGGCAAGAAGTATAAATGTAAACGGGTCGCCGTGCTACAACCGCTGTTAAAAGAGCGCCGCGACGTCGGCCCGACGAAGAACTTGTTATTTTTTTTTTTTTTTTGTTTCGAAACAGCTTCGAAAAAAATTCAGGGACTCAAATCTTATCCTCGTGACGGCGTGGAATGATTCAGCGAGGGAGAGTTTTCAACGGTATTTTGGAGATTTTCTGGCAAAGCTTTTAATCGGTAATCCTCCGATGTGCAATAGAGCGGGAGAAACATTGCGATAATTCGCTTACGAGGTGCAAAATCTTCCGAGCGTCTGTGAAGTTGGTGCGTAGTAGATTGAAATTTGAATTTTACATCGTTGTCATAATATAATACTGTGTACAAATATGAGTAAGACTTTTCAATTTAAACTTGCCGAGTTTCTCGATTTGGCCAACTGTTTTTATTTTTAAGTTCGCGGTACTATCAGAGTTATCTGTGGCAATTTTCCACGCAATTATCCTCATTTGCCATATGGTCACGCTTGTGTTTTGTGAACGAAGAAAAATTCTCTCTTCGGTTATTACAATGTCTGAAATAATTCGACCAAGAGGCGGCATTGAATTTTGTTGGCGAAATGAAATATCGGCCGCCGAAACGTTCGGAATGTTGCAGAAGGCCTTTGTTTAGAGGTCAGTGTCAAGTGCAAGTGTCAAGTGCAAGTGAACCGCATCGAAGATTTCAAAAGTTATAAATAAAGTCTTACTCGTATTTATATACAGTAGTAAGGCCTGATCGTTGCTTCGAGACGTAATTCAGTCAAGCTCCGCGGATTCGAATCCATTCGATTAGTCCAGCCGACGGTGGATGCTCCCAACGACTTCGCGAACGGCGCGAGCATGGGTGAAAACGATGGGTGATCAAATCAATGGGTACCGAGAGAGGTCGGCGCAATTTTTCCCCTATATTCCGGGAATGGCGTAAAAAATCGTTTGGGATAGACCGAAACCGATCCCTGAACGAAATTAATATGCCTATATATTAATAATTAATTAAACGGAAATCCTGAAATTTCTCGCTTCACTTGGAGCAGGATGATAGATTTAGATTCGCGACGTAAAATTGGCAATGGTTCTCGTATCAAGGAAACTGCGAGAAAAATTATAAACGGGCAATAGATTATCTTCCTAGATTTTCAAAGGCCTTTTCTGCAGAAACAGAATTCTGCCGAATGGGCAATACTCGCGCTAACGTAAGAGTTGCGTAAAACGCAATGTATGTCTAGATCTGTGCTTCAGCGTGCGCTAAAATAATTACGAGATGCGAAACGATAATAATTTTTTTTTTTTTTACGTCAAGACGTCAAAGAACATACGCCAAGATCTAGATGAATTCTCAATCATGGGCACAGTTATATATTAACCGTACATTATCGGCTTGACGTGAAATTTTACTCTATAAAACGTCGCGATGAGAACGCGACGATAGTCCCTTGAAATGCTGATTTTTTTTTTTTGGGTGAGAAAAAATTTTTTTTTATCGCCTTCGATAGTCGATAAATGGAATAAAGAGGGGACTTGCGGATCGACGAACATCGTTAAATTATATACACTTATAAGCACTCGACAAAAATCCTGAATCAAAATGTTCTAATTATTGGTTCATAAATTTAGGAACACATTCGGTCGACCATAAAATACGATCCTCAATTTTCAATTCATAGATTCGAAGGTAGTTGGTTCCAATGATTTTAGTTAGGAACTAAATGTGAAAGATCTCTCTCTCTCTCTCTCTTACTCTCTATCTTAATATTTCTCATTACTAACAACAGAAACGAAATATAGATAATTTTCTCGGAAACAACAATACAAAGTGCGTTAATTTGGAATTCTGAATTTTTAGAACGCTCGTGCGAGGAGAGCGTCGAAAACGACGACAAGAACAAAGCGCTGCTTGTATTTGGAATAATTTTAAATGTATTAGTAAATTTGGATTGGATTTTGGGCGAGAAACAAGCGGGTCGCCGTACAGAGCGCTATCGTTTATTTGCCGTGGTGAATTTGAAAATAATAAAATGCCTTTGTAAAGCCTTATTGTCCGACTGACAAAGAACACCGAGCATACCGTGGCGTAGTGCACGTATAGATTCATACAAGACTCACATGCATCACAACTACACGCGCGCGCGCACACACACACACACAGAACAGTGCAAGATTGCGAAAAATATATAGGATGCACTCGTCTTAGCGCATACAAAAGTACTCTATAATTTCTAAGCCACCGATACGGAAGCTCTAGGTGCTCTATAGTGGATTACGTAACGTGCGCGTCTTACTGTCTCAATTATCGGGCTTTACACAACTTGTTGCAAAAATGCCCTCTTCTATACTCAAGTCTTTTTTTTTTTTGTTTTTGTTTTTTTTTTTTTTTTTTGTTATTTATCAAAAGCTCGATAAATCCTCGATTCTCCGAAATCTAAGCTTCTTGTAAACGACTACGTTTTTATTTCACGCGTTTCGTCGGTTCCGTTATAAACGGGATTCGCGCATTATTTCACTCCACAATAGTGGACTGCTTCGTTTGCGTACGAGCTGCTGGCATCAATATCGACGTTACAAAGCTTTTCGTGCATTATTCCATACAAATTTAAGCTGCGAAAACAAAGTTTAACGACGTTATATATATATATATATATATATATATATATATATATATATATGTATGTATGTATGTATGTATGTATGTATGTATGTATGTAAACATAATATTGCCGAACTCGCTACGCGTTATTCGCGATAATTCCATTACAGAATTCGCGACAACTCGTGCCAAAGATGTTTTTTAGAAATATATTAAATTGCGTCTATAATACGAGAATATTTATCTTATAGTCTGTAATAAAAATTAATTTTGTGTATGGGTGTGTGTGTGTGTGTGTGTGTATGGCATCTATAGATCGGAGACCTACGTTTTCACATTTATAGTTCATCATTTTTTCCCGTTCCCCGGGGTGTTTCTATATTAATTGATCCACTGCAATATCTTAATATAAGACTAAGCGATTTCAGCAAAGAGGCCACTCAGTCTTCGAGAAAACCAAAGCGACTATCCCAATCATTCGTCCATTGTCGTGGCGGGGCCCTCGGCAAGGCTCCCGTGAAACAAGGCTCTATTACGTTTTCATTTGTTTTTCGTGGCAAGGTCCATTTTTCTAAAAGATTCGAATTCGCACGATTCGAAATTCAACGCTTCACTTCGTTCTTTAAATCTGCGCTTCCACGAATAGAATAGTCGTTCTTTAACCCGATCATATTTTTTTTTTCTCTTCGGGAATAAATTCGACGCGACTAGTAAGCAGTTCTAGGAACATAAATTGAAGTTGCAAAGAGGCCGAAGGGGACTCCGATGCGAATAATTGGGCCTACCTTCGCGATTCTTACGAATACTATAGAATTCGAATTGTCCGCGAAAATAAGACGTTCCTGTTTAACGAAATCGACTAATATGGGTTCGAAACTTGGTCGCGGCCTCGTTCGTCGTTTCTTGAGACGCGCTCAGTTCTCGATGCAATTCGATTTGTCCAAAGATAACCGACGTCCGGACTTTTTCCCGATATCTCAACGCTTCGATTCTTCATCGATCTTAATTTTTTTTTTTCCTCGTCGAAATGACCGCAAGCCCGATGGAAATATTTAATAGTTCGATTGTGCATCGGTTTCTTTTTTCCCGATAAGATCCAACAAAGCTTCGAATAACAAGTCAAAAATTGTCAAAAACCTTCAGTTATCGGGTGTGAAAAGACCGCAGAATCGCGCGATCATCGCGAAAAAAGCTGTATAACGCAGATTTATCATCTACTGTCTAATATTCCATTGTATTCGTACGACAATGCAGGAACGGCTCGGTCAAGATTTTTTACGCTTTGTGCGTAAGAAAAATGTAAAAAAAAAAAAAAAAAAGAAAAATAACAAAAGTATACGTTTCATATCGCAAAACTCGATCTACATATTAAAAAATGAGCGTTATTTATTTGCTTGTCAAAATTCACTGGGAGACATTGAAAATTCAAGACGGCGGCGACGAGATAAAGCTGGAAAATTCGAGCATGAAAAAAAAGCGTTTCACTTTATCAACCGTTGACAGCTCAGTTAATTTTGTATTAATCACAATACCGAAAGATTAAATTCGTGGCACGAGCGCGCTTTTTTTTTTTTTTTTTTTTTTTTGTTGCATTTATAAACTCAATTTTCCTTTTGTAAAATTTCTCTATACCGCAGAATTTTCAAGATACCTATGAAGGAAAGTAGCAGCGACCGCGCGATGTACAACCGTGCGATTGGATACGTCATCGCTTATTTCCGACGTCGTGGGGGAGAAGGAAAAAAACACGCGCAAGACAAGAATAAAACTGCGCGTCGTCGAATTTAACCTTGTCCACATTACAATTAATCGGCGAGAAAAGCGACGGCACAAATGGAGCGGCGCACTTTCCAATTCGGTCCGAGGCGTCGGTGCGCTGGGATTAAGGAAAGACCCACGCGACGTTATGTTTAGTAGTTCGCGGGCATTGTGCCCGCTGCCGCTGACGCTGTCCCGTCTCCGTTCTGTGTCAAGCTGGAGAGCCACTACTGCGGGCTATTTATAAGCTTTCTTTTTTTTTTCTCTCTCTCTCTACATTTTTTCCTCCTCTTTCTTTTATTTTCCTCGTGTCGTTTGACGCTCGATGACGACGATGACCCTTTTTTCTTTACGTCTCTCGTTTCAATTGCGAAATAAACGCAGGACGGCGGGCCAGTGACGATGGCCCCGAAAAAAACGGGCGTACGCGTTTGACGCTGGTATATTCCGTATATGGGACGTTTCCGCTTTAGGATCGATGGAAGGCTCTCGCCCCGCCCCCCTCACCCAAATTCGTCAAAACCACTTGCGGGAGTTTTCTCATTTTTCCGTTCGCGCGCGAAGGAGGAGAAAACTTGCCTATCTCGTTTCTTTCTTTCTTCTTCATTCGAGACGCCGCCGTCCGAGTGGAATTTGAAAATAATCATTTATACAATTAAACTTCTTACAAATGACAAATACAGCTCGGTACTACGTTTATTATCAATCTCCATTTAGGACTAAGGATAATAACGAGGCACGATGCAATATCTGGAGCAGTACTCGTCGCTCTTAAATAAATTTACTATCAAACAAACCATTCCTTTCCTCGAATCACTACGCCGCGTAATGAGACGTCCCGATCGAATTTTCAAATTCAGCCACCAGATGGCTTTTCTTAATGTTCCCCTGAGTAATTTCAAAGTTTGCGGACAGATTGTTTGAACGATCTTACGTGGAATACTCGGTGTGTATTGATCGAAAATGGCGAGATAATTACAATAGTCCATTGCCATTTCGCGATCCAGATACTCTATAAAATCTATCAACTATATATATATATATATATATATATATATATATATATATATATATATTTATATTTAATTACAGCTAGGACTCTATCTCCCTTCGTATTCTGTATCTAATTTCACAAATAAATATATATCTAGCTATCGATCTTTCTCTCTCACTCTGTCTTTCTCTTTCTTTCTCTCGGTTTTCGTCGTATTAAAACGAGAGCAATTAAATATATATATATATATATATATATATATATATATATATACACTAAAAATGTTAAAAACTAGAGATACATCGAGTTTATATTAAATTTAACGTTAGAAACTGTTCCGACTGCATGTATATATATATATATATATATATATATAATATATATCGCTGTGAATTGCGCCATCCGTCTTGGGCGCAAAGATGGCACGTTGCAGTTTTACTGCTACGTCACGAAGTATCCAGCTCGCGCTCATTAACCTTAAATGCGATTTTCGCCTCTGCCGTTTCATGACTCGCCACCTCACGTGTTTGTATAGGTATGGGTATATATATATATATATATATATATATATATATATATACGCAATCTACTGGCCCGGATTCAACTACGATGCCGATTACGCCGTGAGTGTGACACGTACCACGCTTATGTCTACATATGTACAGCGACACGGTGTATCCGAGCGGCTAATTACTGCCGCGGCGAGGGTCATTTATATATACAAGTATACATGGCGTATGTATGCGCGCACGAGTTCTATACGCCTCAACGAAGAGAGAGAGAGAGAGAGAGAGAGAGAGTGAGTGTGCGTCAAAAATCAGGGGGGGGAGGGAAAAATGTTACATCCCCCAGCTCGGCATTTGCATAAATATTAAAGTGCCCTTGCTTATGGCAATGCGAGACTCCGAGAGCGGGGTTCGTTTGTAGTTGGGACAAGGTGCAAGTTTATTCAAGGGTCTCGGCATTTTAAACAAACTGTATAGATACCGAAGATTAAATCTAAATAAAATGTAAATTAGCGGTATAGAAGCGAAGTTTCTCAAAGCGATAGGAAGAATAACAATGCGTATTTAGCGGAATTTCAGATCAACCGTAATATGCTTCTGTTCTTCGGTAATTATTTATCGTAATTTTTCTCGATCTCACTCTTAAGTAAGAATGATTGCCTATATACATTGTTGTAAAAGTTCTTGGTGCGATGAAAGTGTTTGTATATATATAATTACAAAGGAATTTTATTATTGTTCCCGTCTAGAATATTGGGTTAAATAGCTGCGAAACTAATAAATTTTCTCCTATTATTTCCTCTTTATTGTATATCATGGCATTTTCCACCTTCTGCATTCATTTTGAAGTTAGGGTGACGCTCACGCTATGCTGCCCCTCTAACTTGTTCCTCTCTCTCTCTCTCTCTCTCTCTCTCTTCCTTCCTCACCACCTTCCCCTATTATCTTTCATCCTCTCTCTCTCTCTCTCTCTCTCGCACTCTCTTTCGTACACACCCTTTCTCTTTCTCTCTCTTCCCCCCGCCCTTTCTCTCTCTCTCTTTCTCTGTGTTCCCTGTTCAGCTCAGCTCACCCCCCTCGTGCGCGAACTGCGCCTGCGCACAATCCGTAGGTTACAAGAAAATCTATCGACGTAAACAGGCGTACCGTTGAGTTTCGGACGCCGACGTAGAATCCGAATTATATAAGTATACCGTTTCGAAATTTTTCCGATGCAAGCCCCCCGATTGGTCCTGTTATTTTTTTTTTTTTGTTTTTTTTTTTTGTTTTTTATCTTTTTATTCTTCCTCTTCAGCATCGGAGAATTTTTCGATATTGCGTCGATACTTTGCCGCTGGAAAATTGACGGAATTTTCTTTTAATGCAAAAATAACTTACGTGTTAAAAATCAATAACGGGAGGAGTAACGCGGTTACTTTGCCGCTGATTATCTGCGTGCGCGCTGGGCAGAACATTGCTTTTTCGCGGGCGCACTGAGAAACAAATGCCGTAATTCGACTTCGACGAAACGAGACGATAATTTTTCGAACAATGTACGCAGTTTTAACATTAATACACGCAGTTTTAAGAATTGACGAAATTCGCCTTTAAGCGCTAATGTTTTGAAAATAATTTGCTTTTTGTCGTTCCCTTATAGGATTAATTGTAGTATAGTATTATAGTATTACGTTCGTACAGTCGGTTAAGTTTTTTTTTCTTGGCTATCTAGATAAAAATTTTCGTTAAGAGCGAAGAAATTTGTTCCCTCAGTTCGGCTCAATTTTCTATGCACAACGATCTAATCGTTTTAATATTCGATGATACTGTTTTCAACGTAAATAATGGTTCGAGCGTATAATTAATAATACTTGTTTTAATTATCGTAGCGCGTGAGCTGTGATTTATGAAAAGATGCTCAAGCGATAGAAGTAATGGTGATAAATTTGTAATTATTTTTTTTAAATAAATATACTTGTTAACTTGTACCGCGTCTCAATTTTGATGCCTCTAGAAGATTTTTCTGTTTTAACGGATGACCTCGTTATAATTGTAAGAAAGGTATATTCACCGACATTCTTATAATATATATATGTATATATATATATATATATATATATATATATATATAAATATTATAAGTAGTTCGGGAAGCAAATTGATAAACCGAATTATTATGCAAATATTTTCCGCGTTTTCAAGACAAAATAAGACAAAATAATGACAAATAATCAAAAACAGCTTTTCTTTGTTGTTTTTTCCTTTCTTGTCTTTACTATTATTATTATTATTGTTGTTATTATTATTATTATGTAAACTCGAATCGTCGTCTAAAGGCCGCGAACTTACCGCGGTTACGATAACTTTGTCAAAATAAAAAAATAAAAGCCTCGAGCTTGATAAACTTTAATTTATGCTCTTTAATTTCCTATACAAGTTCGGCCGCTGTAACTTTTCAGCGTGTAATGCACTTTAAATAGGTTATGCAAAGTTTAATTCAATAAAAGTTTTCTAGGCGCACTTCGCAATAAGCGAGGCGCGCCACGTATACGATCATCGCAAGACGAAAAAGTATATAAGGATAATAGAGAGACAGAGAGAGAGAGAAAGAGGGAAGAAGAAAAAATGGGCTGCTTATCATTACGGACTATATATTTATATATTGAAAGTTGCTCACACACACACACATATCAATATATATATCTTTATACGTATATATACACACATAATAGGATGGTTTTGTGGTGGGGGATGTATAGGTATAATATATAATCATCTCGTATTGCTGATAGATGCATTTCGTGACGGAGATGTATACAGACAAAATAAATATCCGATTGGCTGAGAGGTTGTCGTGACGGGAGCAAAACAAAAAAAAAGAAGCGACGGGTTGCTATGTCTATATAAAAAAGGTCGGTATAATATTATATATATATATACATAATGCATATATATGCACTTTTTTCATAAATCGCGGTATAGGATGATGAGGGGGAATTGGATAAAAAAGGAACAAAAACGCGCGCGGACGGGAGACCCGATGATTAACAAAGCCTCTTTTACACGCATAGTCCGATTATTAATGCGCTCGCGTACGAAAGGACGGCCGACGGATAATGAACGTATCCACCTCGCTCGAGTATTTTTCCTCGGTGTGCACGCGCGTACGTCAAAATTGTAAATAAAAACGATCGGCTTGGCAGGCTCTGCGCCCTCTCGCCGCGGAACTTTCGCATTATGTACAGAGCTCGTATTATTAACGTCGGGGGCAAAATGAAAAAATTTATCTAATATATATATATATATATTTTTTTTACCATTATTAAAAAGAAACTACGGAGTCCGCGCTTCGGACTCGACGTGCAGAGTTCTAGGTTCGTTGAATTTCCGGCATCATATATATATATATATATATATATATATATATATATATATATAAAATATTTTTGCGTAAAACTGTCACGTTTCGAGGTTGCGCACGCTGAGTGCACTCTCAAAACCGTAATAACCATAAACGCGCAAACGACCATGTATAAATTATGCGCTAAATTGCAAAAATTGCTCTGCAGAAATATGTTCGCATTTGTCTATGTATATATATCACAATCTTTAAAGAGGGTCAAATGATTTGAAAAAGGACTAATGATTATTTAACTCTAACGATAAATTATTTAATTATATATATGTAAGTAACTATAAGTATTATTATTTGTTACATTTTATATGAAATCATATTTTAAATATATACACATTAGCATAATAATCTACTAATAATTAACTCATAGTACTTTTTAGACAAGAAATGAGTTCATTTAAAACAAACGAATTTAATTGCAGTTAAATCGGACCATTTTAAAACAGTGAAAAACATTGGAAACTGTATATGGCATTTTATGATACAAACAATATCCATGTAAATGCCTATAATATTGATCGATTGAGTATTTCATCGTAAATGAAATATTTACATTTTTCTGTACACAAATATATCGATAACTTAAAATGAAGCTCTACGGAATTTACATTGACACGATTTGAATAAATATAGTACCAAAGAACAGGCTTAGAATTCATTCGTATTTCAATTAATCCGACCATTATTTTTATATGCATAAAGAAATATTTCTTTAATTTGAAGTCAACGAAGACTTCGTGTAACTTTTGAGATAATACAATAAGATTAATAAACGTCTCTCTATCAGACTTTCCAATGCTTCTAGAAGAATAATAAATTCCAATAATTTAGAGGTTGACCTTTGCGGAATTTTTGAAAATTGGAAGAAAACACGGACGTTGAGAGGGAATAAGCCGAAATGTCGCTTGTATAAATTGTTCTTTACATATAAGGATGTTCAAATAATGTGACTTTGATTTCCTCAAAAAATATATTAATCAATACTGATGTTGTCCCCGCAAAGTAACTTTCCCTCAGATATAATACACTTGTGCCAACGCTTTTTCCAATCATCCAAGCACTTCTGATAATCATTTTTTGGTATAGTCTTGATTTCTTTCAGCGATGCAGTTTTTATCTCATCCATCGTTTAAAATCAACGTCCTCTCACGGGTCTTTTCAGTTTTGGAAAAAGAGAAAAATCACTGGGCGCCAAATCTTGTGATTATGGAGGCTGGGGCATGACTGCGGTGTTGGTTTTCGCCAAAACATCTCTCACAAGCAACGATGAATGAGCAAGTGCATGATCGTGATGCAAAAGCCATGAATTGTTTTTCCAAAGTTCCGGATGTTTTCTGCGTATCGCCTCTCGTAAACGACGCATAACTCCAAGGTAGTACTCCTTATTGACCGTGCGACTTTGTGGTATGGAGTCCTGATGTACTACGCCACGGTAATCCAACAAGACAGTGAGCAAAAGCTGGAAATTTGATCGAATTTCACGTTCTTTCTTCGGTCTTGGTTCGTCCGGGATCATCCATTGAGACGATGGGGCTTTAGTTTCGACATCACAACCATATGCCCACGATTCATCACCAGTTACAACACTTTTGAGAAAATCAGCATCATTATTGACTTAAATCAACATCTCCTGAGCCATGTTCACGCGACGGCTCTTTCGATCAAAATTAAGCAGTTTTGGAACGAATTACACTGACACACCTCACATGCCCAAAAAATCCGAAAAAATAGCATGGCACGAGACATGCCAACATCTTCAGCAGCTTCTCTGATAGCGATTCGGCGATTTTTTAACACAATATCGTTCACTGCTTGGACGTTTTGATCTGTTGTTGACGTGCTAATTCGTCCACGGGAGGATTCGTCTTCGACATCCTCTCGGCCTTCTTGGAACAGCTTGTACGACTTGTACACACTCTTTTACTCAATGCCGACTCACCGTATGCAACTGTCGGCATTTTAAGAGTTTTAGAACACTGAATTCCATTTTGGACACAAAATTTTAATGCAAATTTTTTGCTCCATTTTTTGGTTAAAGAAAATCGCCGAGCAAATGAAACACGTATAACTCTGTTTAATTGTCAAAAGCAAACAAATAATGCTATAGATCTAAAGGTATGAATATATGCTCGGTACAGCTGTAGCAACACAAAATAAAAAAAATCGATAATCGAACGTACGTAGCCCTCGATATTTACATAGTCACCTTATGATTTCAACACACCTTCTACGTTGGCGGTGAAACAAAGTTCATGTTTATTGCGCAGTATGCTGTATTTTCAGTGACGTGCTGAAATATCTCGAAAACTCAACGGTTTGGCGAAGAATAAAAGGACTTTTGCACCTCATTTTCACGGTATTAGAGTTCCTATATTAAAATGGGACACCTTCTGCATAAGTGTAAGAATGTAGGAAGCATAGTTACTTATCTAAGTCCATAATAATCAGTCCATAGATGGTACCAAACATTTGCTAAGGTTTGTGAAATTTGGATTAATGTTTTTTTTTTTCCAATAAGCTCCGTGTTTATATTTTGATTGCGATAATAATGATAATTAATGTCGGGTGTATCTATGACGTTTTAAACAATATCGAAAAAAAAAACAAAGTTACTTAAGTTGATAAATGTGGATATAAGGATTGAAACGATCGATTATTGCCTTACGTAACCCCAATGATCCCAATATTAAATCTCTGAAATTTCATAGCCGAGAAGCGTCGTTTTCTATTACGTGGAAACGGATGTGCATTTATCCACTAGAAATGCTGAGGTATTTATGAAAATTAGCGCTGCAGCTTCATTCAAGGCAGCATTAATTCTTCGACGAACGGCGCGCGTTCATTCGCGATTATATACATATAATCATCGTATAACGGGAATATTGCAAACGCGATAGGTTATGACGGACTTACGTCCATTCTTTGCGTTTATATAAAGAGACGTGCTTAGAGTATAGAATAATATACGCGACAATTAAGGAGCAACCGATCGAATAATAAAACAAAAAAAAAAACTGCGTTTCCGTAATATAATACTTTAATAGTCCGATTAATCGGGATCGATCGGCGCCGCATTTGTACGCGCTCGTCCGGCAATAAAGAGGCCAAAGAACTTAAGTTGCCGCCCACGAGTCCTTTATATCCAAGGTCACTCGTTTATTTCTATAAGCCATTTTTTCTTTCTTTTTTTCTTTTTTTTTACTTTACGACGATCCATCACAAAACTCGCCGAGACGACCGATAATTCCAGCCCCCTCGTACTTAATGCGAAATTTTGCGCGTTCTCTGATTGGCCGGCGAACATATTATACGGGATCGATCGTTCCCGATTATAGTCGGGCTGGAAAGTTATTTCGGAAACACCGTGTATATATATATATATATATATATATATATATATATATATACACGAGTAGCCTACGAATGACCAGTCGTATATTATATGAACGATATACTACGAGGGTGTAATAATAATATTATAAGATTTTGACGATTCTGGACTTTAGGCGTATATACAGGTATACTTACACGTATGCTAACTACATACGCACGCGATATTTTACAAGCCATTCTGCGGAATCGCTCCTTTATACATCTCTTCGCTTTATAGATACCGAGGAACTTTGCAAAATCTATAAAAAAAAAAAAAAAAAAAAAAATAGAAGATGAAAAAAGAGCGCGTGGGCTGCCAATCCAACGGGGGTCAACTGATCGAAAGTGCCAAATCGGCTGTGGTAAATATAATACGCGTGTACCTCGTCTATATATATATATGTATATATATATATATATATATATATATATACATATGCATATAACGTTGAGCGCTTAGGAGATGACGAAAGCGGAGAGCGAGGAATCGGGCGTGGTAGAGTGGGGGGGGGCGGGGAGGGGAGGAAAAAAATGTGAGTGAAAGAAGTGAGAAACCTTTATCGTATCCCGGAGTATAGCGATTTCGCGAGTCAAGTGCTCGTTCTCGTTGTACAAGACCTCCATCTGCTGCTGCATTTCAACGCTCGGACCCCGCATACGCAATCTCAATTCCTCCTCCAGCTGCCTGACCATCATGCTCTGCTTCTGTAACAGCAAAACATCATGGGGATCCGTCAAGTCAAACACAATCTGTCATGGTCCCCCATCCATTTTTGTTGAGAGGGCGCGTGTTGCGTGGTTTATTTGATGTTTCGTATTGCGTGTTCGATTTGCTGTATATTATATGCGGTTATTGGATGTACAAGATGGATGTGTGTGCGAGTTCATTCCGGGGATGAGGGGGTGAGAGTTGGATTCTTCGAGTTGCAGGATTATTGTTTTTAATAAATATATGTATATGTTTAAGTATGCGACAAAATAATATATATATATATATATATATATATATATATATATATATGGTGAATGTATATAGAATTGTATTGGTTACATATATATATACATTATGTGCTATATGTATTTGTTAATATCTATATAGCTTCGCACAATAATTCAACCCGACCAATGAGATTCTATTTCTTTTTCTTGAATTTCATTCATATTAAATTTTTTTTGCACACAACAACA
Source organism: Sycobia sp. Sy_11 (assembly GCA_018907035.1). Classification (NCBI taxonomy): domain Eukaryota; kingdom Metazoa; phylum Arthropoda; class Insecta; order Hymenoptera; family Epichrysomallidae; genus Sycobia; species Sycobia sp. Sy_11. The sequence goes on along the minus strand of JACCIC010000009.1, from coordinate 4,950,904 downwards.
AACTCTATAATCACAATTTCTATGCATTACGTACATGTATGTATATAAAAAAAAAATTTCCAAAACTACCATAATTAACTACGAAAACGTGAATATCGTATGTATCATCGACTAAATTATGAGTGAAAACCAAGTTATGCATTATCTATGGATTCTGTTTTTCATTTACAACAGGTTTTTACCCGTATGTCATCTATATATGTATATCTAAAAGGTGGATTCTATGAGGATTTCTATGATGAAAATGTATTTCTACGAGAATATTACCAGACCGTTGCTAAGCATGACGAAATTTTAGCCAGATCGCATACTTGTAGCAAAGTCTAGTAATGCTCGGAAGAGTTTGAACAAGTCAGATCAGGCAAAATGAAAAAAAAAATTCTTTATATATTGTAGAAATGAACTTGGACTTGGAGAGACTTTGCCAAATCTTTCCGTAATTTTATTAAACGTTGCCAGAACTCGTCTATTCCTAATAAAGCCAGACTTTGCCGAAATTTGACAGATTTTGCCAGAACCGGCTATAATAATCATCAAGTTCAGTATCTAAATTTGACAAGGTCTCGCAAAGTTTTGCCATTTTCCTCGACTATTGGGTAACAATTGCAGTTTTTACACTTGCAATATCTCTCGAACATTGAAAAGAATTCAGATTAATCCATGATCAGAAATTTTTCCAAAAATATACAATTGAAATATGTGCTACAAACGTGACTATCAAACGTTAATGTCTGTTAAACTAAACAACAAACTACGACAACACCGAAGGCACTCTTAACGCATAAATACATAATTAGGAAAATTACCTCGAATTAGTACCTAATTCGCTAAATAATTCAACATCGTGTATTCTTTGAGGTATAATTAGGAAAATAGGTTATATTACCATCATATTCTTGTGAATTCACTACAACCTAATCGACATAATTAACGTTTAATATTTGAAATTCCAGGGAGCCCAACGATTAGAAGAAATGATTATAATTTCATGTTAAATTTATTTACTTTTTTATACCTACATTATAAATTTATAAACATCTTTTATGTCTAGTGCATATATATATATATATATGTGTAGGTCATAGCGCAACTGCATTACAGCATACAATTATACTCGTACAGCAATATATTGTATAATAATTGCAATAGCGCGCTTATTCGCCCAACGATAGAAAAATATTTTGAATTTCGTTGCAACGATATTGAAACTATGCGTTTGATCATCGATTTTGCGAACAGAACGTCTCACTCGAAAGTCCGCGGTTAGACGAACGCGAAGCAGGCGACCGAAAAAGATGGCCACTGTGTAGCCGCGCGTATAAATAAGTAATAAATACGCTCTCCCCTGGCTGGAATCAAGAGAATCGATTTGTCCGATTCGAGCGAAAGGTAAAATAAATTGTCACACACACACACATACACGATCTAGGATAATAATAACAAAATTAATCTATATCTATATGGGCGATGACTGTAAATATACGCATGGAACGTTGCGAATCAAGGGAGGGGAAAAAATGCAGAACCCGCGTTATCATCAATAGTAAATAAATAAATATACATATATGCATATATATATATATATATACACCTCCATTTGTTACATCCAATGACAATGATAAATCAACGATTTCCGTCGAATACACGATTACGATAAATCGTCGTTACTTTAAATATTAATATACATTATCTCGCCATTGCTTATCAGCGCGCGCTATGTAAATCGTTCGAAAATTCGTAAATCGTCCAACTGTATGATTTTTCGTCTCTTTAAAAATCTGCAATTCGCCGCGCAGTCCGCGTAAAATTTGCCTTAGATTCTCCGGGCAATGAAAATACGCGGAATTTGAAAGTACATAAAAGTAAAGCGAATACCTTATTTCGCCCGATAAAGAAAGTATACTTTTTCCCTGAATTATTCATGGGAAAAAAAAAATTAAAATTTCTCTACGTACGTTAAGACGCGCGTAAAAACAATTTTATGCAGGTTATTATTTTTATCGATGTATTATCTGGGTATAAAATGAAAATTGTACGTTTCAATGATAATATCCGCAGTAAAAATTATGAAACTATTTAATCCTACTTTTCTTTTTATAAACATACATTAATACGAGATGTATTTATATATTATTTTATAATATACATTAAATGGTAACGAAAAAATAAAAATTAAATTACAATATAAAAATAATATATCCACATAAAACCGTCTCTATTTGATTTTAATTAAGGTTGTTATTTTAAGTACTATAATGAAAGATTTATTAATCTTGTCGCTTCGTTTTAGTATTATTATTTTTTCAGGGCTCGGACTTCCCGACGATTTTCAATTCTTTTTCATTTACGGCCAATTTACGCAATTTCATTGACTTCGCTCGCACGAACCGTGAAAGTTTTCAGAATTCTTTAAATCACTCCTTGAGTCTCTTAAGAACTTTTGAATGAGTTTGGCGAAAGAGCTAAATCTTTGATTTTTCGTAAGTACGTTGAAATATATAAATACGGCGATTCGACGAAATACAGTTTAAATAATCTTTTTCTTTCTCATTCGTTTTTAAATATTGTAACTGAAAGACGAAAGATGCATTTACAATTTAAATTTAATCAAAGTAAAATATGCATTCGGTAAATATGCATGAGATAGATTCTTCTGAAATTATGAAATGTAATAACTAGATTTACGGGTAATTTGATGATAGAACTTTCGATTTGTAAATTTACAGAAGTCGAAGAATTTTGAGCACTCGACGTGTATAGAGATTGTAAGATTGTTGGGGCGTATAGATCAGATCAAATTGGGAGAACTTATGGTAACGTAACTATACATTTTTTGCCCATTCGCCGAGATTGTCGATCGCGTTACAGTTACATGATAAACGTGAACTTCAAATTTGAAAATGTGAAAATCACATTTTTCAAACGCTCTTTCTTGGAACATTATAAATTGTACAATGATTTTTGAAAAATTGACGTATTTTGGCCGAATCGATGGATTTTTCAGGGCTGCCAGTCGCCAAGAAGTCAATAGATCCGTTACAAATCTTAATATATTCCAGCGTTTCAGCCTCGATGATCTTTGCTTATCAAGCTCGAACCGTTGACAATCGTAAGTGCCAGGCTCTTTGCAAATCCTAACTTCGCAAATCAGAGCGGCGCAAGAAGAAAAACAGAACGATGGAAAAAAGGCAAAGAAAAAAAAAAAAAAACTGAAAATTCGTATTCGGCTCGCGTTTCGAGGCGCGCAGGGTCCCCGCTCGTTGAAGGAGCGCGTTCAAAGCTTCGACGAACAGCGATGGCGCAAAAATTGTTTTGCGAGCGTCGCGATTTGAATTTAGCAGCGGGGCATCGCGTTCGAACGAGGCGTACGTTCGCTCGTTCAAATTGTTTAATTCAGAAGCCGG
>JACCIC010000009.1:4937500-4945000 GCA_018907035.1 Sycobia sp. Sy_11 | reverse complement strand
AATAATTAGATCATTGGGAATTTCGATGAAAAAGTAATTGTAAAATAAATCTGATAATATATTTAAAAATCTTTTTTAAAGAAAGACTTGAATTTTCATATTTAATTAGTTTCATTCACTTGTGTAATTCAATTGTTCTTTATTTATCGCTTTAAGCTGTAATTATTACCGAGCTCCCGGAAAGATTTATTTATTTATTTCAAAATCGAGGGAGAAACTTCGTACGAAATTCCAGAACGTTACACGGGAAATAATAAAGGAATGAAACAGCCAGGTGATCTGAATTAATTGTTATTCGCATAGTGAGCCGCGAGAAAAGAAAAAAAAATTTTTATCGTTCGAATCGACGATGTTGCACAAAGTGTTGGGGATAATTTTCCTAGGCAGAACGAACGAATAGACTTGGACAGCGGGTGACTGCGATTAAAGCTTCTCAGTTTTATAAGTATTATATCATTTAAGAGGCTTCAACTTAAACAACGTTTAAAAAAAAAAAAACGCATTAATCCCCAATCCTCTTCGTCATCTTAGCGTTAAATGGTTTCGTTTACACGAGTGATTACGAATTTATATTTATATTTTTATCGAAATATTATATAAATATATAATATATATATATATATATATATATATATATATATATATATATATTTACGACTAAAAATTTAACCTGATAATCTCCATCGTTATTTTTTGCGCGTATAGATTTTGAACTAAAGTTTATCTTTGAATGGAGGTGTATATATAAATATATATATATATATATATATATATATATATATATATATATATAAGGTTTTATTATGCGAGAATCATATTGTGCATAATCTTGGGGGATGATATGAATTTATTGACGTCACGAGCTTCCAAAAGTCACGTTACACTTTTCCAAGAGGAGCGCATTAGCCAGGGAATCATCAATCAAAATTTCCCTCTCTTTTTATAAGACTTACGTATATATCATCGCGCAATGTATATATATATATATATATATATATATATATATATATTTCTCATACTTTCAGGGCAGAAAGTATAAAAATTATATAATTGATATTCCCTCGAGGGCTGGCCGATCGGAAAATTTCTATTAAAAAATATTTGGAATATGCTACCCGATAAAAGTATAGTTTGAGCTGGAATTTACTTTAATACGTAACTACTATAAAAAATTGAACGATCACATCGTAAATCATATATATATATATATATATATATATATATATATATATCGTGTATTTTTATCGCGCAATGACGATACGATTAAAAAAATTGGTACGGGTTTGCTGGATTTTCGATTAAAAGTCGTAAGCACGTATTTTGCGAACTTCGTCGCCTCAATGGATCCCTCTCGTATGTATCTAACGTTTTTACAAAAATACCGTACGAGCTTTCTTTTTTTTAAAGAATTTTCTGGTTTACAATGTTCAGTGCTTCAAAAAACAAGAGCAACGGCCAAGAAAGTTAATTATTCGTATTGTAACTATATTTCTTCTCATTATGATTATAAAATGCACATCATTATGATATACTTTCAAAAAGAAACTGTGCATTCTGTCAAAAAATTTTTATAGTGTCGAATTGAAAAGTGTGAAAAACCAAGCGTCCGAGATGTCATTTTTATTTTACAATAGCATCGAGAATAAAATGCTAATTAATATAGATATAAATTTAGTGTCTTTCTATTCGTTTTCCCCTATTAAAAGCATTCGACCGCTGCTATCAGTTACTATAAACGTGAAAAAGAAAACAACAACAACAACAACAACACATAATTTGGATACCGGCAGTCGAATCGCTGTTGAAATTATTCTTTGATTGTTATGCTTTTTTTTTATTTATTTTTTAGAATCGTCCGCGTTACAATTAACTTTTTCGATCGAACGCGCACAATGGCAAATCTTGCTTTACGCAAGCATGAAGCAATGATTATTCCCTCGTGCATACTTTATAAAGACAGGGTTGGAATCGATAAGGGCTTCTTCTTAAACAATCATATACAGTCAACGTGAACCGCTCGGCTGTAAAAGGGAGGAGAGAAAAAACTCTCCCGTCTCGCCCTTCGCTCCGTTTTTTTTTTTTTTTTTTTCTTTTTACACCTAGACAGAATTAGGCTCGTCGTCAAATGACAGACTTTAGCCGGAGGGGTAAACCGAGCGTTATTGGGAATCTATATATGTATATATATATATATATATATATATATATATATATATGTATGTATGTATATATGTATGTATGTATGTATGTACGGGGAAACGCGGAAGCGTCGCGGCGACGAGCGCGCGCAACGCCCCGTTGGCCCCGAGCCGCGACGTGTTTCCCGCGTACACCCCCCTCCCACCCCCCAACCCCGCGCGCGCGTGCGCGCTCGGGACCGAGAGGCTTTGAGCGGAGCAAGGTGAAAAAAGAAAGTTTATGTTTTTTTTTTTTTTTTTTTTGACAAAATTATCCGCGCTCGCTTCGTTGCGCAATGACAGCGGGCGAATCTTTGGCGCGTGCGTAAGTACGATTATATTCGATTGTATTTCCGAGCCTGGATAATTTGAAGAAAAACTATATATATATATATATATATATATATATATATATATATATATATAAATCTATCCTTAAAGTTACTGATTTCAGAAATACGACAATAAGAGTAGTAATGAAGTACTAGAACCAAATTGGGCGTTCATTCGGCTGAATGTATTCTAATTCGAACTAATTAAGTATTTATATATATTAATTAATTATTTCTATAAATTATACTACGTTTTTAAAGATTTTTTACATTTTAGTGCTACAAATACACTACTAAGTCATCAATAAAGACACTCAATGCATACGTAGAAACAAATACACACACACACACACACACATAAATTCACACACCATCATCTACAAACGTAAATGCTTTTATTTCTAATTATTCGTTGCATATGCGTATATATTTATACATCGTTAAATTTTCACTGTTGTCTTCTCATACTACAATTCCATATTGATCTATACAGAGCTGGCAATTGATCATAAGATTCTGAAATTTACGTTGCAATCGCAGACGTAATGCTTGATTTCATCTCATGAAAATGAATTCAATAATAAAAAAATTCGGCAGTGTGTGTGTGTGTGTGTGTGTGTGTGTGTGTGTGTGTATGTACGTGTATATATGCTAAACCAGTAACCTTTATTTTATTTTAAGTGAATCGAGCATTAGAATATATAATTAGCTTATTGATTAAATGTTCGAGAGCAGTCGTCTACGTCACGTGGATGAGAAGTCGGTTTTTCACATTCTTCATCTATAGATATACACTGTACTATACATTGCTATAGGACCTTCTTATGATAAAACGAGGCCTCGCAATTTTTTGTCAAGTTTAGCGAAAATTCAACTGCAACTGCTTGATTGCTACTGTATAGATACTATGGGATAATTTTCCACAAAAAAATAGATTTTTATTGGAATAATAGGTGCTCCATTCCGGACTAAAGTGTATATATGAATATATATATATATATATATATATATATATATATATATATATATATACATATATAGTTTAAATGGTCTGTGACTATCCATGCAAAATGAAAAAAATAACATTCTTTTTATGTAAAGATATATATAGAGATTTATCCCAGAGCACTAGCTCGGTATAAATGAAACGCGACCCCCTTCCGTACCCCGCGCTCTATCCCACTATGTCTCTCTCTCTTTCTCCCACCCCCTCTCTTTCTCTACACACAGCGGCGATTTTATCAACGAACCACCAGGAGAGTGAAATTATCGATCTGCTCTGTCTGGTCGACAAAACACCGCGCCAGATTACTTCCTCGTGTACAAATTCCATCCGTGCTGGAAATTCTCTCTCTGCCTGTCTGTCTCTCTCTCTCTCTCTCTCTCTCTCTCTCTCATTCCCCTTTCATCGTCGCCTCGTTCTTACTTCAACCCTCGCCCTCCCCCGTCCCGCTTGCCCCAACGATCATTTCCCAAATTTTTCTTTCACAAGTCGACGCCGATGCGATATATATTCGCGATTTCTATATATAAATGTCGTAGGACGCAGCATATGTATATATATATATATATATATATATATATATATATATGTATGTATGTATGTATGTATAGACACATACACATATATATACATACATATTCACGATAAGTCGCTCGGCGGGATTATAAGATTTGAGAGATGACGGGTAAAGACGGCGACGACGACGACGACGAGAGTGGAGTAGCGCATCAGTTATCGATTTACAACCGAACCGTAGACGACTATCGTTGCGTATCGGGACGACGAGGAATATTTAACCCCCTCTCTGTTCCCCGCCCCTCGTCGCCCTTCGCTTAAGCTCCGTTTGAAAATTCCGAAGCCGCAGCGAAGAGTATATATATATATATATGTATATACATATATGAAATCTTCGGGAATAAGGAAAAATTGTGAATTCTCGAGGGACATGAAAGAAGTGCATAGCGAGCGAAGCGTCTGTGTGCGTGCGTATATCTATATACACAAGCGTATAATCAGGAGTTCTTTAACATGTAGGTGAACGTACCGGGTCCGCTATCATCGGTAAGGGGGGAAGTATAGGAAGAGAGTTTGCACCCGCTCGATAAAGCCCGCGCTGCCACCTATCGCGCGCTCTCTCCTCTCTCTCTCTCTCTCTCTCTCTCTCTCTTTCTCTCTCTCACTTTCTTCCTCGCCTTTTCCCTTTCTTTTTAGGTTTTCTCACTGCCCCTCCCCGGCCCGCCGACCCCTCAAACTCCCCATACTCGTCCCCTTCACGCTCTCTTCCACGTTCTTGCTTTTCTTTCGCCCTCTCTCTCCCCCCTCCGCAATCCCGCCCCTCGCGCGCTTCCCTAATCCGAAAGCTTCTCCCCTTTTGCCGGACTCTCTTGCTACTCTACTACTGCTAATGCTACTACTACTACTGTGACTACTACTACTACTACTACTACTATTACTACACTACACTACTTTCCACCCGCCTACCCACAGCCTTCATCCTCTTCTCTCATTTTTCTTCGCCCTCTTCGCCAAACACCAGTGTATTCCGCCATACACCGCCATACCCGCTTTTCCGTATTCCAGTGAAAAAGCTCCTATATATATATATATATATATATATATATATATATATATATATGCATGTGCATAACGCAACGCGCACAGCGCGAGCTTTATTCTCCCGCCGTCATTTACATCTTGCCCGAAACATCGGCGGCACACCGCGGTGCCAAAGCTCCCGCGCAAACACACACAATACAACGACGAAGCGTTTGTTTTTCCGACTTGTTCATGTCTCGTTGTTGAACGGCTCTGTTGAAAGGTAATGTAGGTGTGCATCTATATGTAAGTATATGTTACTGTATATAGGCGTGTATGTGTGTCTACACACGTGCATGTGTACGCAGAGGGTGGTATGAGGGGTTGCGTGTTACTCCTCATCATCCCGTCATAGCTGTGTATATATATATATATATATATATATATATATATATATATATATATATATATACGTATATGCTCTATAAAGCACCAGTCAGGCAACTGCTCGACAGGGTTTACCGACCCCGATCTCGGATAAGGCAAAGCCAAAGGAGCCCGATGTATGACCAACAAGCCGCGTTCCCAACAATAAAAGCAGCCACCCCTCCCCACTACCGCCCCCTTTCCCCGATTAAATCGGGACGACCGCATGCATGGTCGAGCGCATCGCCTCGTGCAATCCAATCGCGGTCCGCGTTTACGTGTAACGCCCGCCCGCGCGTGCAGCCGCGCGCCGCGCGCCCGATTCGTCGTCGGAGGCCCGCCGCGTCGAGCAGCTCCCCCGGGAGGCGAGGCGTGCACGTGCATCGCCCGCCGCCCTCGGCGCCGCCGTCGACGAGAAGGACGCGCGTATATCGATCGGCCTAAATATACGCTCGTCGTCCGCCCCCTCCCCCCCCCTCCGCCCTCCCCCCCGCGCGCCCCCCACGTGCTGCTAGTCCGCGTACCCGTCACCAGCACCACCGCCGATGCAACCAGCACCACCACGACCATCACCACCACCACCACCACCACCACGACCACCACCACTACGACCAGCACCACCACGACCAGCACTACCAACAACACCAGCAACAACAGCACGACCACCAGCGGCGCGCTACCGCCGCCGCCTTCTCACCTGATTCTCGGAGTTGAGCAGCTTCAGCTGCTCGTTGATCAGGCTGTACTTGGTGCTCTCCTCCTTCCTCAGCGCCCGCTCCTTCTTCAGCTCCGGGCTCCAGAACGTCTTGATGCTGTGCATCGAGCTGCCCAGCTTCTGGTTCGTCAGCTCCAGCTCCTTCTTCAGATTGCCGAGCTCGCGCTGCAGGTCGTTGTTCTGGTGCTGTAGCTCGCCGATGTAGCCCGTCCCGTCGCGCAGCAGGTGCGGGTTCGGGGACTGGCGGGCCGAGACCACCGGGCGCACCGACGAGCCCGGCCCGTAAAGCTCGTCCTCGAGGTAGCGCGCGCCGCCCCTGCCCACCAGGGGCTCCCTGATCGGCATGAACTCGCGGTCGTGGTCGAGGAGCCCGACCGAGGCCCGGTCGAGGCTCGCGTACCTCACGCCCCCCATGCCGCCGGGCCGCGAGGCGCTGCGCGAGCGATGCCCGCCGCCCGCGCCCTGGGACATGCTCCTGCCCCGCTCCTCGAGCAGCAGCACCGGGCTGCCGAGGTCCTCGTCCCGGGGCCCGAGCCCGTAGTACGGGCTGCCCCCGGCCCCGGCGAGGCCGGCCTGCATCGCGCCGACGAGGGAGGAGGACTGCTGCTGGAGCCCGTAGCCGCCGAGGCCGACGAGGTGCTCGGGGGAGCTGTTGCCGCTGCGCGTGCCCCGGAGCTTGCGCGAGCCGAGGGGGCTGCCGCGCCCGCTGACGTAGCCGGAGGAGCCGCCGCCGTAGCCGCGCGAGGGGCTCCGGTCGACGGTGGGCAGCTCGCCGATCCGGCGGCCGCTGCGCGGCGAGCGCGTCCCGCCGCCGGGGTAGGCCTCCCTGCCGGACATGCTGCCTGGGACGCTGCCTGACGCTGCCGCCGCGGCCTGAAGCGCACTGGCGGCCGTGGCGGTGGCGGCGGCGGCGGCGGCGGCGGCGCGGCGGTCGCGGGCGATCGATCTAGGGGGCGGCCCGCCGAGGGGGGCGCTGGCGGCGGTGGTGGCTATGAGCTGGTGGCAGCACCGGACGGCGGCGAGGGGCTCGGCCGCACGTGGCCCGACGGCAGATGCGCGTAGCCGAGGCTTGAGGGGGGGGGGCAGGCTCTAGCCCCCGATTCGACGTTGGGGAGGGAAGTTTGGATCGGGCTTTATGTGTGTTTAGTTTTACAGTCGGGGAAGCGCCCGACGCGACCACCGGTTTGATTGCCATCGAGTCGCCGGAGGTGGCTGTATGAACGACCGAGCCATTTGGCGCGAATTAACCAACCGGCCACCCCCCCCTGCCCCCTAAATATATAACGATCGAGAACGATTTAGGCCTTCGAA
>JACCIC010000009.1:4787500-4932500 GCA_018907035.1 Sycobia sp. Sy_11 | reverse complement strand
GAGCGCGATGTATCCGCGCGAGGCTAAGCCGTCCGAGGACGGGGACTCGACGCTCGCGGACGGCGGATACCTGCGCAGCCTCGACATCGTCCTGGAACGCGAGTGCGAAAGCTATCCGCACGTGGACGCCAACGAATCGTGTTAGTAAAAATTCCCTGTCAGCGATTTATTTTTTTTTTTCCGCGCGAAAGTGTTAAAGTATCGTTTTGTTCGGACGATAATAGAATGGGCCCGATTTATTCCTCGTTAATCCGATGAAGAATACATATATATAATGCTTTGCTTATTATAGAAACGTATAATCAATATACTATGATATAATCAATATATCACGTTGTATGTAGATCATATTAGTAGTCGAAGACAGATAATACTGTAATCTCATTGCATGAGATATACATAGAGCTGTGATAACGAATTATACAATGAAATCGTTAACATATATCTATAGTTTAAATTCATCAGTGATATATTACCGATTATTTACTATTTGCAATAATGATATCTAAATGTATTCCTAAAAGTTCAATCGTCTGTATTTTCCTCGGTTTAACTAAAAATTCAGACTGAATAAATCGTCGACGAAACATTTTTAGTAGTAAAGTTTTCCCTCGCTAGCACATTGCCGGAGAAATACGTGAGGTGAATATTAAAGTAATTTACGATTAATTTTCCAGATATAAGTGAAGAAATAAAATATTCCATATTAATAGCAATCGCGATCTTCATATAGATGCTTGAGCGATCATAATTTAACGCAATATAGCCATATACGTGTATGTAGTTGCATAATAAGCACATCGAGATCCTAAAGTATTTCATTGTTTTTCGTTCCCTAATTTTGTAAATTCAACAATGGAATTTTACAAGTCCGTTATATTGCATTGGATTGTACTTCTTTTTTAAAGCACCCAACATGAAATTTTACGTACAATAAAGTTGAATTTCAGAATCGTACGCTCTCTCAAAATTATCGATTTTGTCTAACGTCTGTGTGGACAGGATTACAGTAGTTGCTATCGCTTTAGTTATTTACATCTACATGCATACAGATCCGTTGAAACGAGAATTATAATGAATTTTAAAGATACTCTCGACCTGGCAATAATTAAACAATATTTGAAAAGAACAATATCGATTCTCGTATAAATTATCAAAATTATTCACTCTGTATTTGACTTTCTATTAAATTTCGTTTATAAATAATAGATTTTTTTTCAATAGAGCTTATATCTTACCATGATGCATAAACGAGAATTTCTTAAAGTCTCTTCATTAAGATTATAACGAATTTGAGTCGAAGACTGTAGATTTATTCAGATTTATTTTATATCAATAAAAAATTAATAGCTTTATTTCAAAAGTTATTTTTGTCACAATGACATTGTAATTGGAAAATATGCCATTTTTTCAGATAAAAATATGGTTGCAATTAGCTCGCTTTCAAAGCTCTTCAATCCGATAATGTCTTTCATATTGTTTGTGAGTAAATATTCTCTTCATCGTTTTATCGATTCAATATTGATTATTATTATTATTATTATTATTATTATTATTATTATTATTCACATCACTCAATTCTTGTTTCATCGATATAGATCACGTTTATATATTTCAATATTTTCCTCCGATTAACCTATGTAGTAAGAGAGCCTGCGACGCATGTGATTCAGCTTGTCATATGCCAAAAAAAACTTTGCACAAAGCGGCATCCGCCAGATCACTTTTTTTTGAATGTTACAACCCAAAGTATCAGTAAATTGAATTTCAAAGTGTATTATCGATGTTTGAAAATTTTTTTTTGAAGGATTGCCCAATGTGCCTGTATAAATTTTACCGGAACAATAATGTACTATAATATAAATTGCTGTTGCGCACGATCATCGAAGTTTTTTTACAGATGCCCTAAATATTACGGTTAAGGATTCGAACAGCTCGGCGTCGCTGACATCCGACTCAATTTGGGGGATTCTCCGAGGGCTGGAAACATTTACGCAGCTCGTTACACCAGCAGAAAATGACTCGGGTGTACGTATTTGAATTGGCATCTAGTATAATTTACTACAATTTTCAACTCTCAACGGTATTGAGAATTATTCAAGCTTGGTATCAGAGAATTAGAAATGAATCCGACCTAAAGTATCCGAGTAACGTTGAAAACGAGCTGAATAATCGAACACACGTTTTAATACTGTACATTAACAATAACGTTATTGCAATACGTCGTAGCTCGCGATACGGGGCCAAATTATCGTGGACTATCCGAGACTGCGTCACAGAGGCCTACTACTAGATACATCCAGGCACTTCCTGCCCGTGGAAGACATCTTGCTCACTCTCGACGCCATGTCCTACAACAAGCTGAACGTGTTCCATTGGCACATAGTCGACGACAACAGCTTCCCCTACGAGAGCGTCGTCTATCCGGAACTATCGGATAAGGGAAGCTACTTTCCCACGATGATTTACGAAACTGGGGACATGGACCGAATCGTCGAGTACGCCAGACTGAGGGGTATCCGAGTGCTCCCCGAGTTCGATACGCCCGGGCACACAAAGTCATGGGGTCTCTCTCATCCCGAACTTCTTACAGTTTGTTACGGTCATTATTTATTATACTTATATATTTCTATAATTCATAGTATTTAGAATCGTCATATTTGATCTTTTTTCATAACATGAATATTGTAAATGAATGTATTTGTAAGCAAGCATTCTTCTTGTCGACAATACTAAATCTGGATTGCATTATCGAACAGATGCCAGGTCATGGTTTTGGTATTTATTTAAAAGTAAAGTCGAAAATCAATGAAATAGAATAGAGTACATTCTAAATAATGAAAACTAAATAACAATATACATGTAATTTCACTGCCGTTGTGTCTGTTTGTATGTCTATAATTCAATTAAAATTTTTAAAATTACTGTCACATAATATTTTATTAAGCAAAACTTAATCACGGAAATCAATTATCTTGCAAAGTACGACAATAAAACGTAAAAGTACGATCGATCCGTAGATCACGATGGGAAACCAACCGGCAAACTCGGACCCATGAACCCGGTAAACGACAAGCTCTTCGACTTTATGAAAAGCCTGCTGACCGAGGTGACCCAGCGATTTCCCGACAAGTACATACATCTGGGCGGCGACGAGGTCCCCTACGACTGCTGGAAAAGCAATCCCGAGATCAGGTCGTTCATGGCCAAGAAGAACATCAGCCTCTACGAGAAGTTCGAGGAGTACTACATCGATCGGCTCCTCGGCATCGTCGCCGATCTGAAGATACAGCCGATAGTCTGGCAGGAGGTGTTCGACAACAGGGTGCAGATGCGCAACGGCACCCTCGTGCACGTCTGGACGGGCGACTGGGCCAAGGAGCTGGCCAACGTTACGGGGGCCGGTTATCCCGCCCTGTTATCGGCCTGCTGGTATCTGGATCACTTGGGGAACGGCGGCGACTGGATAAATTTCTACGGCTGCGACCCGCTGAATTTTACCGCCACGACGGAGGAACAGAGGAAGCTGATGATGGGCGGCGAGGCATGCATGTGGGGTGAATTCGTCGACAGGTACAGTGTGCAAGATTGTTTTGTTATATCTAAGCCATTCTCATTCCATTCTCTCTGAGCATTTATAGAATCAAAAAAAAAAAAGGAAACGACAAACAAAAACAATTATGAATGTTTGAGCTTGATAATATAATTATTTAGATTTTGAGGCAAGCAAAAACGTGTCGGTCGGTGCTTCATCGCTACCAAGACAAGGCGAGATTTAGTAAAATATCGTCTTGGTATTGAAAAAGTATTAATGGCAAAAATGTATTATTGGCTTGAATTTTCTAGATTGATTGCGAGAAAACCAAGATAACATTTTGACTATATTGAAATCATAAGAAAAAATCATGAAAAAATATTAAAATTTTCTTGTCTCAAATTAAAAAGATACTGGTAAATATATAACTTTTATAAACTAGACTTCGTTCATTGTCTATACATAATAAAACTCTTATTAATTCAGCTTTTAACGATTATCGAAACTTTGGCATTATAATTCTTTCGGTTAATTAAAAATATTTTCGAAAGGAATTGATAAAAATATTGTCGATAATATATCACTTGATATTCTTGCTAATTTAATGTATACATTCGCGTAACTTATTATATCAATCTAATGCACTCACATTTGTGGAATTTCTCAGTAAACCTAAATAATCTCTAATTTCGGATTTCCATCTGATCGATGCATTAAATTGATTTGGAATATGCTATATATGCATTGAAATTCATATAAACAATCATATAAACAGCTTATCCTTGTATATAGTTACCATGATTAATTTCATTTCATTCATCGGAAAACACGTAGCAATTTATTCTAGAACATAAGAAATTGATCATATTGGAATTGCGACACGAGATCGACCAATACCAAGATTAGGCTTGGATATTCACAAAGCCCTAATTCGGTTGCGTCTGGTTATAAAAGTTTCTCCACTATATATTTAAGCCTTCTTTTTTAAAAGAATTTACGTCGAGTCACTTAATATTTGAATGAGTCCAGATAAGTGGTTTCACGAATATGGCCATTGCACTCCAGGGCTGCGTGTGCACACACAATTACAACATCTTACGCGCTGTGCCACCGACTGTTTAATCATAGGCCGTTCTATTGATTTTTCTGCAAAAGCAAGAAAACATATTGCTTTATTCTGCCTACAGAAATGCGACCGAAAGGAAAGTTTTGTAAGAGACTTTATTTTAATTTGATCAGCTGATTTTAATCCAGAAATTATACAAATATACTATATTATATTAATATACTAATATTAATATCATATATATTATTTATAATATAAATAAGTATATTTTCTAAAAAGTCCTACAAAAGCTCGAGCTGTATTAACGTTGTGCTTTTAAGCATGTTTCTTAGCGTTCTTAGCTTCTTTTAGGAGAATCGTCAAATTGACAAAACTTAAATGCGTATAGATAATCTTGATTTATAAAATTTAATGTTTAATTATATATAATGAAATAATTTTCCTTTATATTATAGAAATAATGTTCATTCGAGAATCTGGCCCAGAGCATCCGCTGCGGCAGAAAGACTGTGGAGTAACCAACGGCAGGAAATTAACAAAGCCGCTGAACGTTTAGAAGAACATGCGTGCCGAATGAACAAACGTAACATTCCCGCCCAACCACCAAATGGCTCTGGATTCTGCGTGACTTAATATTAAGATCGTGTCAAGAATATTATTGCATGCATTTGTGTATGAATGAAGTGTTAAAATTAAAATTTCTTGGGAGATATGTTTAACATAATACTCCAGAAGACTGTTTACCAAGTTTAAAAATATAAATTTTGATGGTAATATATTATGAATCGAACGTACGCCTTAGTGCGTGACTGCTCACTTTAATTCAATCTTGTAACTATTAAATTTTATTACTTTATGAATTCTGTTCTTAAGTCTAACTGATTTCTATTGTAATATATTAAGTAAACAAATAATATATATGTATATATATATATATATATATATATATATATATATATATATATTATAATAATAAGTATTTTATATTTCAAAGTTTGTATTAAAATTAAGCGTTTTATAATTTTTAAACATAACTCAAGAATAACAAAATATGTTTAATAAAATAATTTAAGTATGATTCATTATCAATAAAATTTCTAAATTTTTCTTGTCATTATACAGATCGACAAAAGATATGACTAATTTATTTTTTATACCAAATTTTTCATAATTATACACACACACGCGCGCACACACACACACACACACACACACGCGCGCGCGCGCGCATATATATAAAGAATAAAAAAAAAACTCATTTAACATTTTTTTTATTATTATTTTGCATCAACGAATATTACATTTGTTAGTATATACTTATTTTAGTGTAATATATATATATATATATATATATATATATATATATATATAATATACAAAAATATTATAATTAATTTGTCACCGCTAGTCTTCTACTGTTTTTGAATCACATTTTGTCAGTTTTTCATTTTTCTTGGTGCAATGACGAAGTGACATGCCTTAACCTTCAAGAAATTTCCTGTATAATATTTGTATATCTTAGGTAATTTCGGGATTTGTAAATTAGCAAAAGTGGTTTAACATGGATCAAAGGTAAAGTCTAAACTAGCATTACGTAATATATTTTTTAAAAATGATAGAATTATTTATCATTATTAATTCTTAGAAGCTCATCTATCGAAATGATGAGAAAGCAGGAGGACTTAAAATCTAGTCAAGAATATAATGACAACAATAAAGTTGAGGGTCAGCCAAAATCAAAATTTTCACCCATAGAAAATTATAGGTACCACGATTATCAAAGTTTAGATCGCGGAGACACTAAGCAAAACTCAGCTATAGTCAGCAACAACACAAGTTATCAGTATCCCACAGAATATCTGGCTGCTGGAGAGTATCGGAAAGATCCCAGTGCTGAGTCAATTCACCAAAATAAATTACACCAAGAAGCATATCCATCACGCACAGAATCTTCGGTTAGTTGAAAAAATTACAATTTTAAAAACAATAATATTACGTGCCTTTTATGTTAGAATCACATCAGCTTATTAAAACATATAATAATAATAATTATGCATAATATGCTTATAAAATACATTATTCAAAAATAATTATTCTTATAAAATCATATATTAAATTCAATTGTCTTCTTTTCTGTAAATGAAACTAAGATATATCAAACAAATATGAAATATATTTTTTAGAAAGTCCCGATTTTTTTCACTTGCATCATCTTTGCACTTGATACTTATAAACATAATTAACAATTGATTATCCACACAGCAAGAAACTAAACAACTACGGTTTACTTCCGCAATGCTCCGAGATCAGGAATCGTTACTGACATCGATG
The DNA here is from genome assembly GCA_018907035.1 of Sycobia sp. Sy_11. NCBI lineage: Eukaryota > Metazoa > Arthropoda > Insecta > Hymenoptera > Epichrysomallidae > Sycobia > Sycobia sp. Sy_11. The sequence goes on along the minus strand of JACCIC010000009.1, from coordinate 4,925,568 downwards.
AATCAGCAGAGGATACCAGAGCCGTTGATAAGGCGCCAATTTGATCGGCTGCTCGAGGAACAAACTAAACAACTTCGTAAATTACAAGAAGAAGCGAAAGTGGCGGAAAAGAAGTTGCAAGAGGATGTACTGAGGTATGAGAAAAAAGTGGAACCCGAGCGGATAAATTACACGATCGCGGAAAAACCATCGTGCGTCAACTACGTTCCCGAGAAAAGCTGTGGTGAGCCTAATTGCTCGTGCAGCGCTCCCATAACGCAGAACAAATATGAGAGCGGAGACACACAACAGCAGTATCAACAGCAACAGCATTATCAGCAAACGCAACAGTACCAAACACAGCAGTTACACCAACAGCAGCAACCACAGCAACAACAGCAACACCCACAGTTCTACCAACAGAAGTACCAACAGTATCATCAACCGCAGCAGTCATTGCAATTTCAGCAACAGCAATCATTGCAACATCAGCAACAATATCAGCAGAATTATCAACAGCAAATTCCTCAGGAGTTTCAACAACAGCATCGACAGATACAGGAGCAATATCATACTTCGGAAAGGCAGGCGGACGAAAATAGCCAGCAGGGTGATCACATGACGGATCCTAATCGGCTCCGAAAAGTAGAGCCCTCCAGCCTACTGAAAATTCGTCTGCAGAAGGAAACGATGGGGTCACACGGGCGCAACAACGGATTGCAGGACTCTGCGACAGCGATGGAAATCATAAAGAAGTGCAGCTACGGCCAGAGAAAAAACAAGTACGGCTCGTCCAACGTGGACAGGAGCGAGATGTGCGCGCGCTTGAACGGCGCCCAGGACAGGAGCGAAATGGAACAGCAGCTGCCCAAACAGCCCGTCTGCGAAAGAACGGTCGAGAAGCGTCACTCGTCGAACGGCTTAGAAAACGTGCGGGATCCGAGCAATCCCCCGCTCAATTACAAATCGTGGCGCGTCAAAAAGGCCCAGGAGGACGATCAACAGTCCATCACGTATCCCCCGCAGAGGTTGCCAATGGCCCAGCACACGTATCAGCAAGCGCATCATAATCAGCATCATACGAGCCAGAGCGAACATCCCGCGAATTATCAGCCGACCGGCCAATCGAGCTACACGAATAATACACAGGGACTGATGATGATGCAGTCGCAGCATCAGCAGCCAGCGACGTTGCCACACTGCGCGGACAATGGCGACAATGCCGTACAGAGCAGCAACGCTCATAATATGGCCTACTGCCCGGAGTACCACGAGCCCAAGGTGATAGGGGGTTTCACATACTTCGCGAGAAAGCCACAATGTATACCCAATGTGCCGGGTCGCTTGTGCGATGAATACGGTTCCGTGGGTAACACGAAACCGGCGACGGCGTTTTAAGTCGTTGCCGCTCGTCATGAGAATGATAAACATTTAGAGAAATTTTAAATAAATTGATCATTCTCACTTGAAGCCGATGTTGTTTTTATTTCCAATTTTTACCTCTTTTATTTAAATCGGTATTACATGTGTTCGTGCCACATCTAATTCGTGGCATATACCTTAAATATATTATATATTGAATATATAGTTGTATTTTCATTATAAATTTCTAGCATTAATGTTTACACACTGTCACTTTAGCAATTGCATGCCTTTCCTTCGACATTGCTCCAATTTCTCAACTTCTGTGTTCATTAGGAAAAAAGTTATCCAATATTTAGAAAGTTTCCGATAGCCTTTCGTATTTTTTTCACGCTTTTTTACGAATCTGATCTTAAGTTCAGATTCACATAATTCAATCTAATGGTTCATTTTAGTTGAATTGAAGGTCAGATTGAATGGTGGATCGAATAGCACGACTAAGCAAAATCAAAAATGGCGATTTTAAAAAAATCGACTAATTCAAGGCATATTTGATATATAAAGTGTTAGATTTTATGAATTACGAATCTGAGGTTACTTTATTAGCAAAATTTAAGATGATTCATCGAATTCATTTGAAAAAATGATTACGAAATTTAGATTAGATTTTAAAAACTGACAGATTCATTCGGCAGACTACTTGTTTTATTTTCTCACATTTCAATAAAGGACTGCATGTAATCGAGCATATTTCACAGGACATCTTGAATTAGAATGTTAATGTTTTTGTAACTTTCGCTCTTGCCATTCAAGATGGAATTGAAAAAATAGACAGAAATTCTTCAAATTCTATCTCTACACAAGTAATGAAATTAACACGGTATGCTCGGTCTATTCTTTGATCCTATACAGGGTGTCTCCCATATAAGTAGAAACAATCGTAGCTTCGTAATGATCAGGAGAGCATTTCGGGCGACTGCAAATAGTTTTTGCTCTACTCTTCAATGGTGTTCAGCGAATGAGAAAGCGCTGATTCGGGTTTCGAGCGAGCGACAAGACAAACTGAGAAGACGGGTCGAAATCTTTGCTGTATAGTTCCTATCGACAATGGGAGAAAATCGACTGTCTCAATAAATTCGAGTGGTTGTTTAATTTTAGAATCGCGTCTATCGCGCTGCTCGGCTTGATAGAAATCGACTATATATCATCACGCAATTACAACAGTGCAATAACTATAAAGATCACTTTTGGAGATAATGGCCTCTCCAGTATTACCAATAGTTATATCAGCTACACTGACCAGCCTGTATATCATTTAGAAAAACATAATATTTCACTATATCTAAAGAATTATAGCTCCTCCTCGTGGATGTCTTCTATAGATAAAATTTACAAATATTTGCAAACATTTTTTTGATTCCGTTTCAACATATTTATGCGAGTGGTGTTTTTGTGTCCCTCTCCCTCCTCGCCCACCAATTTTCCAATTCAAACTCGCAAGCTTCAAGTCTACTAATCCTCACTGCTTCTAAAATGAAATATCCTGAGAAATAATTACTAAATAAAGTGTCTCTTATTTTTAAGTTTTCAACTATTCAATTCTTCTTCTAAAAATTTATCTTTAATCTTTTGATCTTTAAATTCGAAAAATTCGTATTTTTCTCAGAGTTTTCTTCTTAACACCGATCATAACATTTTCACATCATTAAATATTCCTCATAATATGAATATATAAGTTCAATAAAATTGTATATCCTTGGACAGTTTAATTCGGATGTTTACAATTTAGCATTTAAGTTGGTATCTTTAAATTTTTGTACGGATTCCTTTCTCTGGTTTTCCATACACTCAGTCTAGCTATATCCGATAGTTTCACCACAGCTACCAAATACCTTTCGACGCCCCTGGAATCAGGTAAACCAATTCTGAGGTCTGACTAAGAAAAAGTGTAAAAAAATTTAGGGTTTTAAAATTTTTATAAATATCCATGCAATTCTCACTAAAGAACACAGCAGCTGAAACAATTTCTTTATTTTCACAATATCTGGCATTATTATAGTTTTAGTAACATTACAAACTCATGTTTTCAATAATAGATTATATTTGTTTCATATATCCATTTATCGTCTTCGTTTTTAGCAATAATTGCACTTCTTCTGTTCTCTTACTCCAAGTCCCTGAAAGAGTTATTCCTGAATTTATTCCTTTAATAGCGCCTCGCCCTTATTTGGATATCTTTTATAAATAAATATAGATATTGTTTGCACCCCAGTGGACGTTCAACAACCCACTTACGCGAAACCGGAACACCGCGCAATAAGAGATCCCAGTTACGGAATTCCCAGAGGAGAAAACTCGTTTGGGGAACGTTAGCCGCCACTTTACGGAATGCCCCGAAATCGATCCGTAATAAGATCTCTCTTTCTCTCTCGTCTCTCTCTCTCTCTCTCTCTCTCTCTCTCTCTCTCCTCCTGCTTGTCCGCCGTGTATATACATGACTCACACTCAAACGATTTTATGAAATTGTGTCGTATAGATACCTGTCATTTCACCCAAATAGTATCGACCGCATCAAAAAGGCTATATATATATGCATCATGAAGCTACAGATTGTCGCTGAGAGCAATGTAAACGATATGAGCAAGGATTTTTTAGGAATATACTTTTCTGCTGATGATGCAAAACATAGATTTGACATACTTTACGAAGGAATTTTATAAATAACGTCAATATCATAACTTAATTACATAGGACTAATTAATACTTATACACATCATAAAACCGAATCTCCTTAAAAATAACTTAAATATACCTTAAATTGTTAGTTCTTTATCAAAAATAAAATAAAATTAATTTATATTAATATACGTATATAAGGAATAATTTTCAAATGAACTACTTCCACTAATCAATGGGCGCTATAAAAAAAATCTATATAAAGACATATTTCGTAATAAAAATAATAATTTAAAAACTTATGGTCTAATGGAAATAATCATGGTCTAATGGAATTTGTCAATTTGTAAGACTTAAATCTAGAAAAAAGATAAAGGCAATAGAGAGGCATATACCATTTGCATATAACGGATTATACAGAGTTTCGTTGTTTACTGAATACTAAAATAGAATGTGTAACAAAAAAAAAATGAAACATGCTTTAAGAAAAAATTTCAACAAAAAAATTGACCACAATTGTGGAACATTGAGAATTTTACATAAATTTGTAATTCATCGTCGTAAAAATTGCGCAACTCTTACGATGGAATTTTGTGAGACTGCGATTGAGCTACAAGTAAAATAAGCTTACAATTTTTTCAACATCGCGTCGTTTCACGATCGTGACGAATTTCACCCGAAATAACTAGAAAACTTTCCGTCAGTACATTATTAATTGAACAATAATCTACCTTTGAGCCCGAGCAATTGAATGAAAAAATCGTCAAAATCAACCAATAAAACAAATTATAAAGACATCGGCAGTTACATTATACCTCTATATATATATACAGACACACAAAATACCGAGTTGTCGCGTGCATTGATGGTTTTCGAATAATCCAATTATAATCTAATAGAACCGAGACCCGTACCACACTCGAGCAACGGAGTTTATGAATGGCCAACAACAATGAAATCTCCATTAATCTTTTCACAGCTGGTAGCTCCCTCGCCTCCCCCCCCCCTTCACCAGCCGCTTCGCCCGTCGTGTGATTGCTGTATCAATCATATTATGGAGGCCGGGTCAATGCACGATTTGTACTACTATATACACGATATACCGACCAGTCTATTAGCCTGTTTGGCGCTGAAATCCGCGCTGTCCCCAGCCTCGATAAGCGGAATGATTAGTTTTTGCTTTTCTTCTCTGGCCGGGGCTTTGAAAAATTTGCGATTTCTTTTTCTTTTTTTTTCTTTTTAATGTCTTGTCTGTATAAATTCTATACCTTTAGTTCGAATGGGCCGAAAGGCGTGACTTTGCACCGTAGCTTCGTATTTGGCCACGGAATTTTACATTCGGTTCCAGCAACTTTCTACGGATAATTTACATACGTAGGAATTGAAGGATACGGGTTCAATAATAAAATCCACGAAACATCTAGGTTTTTCACCAAAGAATTTGGAACTTTAATTACTCTTCGTAATAAAATCTGGATTATAATTTTAAAATAAAAATATATAATTCTATTTACAGTAAAATGTACCTATTGTTTTTATCGATAATGAAGTTTCCCCACCTTAGCATTAAATTCGATACTCCAGTTTACAAAGTTCTTGACACAGTACCGTAATAGTGTTAACAAACATAACTTATACCTTCTATTTATTATACAAATAACGCTCTAATATAATATATCAATTTATATGTACATATATAAAAAGTATTGTAAATACAATTTGTACAATGAGTGGTTTTCATCAATGGCTTTTGGGATGAAAATATGAGTTTCAAATTGCTGAGTTTCGCAGGGCAGCATGTGGTATTTATATAAATATCAAATGACTTTTTATTGCAGATTTATCCAAGTTTTGCGTAAACTCTGATTATTTGATTTTAAGTGCCGCTATACTTAAAATTCGAATATCTAGTATTTGCGTACAAAGCGAACTCAAGTTTCAACACCAAAATTATGAAAATCAGCTCTATCGAAGTGTAAAAATAATAAATGAAAGATATAATGCAAAATAGAACAAATAACAAGTTCTTTAGTTGTAACAAAGTAGTACCAAAATTCTTTTATCAAAATATTTTAAGTGACTCAATTAGTTCATAGTCACTGTCAAAGCTTAGATTAATTTTTCGGAAATTTTATTTAATTCATTGAATAAATTTTACTCCAATATGCTCATTTCAAATCGGTAACTTAAGTTTAAAAAATTATAGTAAAATAAAATAGTTAGAATTTTCTATAGTTTCAATTGCATAACACTGTGGTTAACAAAAACATCCAGATGAACATTTTCGATCATATATTATAAATCTAGCTAAAAAATAAGTCTTAAATATATCAAAAAATCTGCTGAATTATTAAATAATATTTTTAATTCTCATAGCCCTTGTTTGAAGCAACAACATGCTTATAGTGCATAAAATTCTTTCTATGTAAGGTATGAAGAAAATTCAAAGTTTTCTTTTCAAATTACTTCAAAAGTTAAAATTGATTTTCATTGTAATAATGATATAAACATTTAATGGTTTCTAATAAAACAATATAACCATATAATAAATTTTTAAAATTATTAAATTCATACCAAATAAAATTTTTTATCTTATTTACGGTATATTTATATTTTTAAATTTATTAGAAACTTCATATTGTGTAGTAATATCGAACAGAGTACTTTAAATTAAATATTTCTGGTATAAACAAGTCTAGCAAAATTAATTTTCAATTACAGAAAAACAATCAATACTTAAAACTTAGAATATTAAGTCTAATTGAAAGTACAATTTTAAAATGACTTCTTTTATCGTATGGTACATTATATAAATTTTATTCTTATTTACACAATGTTTATCCGATATTTTTCATAAGAAGATTATATACACTTTTTTGTATAATTATAAGAGCAAAGATATACTCATTTATTACTTCTTACAATAACAACAACAACAACAACAACAGTAACAACAGCAGTTGTAAAATAATATAATAGTGTTTATCAAGATGATGATGGTGGTGATAGTAATAATCAAAGCCATAATATATTAAAATAGTTTAAAAAATAGTTTAAGTAGCTTAAATTAAATTATTCATAATAATAGAAGTATACATATTCTCATTGTGTCAAAAATCTTTTATACATATATTATATTCTTTGTATACTTATTTAAAACGATTGACTGAATTGTATGAATTATCCTCCTGGCATATTCTGTTGCTTATTAAAGACAGTACGTGGCACTTTTAACTTCATACTAGAAATACTTCTTGCAGCTCGCGGTGACTTGTAACACACGGTCCACGTGGAAATCGACGTAAGCAATACTTTATTAATTTCATCCTAGCTCTAACGTAAATCAGTGAAAAGGTAAGGCGATGAAAATGATTTATCGACAACGCGCGCCAACCTCGAGAAAGCGCGGAAATTCTTTCCTCTGGACCGAAACGCCCGTTGATCCGCCAACGTAATCGAACTAAAGATTCTCACTCTCGCCCGCGACGAGTGCGCACCGGAGACAGTCCTAAAAATTAAGGCGAGGACGACGAGCTGGAGTCCGTGCGGCCCTCTTGAACCGCGCTCGGCGCCGGCTCCAGCTGGGCGAGGGCGCGCTGCAGCTCGGCCCGCTCCTGCGGCTGCAGCCGATGCGCGATCTCCAGCACCGCGTCCAGCCGTACCTCGGGACAGGCTTCCAGCGCCTCCTTGATGCGGCTGACGACCGCGTCCTTTCTCACGCAGACCATGTTGCGCGTGAGCACGCTCGTCTCGCTGCTCGCCTGATCCTCCAGCCAGAAGACCGCCACCTCGTCCCGGTCCCAGAGATAGGACTCGGTCGCACCCTTGTCCTCGACGAACCAGCGGCGCAGCATCGCGTCCACCTGGCGCACGCCCAGGCTCGGCTGGGTCTCGAGGATGTCGCGGCGTATCTGGCCCTCGAGGAGGCGGCGACGCAGCCGCCAGTAGAAGAAGCGCCGGGCCGTGCGCCAGGGCACGATCTCGGTGATGCAGTTCTTCTCGAGCATGCGCTCGGGCGTGTCGTGCAGGTCGGCGAAGTGGACCGCGGCCTGATGATACATGGGCTCGAGCTCGCGCTCGCGGGTGAGGATCTCGGTCTCGAGGACGGGACGATCCTCGATGGTGGCGACCGACAGCCGCTCCTTCAGACGCTGGAGGATCGCGTCGCTGCGGTACATGGTCTTCAGTATGTCCTTCTGCCGGAACTTGATCTCGCAAATGCCCTCGGGCTCGAGCACGCCGCCCCGGCTCGTGCTGTCGGCGAACGTCTCCATGCAGTGGGGATTTATCGTGGGATCGAGGACGGCCCAAGCGCCGCCGCGGAGCTCGCTGTTAGGCGGTAGATAGACGATCACCGGCCGAGTGTACTCGCGTAGGCCGTCGACTATGTAGGAGCCAAACTTCATGATCTGCTCGTACATGTCTACAAAATTAAAACCATGAAATAAAAGTAGGCTGATTTTCAATTTCTTTCAATTACATAGGATTAAATGATTATCTTAATATTCAAAGTCTATTTTTTGTTAAACAAATCCAGAGCTTATTGGACTGCCAATTTTAAGCATCGAGTATTGCTTTCATATTTTTATGAAAAATTACATATTCAAGTGATATTGCTAAAAAATATCTGCATTAAAATTATATATAGAATAATTTAATTTTGCATAACTAACCTTTCATACCACCGGAGAACCCACGCCAATTCGCCAAGATAATAAGTGGCAGCTCTTCCTTAGCGAAGTCCTTGATGGCTTGGGCAGTCTTGTAGGCACTGTCGGGATACCAAACCTGACCGGCCTGCGAGACGGTTTTGGCTTCGGAATCAAGATTCGCTGGATCGGCGGGTAAATGGTGCTCAACTGTCCGCGTTTCTACCGCGATTACGCCGCATGGAATTCCACCCAACCTGGCTCGACCTGTTACGACGGTTTGAGCCCACGGTCGCATGATTTCCTTAAATTACAAAATAATATAATGCTATTGCCGAGATGAGAAAACTCTATGTCACATACCTGCCAGGAACCACGATCGAAAAATCCACTCTCCCAGGTACTGCTATCGTTGGGCTGGAATCTGCCTTCGAGCATCCAACGGGGATCGTAGGGCGTTTTAGTCGGATAGAAAGCAATCTCTCTGTCTATGGAATCCACCGTAGATAAGGGACGTATAGGTAGTAGTCCACCTTTGCATTTAGGCACGTAACTCAGCCACCTGAGAGTGGTCGCTACTCCGTCAAGATCTCGAGGTTCGGAAGCGTGTGCAATTCCATTGTAGTGCATTATTTGAATACCGCCAAGTTGATTATTGCTGGCATAAACCTCGCGACCGAGCACCGAATTTAACGCTTTATAGCCCGTCAGGATTATGTGGGAGTTCTCGATCTGAATGACACGCTGACCGAGCCGCACCAAATACGAACCTATTCCAATGGCACGACATGAGACCACCTGATATGGTTACAATCTAAAATCAGAATTTAGAATTAAATATACTGACATTTGAGAGTTATGGATTTTCCAGAGGATAAGAAGAATTACCTCTTCGTATGCCCTAGATGTTTCACCGGCGATCATTCCGGCGTATTTAAGATTTTCAACTCCAAGACCATCGTTTTGGCCAATTATGTCTGTTATTTTATAACGCGATTCTCCACCGTCCTCGATTAAACTTGCCTTTACCGAGTTCAAAGGAGCCAGTCGTGCGTAATCATCAGGAGTAAGATAAATATATTTAAATCCTTTCTCGGGTTCAGCATCGTCTTCCCAAGCTATTCGAAATAAACTTTTAACCTACAAAAAGAATTAAAATATAATAAATATTTCGCTAAAGTATTTAAAATATAAATTCGTCAGGCTTCGTTACCTCCTCTGCCAAGCCAATACGTGCTCCCGAATTGGCAGAAAAGTATATTCGTGGTATGCCAAGTTGTCTCGCTCTCTCAGAAGCTCTAAAGAAGACTAAATCTTCCTTTGGGCCGAAAGATCCAATGCAGTAGGTCAAATCATTTGATATCAGTATAACATCTCTGCCTAAAGGATATTCGGGTGTATAAAGTGTCAATTTCCAAGCAATCATGCCAACATCATTTTCACCAGGTAGTCGTTTTTGTTCCATTAAATTTTCGCCATCGAGCACTAACTCAACGCAGTCGAGGACTGGATTTGGCATGACGACAGTTTCTGAAGCAAAAAAGAAAGGATAATAAGGCACTTTTTCAAAAATATATTCACTCACAGTCGATATTTAGTACTGATAATACTTACCGCTGCTGGGCATTTCCTCAATATATTTCGCCCAAGCTTTTTCAATCTGCTGCCTGAACATGTCTGGTAAATCGTAAGCATAAGTTGTCCCAGCACTCTGTGCTTGGAATCGCTTGGATTGTAAATAATCTTTTGTTAAGTAAGGCGTGTTAATGGGTAAACCGTGCATTGGACCGGGCCGCCAATTGGTGTTGTTTCCATTGTTAGGGACGTAGGACTCAAATCGAATTACTCCGGTCTTAGGATCCGTAGTTTCACTGTATAAATGTAAATCAATACTGTAACCGCTATCGTTCGCAATACATAGTCGTACGTTTGACGTTGGCTTTCCCGGTGCTGGCCTAATAGTCATTTTTATCTCGGCTTGCCGTACTCGCAGCTTCCACAGCCGCGGCCCATACCGCATCACCATGCTCGTAACACTCTCCTCTATCCTCACCGGGTCCATAATAACAGTCGGGACAAAGTTTAAGAAGATATGATTGCAATCCGTTCGCTTTGCCAGCGGATGTGAGAAGGCCACCTCTAGCTCGTCCATGGCTTCGAGAAGCACGCGTTCACCTTCGTTATGCAGATAGTCAAAGCTGGCCTCCTTAGTAATCAGATCAGAATGTCGGATAATGGAACGAATAAAGAATCGATAATCCGTGACCTGTTGCCCTTTAGCAACTTTCGCCTGACCCAAGTAGAGGTGCATCTTTTGATTCGATGTTGGCAATGCCTCCAAATCGTAGGTTCGCATACGGTTCAACTCAATATGGAATGCACAGCCCGGTTCTAGATGACGATAGATTCTATCTTCTACGAAGCCGTCACGTTGGCGGAATGTAAAGAATTTGGGAAACTGGCGTTTTTTCAAAGCTGCAAAAGTGACACGTCGAACGCCCCGTGTAACCAGCTCCTCTAGATTCGTTGAACACCACTCTCCGAAACGTCGTGCCATTGTTGCGTCATCCTGAGTACCTTCCTCTTGCACTGCGATGCTAAGAATGTGAAGTGGCTCAGATTGTTGCACGGGTTCGCCCGCAGCTGGCTGCTGCTGCGCCATGTCTACGTTAATCGATGTGCTATGCCGGGATTCACTCGTACCTGCTGCTTCGACGGCCTCCATTACCCGTGCCGACAAAGAGCTCGGCGAGGATAGATCTTCGAGCAGATCAAGTACCTCATCGGCATAACGCGAAAATTCGTCTAAATCGTGGAATGCTGCCATGGCACCGGTTCTCTGGTTCACAGGGGAATGACTTTGTCGGCGATTAGGATGATTGGTTGGTAACATAAATTGAAAATGTACAAGTGGCACTTCTCCTGACAGCTCCAGGTGCTGAAGACATGTGAGCTCATAACTAATGTAGGCGCGCCGCACGTAAACTTCAAGTGCAGCATTGCATACCGCCCGGTTAGAATGGTAAAAAAAGTCGTGTAGAATGTCAAATATACATGTCTCTGAAAGAATTAATTTCTGTAAGTTCTCTGGATGGAAGTCATGTCCATACATGTCCACAGCTGAAAGGAATATAGATTCCATTTGATTATGCCTCAACTCGTATGCTGGTTGATGTGCAGCGATGAGTACTTGTCTTGCACGGAGAGCAACACGACTGTGCTCCTGTCGATTTAGACTTGTAAGTTCTGTAAGAGTCGAGGCCAACTCATCTGTAAGTCCAGGCTCGTTAGCCCACAGATGGTCCACCAACATTGTTACTAAAACGTTTTTTTTGAGCACCTGACTGTGGCTGAAAATCGTCGCCGTTACTTGCGACATGTCTCCATCGCGATGGAGTTCTATAAGCGCTGACACACATTTATCATAGTGCCCTTGCTGGAACTGAGATTCAACTGTATAGTATTGGCGTAGAAGTTCATGCACTGCGGCCTTCATGCGACCTCGAATACCATTCCGGTAACGCTGCACTAGTTGCACTATAGCTTGTGTAGTTAAGAAAAAGACGTCACGCTCAGCACGCCGCGAAAGCGTAGCTGCATGGCCATCGATAACAGCTGCAATTTGTTGACTTGGAAACTGAGCGAGAACGGAGGTGATGTTACGTTCGTAAAGAGTCATGAGCTTTCGAATCTTCTTCTCAACGATAGGTGGAACACGTCCCGAAATACTGGCGATGACTTCTTGAAGTTCAAGCAATGGAAGCGAAGGATCACGTAGTGAACCCATGAACCGCTCGACCAGCTCTCGTAGCCGAGGTAAATGATAATGCTCGGGAAGGCAGTAACCAGCAAGACAATTCTCCAGAGCAGCACGGTATTTTGCATGCAACTGATTTAATTTTTCAGGTACGGCAGGACTACTAGGTCCAGGAAACCGACCATTAAACTCCTGAGCTTGAGTAACAAGCGAGGGATCATCTAGTTCAAGGCGAGCGATGAGACTACCAGCCTCTAACACGGCACCAGGTCGTTTGACATAAAAAAGAGAACCAGCTTCAGAAGCGGTTACGCTCATGACCATCTTCATTACTTCGATTTCGGCATATGCTTGGCCAGCCTCGACGTGTCCGCCATCCTCGATGAGAAAATTAATCAATTTACCAGCGGAAGGACATCGTAATAGTGAAGGATCGTTATCTTTTTCGAAGACGCAGGTCTGGTTACCGATGACAATACGATAACGGTCCACCTCCTCACGCATATAGGTTGTAAAACTCGCACCATCAAGAGATAGAAGAAGACCGCCATCAGAAAGACGATGTATCTCTACTTCTTTATAAGAACCGTTCATTACCAGGAAATAGCTGTTAGGTCCAGACTTCGTCGCTTGTATTTTGTATTTATAACCATCATTGATCAGTTCAACGTCAACAACATTGTCAAGATCATTGCTGGCCTGAATCTGGCCGCGCTCAAGAGCCGTTTGAAATCCAGTAAAAGAGGCGGTAATGTGGCGGTCGGCTATGTGTAGAGCTCCACAAGTAACGGCTAGCAGCAAATCTGGTTTATCACTGCGTACACGCTCGGAAATAAGAAGATCCAACCAAGCTGTATCAATGCTATTAATTTGAAAAGACTCGGTCTCCAGAAGAGTAATGAGGTATTCAACTGTAGTTCGAAAGTCACCCCGAATACTAAGTTCTTTCAAAGCAATCACAAGGTTCTCGCGAGCTTGATTACGATCTTCGCCCCAGGAAAAGCAATGACCAAATTGCGAGTCAGCAAACTCATGAAGACCACCAGATGCACCAACCGAGAAGTAACCCCAGACGTTTTTCGATGAACGGAAGTTAAGCTCTTGTACTGTGCCGCTACTGGGTTTAAATCCTAGAAAAAAAGATTTTATACATTTATTTATTCATTATAATCAAAATTGAAAAAATATTCATTTTATGAACTAGAAATTAGCTATCCTAATTTCGGCCAACAAAAAAATTCAACAAATAATGTTTCTTACTAATAACGTCGATTTGGTAAGTAAAATTCCGCGTTTAGCGATAGTAAACAAACCGATGCATAATTAAGAATTATTATTATTCGGAACATATAATTAAGAATTTAGATTAATAAGTATAATTGTCAATACTAACCTTCGTCAGGATTTTCGCTAGTTATTCTTGCGGCTATTACGTGACCCCAGGGTTGAGGCTTATGCCTTGGCTGATCGAAATCGATAATACTCTCGCCCCAAGGGCTTTCACCGTAGAGCAAACGTATATCCTTGATATGGTGTAATGGCAAACCCATGGCTATCTGTAGTTGCGCTGCTGGTAAATTTACATCTGATACCATCTCGGTACACGGATGTTCGACTTGCAGTCTTGGATTTAATTCCAGAAAATAATAACAACCAGAAGTATCATAGAGATACTCGACCGTACCCGCACTAACATAGCCAACCATCTTAGCAAGGCGTACTGCTGCCTGTTAAAGTTAAATTAATGATATTCTTATTTAAGAAAGTAAAATAGAATAATAGTTTTTCTTTATTGTAAAAATAACTTGTTTGAATTTTGCTATAAATTTAAATGGACTCTCTACCTTTTCCATCTCCTCGAAGACCTCAGCCTTGGCGATGACGGCCGGGGCTTCCTCGATGATTTTCTGATGCCTCCGCTGAATGGAGCAGTCACGCCCGAACAGAGAGATGGCATTGCCGTAATTATCCGCTAGCAATTGTACTTCCAAATGTCGCGCGCACTTAGCCAGCTTCATTATGAAAATGGGCGATCCGGGTATTTCGGTTTGAACTTGACGAAAAAGAACGGGCAGCTCCTCGGCGTTTTCAACCTTTCGAATACCCTTGCCACCACCGCCTTCGCTCGCCTTTACCATGATAGGGAAGCCGATTTTATTTGCCGCCGCGAGGCATTCCTCTACACTCGAAACGCAGCCTTTCTTAAACAGCTCCGACGAAATCTTAATCTTCTTGCCGCTGTACTGAGCCTTGAGTTCTGAGCCCGACCAAGGTAAAGTGGGTACGTCGGCCGTTTGGGCCACGATGCTGGATGCTATTTTGTCACCGAGTGCCCACATTGCGCGTTCGGATGGGCCTGCAATCAGGAGTTGGGTGAAAATTACGTAGCGCTCATTCTGTGAAATCGCAAATTATTTTAAAATGTTTTCAATACTGTTTTTTTCCGACGATCGGTGCAATCATACTTTGCGTCATTCGCTCACGTCAATTACCACGTTAATTTCTTGCTTCTAATACTAGTTTCTTTGGTCCATAATTTTTTATAAAGAAGTGATTTCGTGCAAATATAAAAAAAAACTATTCGTGATTAAAATATATATAAATCGATCATTCGAGCCAATTTAGAATGAACAATATATGATGTTAAATGCAAGAAATTCATTCTCTTTGATATCCCGATTTACATAATTATTACTGGCGTTTAAAACGGATTTTGATTAGAAACATTTTAAAAGCGTCTTTTATTTCCAATTAATAAATAATTCACACTAAAACTATGTTCTATAATTGATTTTTAAATGATTTTAAAACAAAGACGAATGATTTTAGATTCTTTTCGCATAGTCATAAAAAATTAATAGTTTTTTAAAATTCCTTTTTACTTTTCAAAAATTTTATTGAAATAGCTGTATTAAAAATAGCAAATTAATTTGGAAGCATTGTGATAATAAATTTGTAGTATTTGCAAATGAAAATTTAAAATTAGAAATTACAAATTTGAATTGCGTTAGAAACGTAAGAAAACTAATACGCAATTTTAATTAGTGATGAAGAGTATCATTCGGTGCTATTGAATAAATGGTAGAAATATAAATAAGAACTTTAGTATATGAATTAATGTAAACGTTATTTAGTGCTTTATAAGGTTGAAAGCCTTCCTACGTGAAATAAAGAATTCATAGGAATACCTAAACGTAAGAGTAAAACTCGTTTGACACGCTATAATCATCCTACTTTTATAAGCGTGGAATTTCCGATTATTCGTATTATATACTAATAAACCTCGTATCCCGATGGCGCTGCATAATTAATGATTTGATTTATACGCCTGGTATATACGAAGTTCAACGATGCTCATGCGCGACGTATCTAGAGATACGCGCAAGAGTTACATAGGCATTAGTTTAGGCATCGATTGGATCGACTGCTTGCGGATTCGCGCAAGCATTCGCCACGGCATCATTAGGCAATCGATCACTGCGAGCTTAAGAGGAATAATAAAAGGTAGAAAAAGAAGAAGAAAGGGGCTCGCATCGATATTAGGCGAGCTATCTGTCTCGCAATGCAAGCGCGATTGATTCATTATACCCACCGATGAAGCAGATGTTGTTCTTGTGCAGAAGCTCGGGCAGCTTCGGATTCTCGGACGCGTGGCCCCAGCCGGCCCAGACCGCCTGCACCTGGGTCCTGATCGCTATGTCGACGATCAGCTCGACGTTCGCGTAATTGTTGTTGTTGGTGCCGCCCGGCACCGGCACGTACTGGTCCGCCATCTTTATGTACTCGGCGTTGGCCTTCAGGTCCTCCGGCGTCACCATCACCACGAAGCGCACGGCCCGCTCGTTCTTGAACATCTCGTAGGACCAGCGGCGTATCGAGCGCATGCATTTCACCGCGGCGATGCCGTTGTTGGCGATCAGCACCTGAATTATGGAAGCGGGGAAATGATCCGATATGTCGGTGAATATTTATATATATATACGATGGTATAGGTAAAGAAGAGAAAAAATCGATGAAGCGAAGGCGCGAGCTTATCCTAGATATCGTATAAATGTATAAGCTCGAAAGACTTTCTCGAGGCGCAGAGATTTAAATCCATTTTTTAAATTCCTGGAGTAAAATTCTCGAGAACTCCGTGTGAAACGATGTCTTGTTATTTATTTATTTTTTTTTTTTTTTTTTGGAACGTTATTTTTTAATCTCGTATTCTGGCATAATTACAGAAGAATATTCAAATAGAAAAATGATTGGCGTTGCAGTTTCGCTATAATCTTTAATTAGCAAGTTCAAATAATGATCGGCATTACGTACAGTAGATGGCAAGAATAAAATTTGCTTTTATCAACCAGATAAAAAATTTACTATACAAGTTAGATGACTATTTTTTTCTACAACAGAAAACTTTTCTAAGATAGATATATTTTTTTAAAGGAAGTTTACTATTTATGAATTGACGTTGTTACTTTTTACGATAAGCATAGAAAGAAAGAGACAGAAAAAAGTTTTAGTGCAATTATTGCTATTATAATTATCATTGGCACTACGTATGGTGTAGAAAAACATCAGAGAGCGAGAGAGAAAAAGAATCAATTAATTCTAAACTAGGCATCAGAAGTAAGAATGATTTCAATATAAAAAGTAACAAAATAGCCATTATTTTTCTTGAAGAAAAAACTATTAATCAATATAAATAAAAAAATCTCGATTAAACGTATAGCTTTATAAGTATGTTTACACATTAACAAGTAACAAGTCAGCAAGCTATATAAATTTTGACATAACTACACAAGTTTTTAATATTCACTATAATATATGAGAATATAGAACAAGAGAAGAGAAATTGTTCGTATTATTAGCTCGTGTTATAATTAAACTATCTTGTACATATAAGTTTTGTCATCTTTTTAGAAAAAAATTATATAATCTTAAAAATAATTCTCTCTTTCTCTCCCTTATACTCCCATCTCCTGAGCCCTTCTAACGTAGCTACAATGTATCCAGAAAAAATTAAATTCGTCTAAAACTTTCGTTCAAATCTCGGAATAAGAAGGAATTGATAAACGTTTAAATACTCGAAAGGATTCAAGTGACTTTACACTTTTTTTTTTGAATTCGTAATGAGTGATTACCGCATCGACAAAAACGAGAAACATTTAAGTAACGCGCGGCAAATTCAGATTTAAATTGATCGAAAATTGCTAAATCATTATTGTTGACATTTAAGGCTCGCAATAGAAGAGAAAAATCCGACGCTTCTCTCGTATCGAATACTTATTGCACAAAATATTCAATGTTGAATGAAAATAATAAAATTTTCTATACCAAAACTTTGCGAAATATAATCTTATAATAAATCCAGCGCGAGTTTTACAAAAGCTATATAAGCGCGCGCATATATATATACACATATATATATATACGTAAACCGTAAAATTTCAGAATCATTAAAATCGATTCAAAACTGAAACGAAACGAAAATATATATACTATCTACATACAGGTTTAATTATAATTTTACGGTATTTCTTTAAGAGAAAGCTATACGTAAATACTATTATAGAGTGAAAGTAAAATCAATGCCGCACGGCGCGCGTGCTTGGTCTCCTTGTAGATGAAGAAGAAGAAAAAAGAAGAAAAAAAAAAACCAGGCAGATAACAGGACAGAACGGGAGCTGCACATAATATACGTATATATAATGTATACGAAACCTTGTTGATGACACGGGTCCCGCCGAAGCGGTGCACGAACTCCTCGGGCGTCGCGACCGTGAAGTCCTTCTCGAGCTGCCGGCTCTGCGTCTGTATCATCACCGTGCCCTGGGACATACTGGGCCTGTCGTAGAGAAACCAAAAAAAAAGCAAAAAAAAAAAAAAAAAAAAAAAGAAAGAAAGAAAGAAGAAACGATGCTTTATTAGTGACGTGTGCCAGAGCGTCTGACATTAGTATCAGTAAATATATGTATGCATATGTATAAATAAGAAGGGAGATTGTGGTGCGAGTCAGATTGAGGAAGTATCGGGAGACATTCGCGCGGGCTGTCAAAGGCAAGGATCGGCCATAAATTGCGCCAAAAACACAGAAACACGCGGACATATATGTATATACGTTATATATATATCCATGTCCCCTCGAAAACCCTTCACCCACCGCCCTGCGCCTCTATCGCTCTCGAGGAGGACGCGCGGCACTGTCCCACCAAATTCCATCGGGCTCGCGGCGATTTCTCGCGCCCTTCTTTCAAAAGCAAAGAACAAAAAAAAAAAAAAAAAAAAAAAATACAAAGAAGAATCCATTTACGTCATTCCGTGATGATGGGAGGATCCGCTCGCCTCCCCCTGCTTCCTCGGCAGACCCCCCGGCTCGTCGCCGTCCTCGTCCAGGGCGCCGTCGGTGGCCGCCGCCGGCCGGGCCGGCGGCGCGACCGCCAGGGCGCCGACCTCGAAGCTGTTCATCCTGGACAGGCTCGCCATGAGATTGTCCGAGCTCTTCCAGATCGGGTCCTTCTCGCTGTTCTCCGCCAGCACGAATCTCTTCATGCGCTTCATTCCGACGGCGGGCACGGCGGCGACCGCGGCGTTGGCTCGTGAAAATCGCCAGCCCGTAATAAATGCAGCATCGAGGTGGGCGCGCGCGGGCGCGCGCGGACACGGCCCGCGGGGAGCTCTCGCTCGCTCGCACGCACGCTCGCTCGCTCGCTCCCTCGCTCGCTTCAGCGCGCTCCGACAAACTGCCGCGTGTGCATTCCGCGCGAGGTAAAAGGAACGAAAGAAAGAAAGAAAGAAAGAAAGCGAGAAAAAAAAAAGAAAAAAAAAAGAAAAAAGAAACGGAAAAAAGAAGAGGAAGGAAGAAACGGAGGTGGGAAAAAAAAGAAATATGTAGAACACAACGCCAGCTATATAGATATATAAATATATCTGTGCGTGTGTGAGGAGCTTTTTGGCTCTGCGTGTATATACACGTATGACCGAGCGTAAACTGCGGCGTTAATCTGATACACGGACTAACGGGTCACTTCCCGGCGGGGGGGGGCGTCCGTTTCCTTATGATACTTCTTCACACAGACGCGGAAGGAGAGAGAGAAAGAGAGAGCCCCGACTGTACTGGCTCTTCTATTATATGCGCGAGTCTATAGATATATATATATACATATATAAAAGAGCCGAGGAGCGCGCGGACGCTGCACAGACCGAATCGACGCCGCGTAGCAGACTGGCGCGACGATGCCCCGAGGATTATCGCGGACGCGAAGAGGCCCCGACGGCGGTAACGGCGGCAGCGGCAGCGGGACCTTGAGGAGGAGCCGCGCGCGCGCGCGGCTTTACGGGCCACCGTCGTCGCCGTCGTCGTCGTTGCCAGCACCCCCCCCCCTGGCTCCCTGGCACAGGTGCGCGCACGTGCGCCGCAACGCGCCGCGGCTCTCCGCTTGCTGACGATGTGCCGTTTACACACACGCACACACACACACGCACACACACACATACAAACACACATCGTCGAGTCGAGAATCCTTTTTTCCCATTCACCTGTGACGATGAGTTCTCGGTCGGTGTATGCATTCTACGGTGGTAGTCGGTGATACATACATACAACGGAACATATATAGCTGCGCTGTCGATGTGCTCGCCTCGTCTAAATATTTATATATAGTAGTCAATATTCTCTTCCCAGATTTTGGAATCCGATGACAATCTCGTTCTGTAGCGGTATTCCGTTTTTTTTTTTTTACTTTTTCGAAAGTGGCTCTTAAGCCGCCCAGGGTATAAGATCATTAAAATGTTTCAACGCACTTAGATATACAATAGATTACATCCGATACCAATGTTGAAATTATTAACCTATATATGTATTTGTATATGTATGTATATATATATATATATATATATATATATATATATATATATATATATATATAGTTGTCAACCTAATTGCCAATGAGTCATGGAAAAATAATTCAGACAATACTGTGGAAGATCCGTGTGACATTTTCGTACAACGGAACTGACAGTTTCGCCGAGAGCAGCTTGATCTTTTGCAAAAATAATCGCCTGCCCAACGGCTCTTTGCATAGTTTATGAAACTACCAGTAACTGGACAGAGAATCGTCATGGGCATGAAAATTTGATGGAAACAAGTTAATTCTAAATTAAGTAACAAACTTTTGAATTTAAATAATAATTTAACAAATTCAAAAATTTTCACAACAATGCAACAATACTGGGATTGTCGTGACAATATCGTTAGTACGTTTGTGTTAAAAATCAAATTATTTTTCTTTAGATCGTATGCTTATATCAATACTTTATCGATCAAAGGATTGAAAATATTTTCAAAATTTATCAAGATTTATTTTTCTGAATAATGGGAGTTGATGATCGACCACTATCTTAATCAATTATTGCCAATGGAATATAACTGGAATATATATAAATATAGTTTCTAAATTGTTAAAAAAAGGTCTCCCATCAATATAATAATTCATGATTTTCAAAGTCAGAATCATAATAATAAAAATGTACAAAAACTGCATTCGGCACTCTGAGAAATTTAATATATATATATATATATATATATATATATATATATATATATATATATATATATATATATTGAAATTACAATTTTCAGCGATGGCCTTATTGATAATTACTTCGTAATTTGCAATACTAGAATGTGGTAAATAATATTTAGTCGCGCTAATTCAAATAAATTAACTAATGAAAAATAAATCCCCATGTCCGTTTGCTCTCTCGTAACAGTTGGTATTAAAAATTTTTATTTATTTGTTAAGACAACAAACTTACAGAAGTTTCGCGTCAATTTCCCAATGTCCGAGTTTAAGGAGGCAGTTGTACGTTCGCTCTTTTCAACAAATCGAATGTGCAACATTTTATCAGCCCCTTTGGTACGCACTTTTCATAAATTTCATATAATAGTACATTCAATGAATACTTAAGTTTGACGATAGCTCGATTATTATGAAATAAATCATCTTTATAAATTTCTCTTTATAAATATTATTTATTAATTGATAAAACTTTTTACTATCTAAGGTACTGATACAAAGTCAATTCTCATGGATCGAACTCATAGACAACTGTTTTGAATAACATTGCGTGAAATTCTGAAATTGTTGTAATTGGCGATTCGAGGATTCGAAAAATTGTTAAATAAAAACACTTTTACAACATTCTCGCATCAGCGCGGTTCGACAAGTTCGCTCGCTGACTCCGAAGCAAGATGGAATAAACGCGAACGAAACTGTTGCTTGTGACTGAAAAAAAAAAAGAAAAAAGAAACGTTTGACCCGCTCGTTAAATTATCAAAATCTGGGTTGTTTTTTTTTTCTCTTCTCGCAGAGAACGGATTTTCGACGTTCTAAATCAGATCTTCAGCAGTCGTGGGCAAGAGAGCAAGATTTATAATTACTCCTCCGTCAGTTTCGGATAAATAATGAAAGACGCGATCGAATCGATGGACAAGTTCGAGGCTCGATTTTTAGAGCGAACCACTGTCCCGCGGTGCGCGACGCCATGCTTCCATAAATTTATCGACGAATTTGCAAAATCGAGCCAAGTTTTTGGATTGATTCATTATTCACGACAACGATTCGACGATAAATCTATTATGAAAATGACAATACCATTGCTTCGCAGGGAAACGTCGTCTCGTTTACAACATTGAAATCTGCGCATTTCATAAGAATATCATCTGTTACTGTACAGCGCGATTTTTATGATTTTCAACGAGTGATAAAAAGGCGATTTGAATAAAAACAATAAACGTATTCAGTTGTCGAAATGAAAGCGTAAACAAGAGAGTAAATTTAAAAAAAAAAGTCACACACACACACACACAATAAATCTAAACTTTCCTCAATTCAACTAATCAATAACGGAAAATTCAATATCCTCTATATGTGCCTCCGTTGCATATCTGGCAAGGAATTTATTCGTGTGCGAGTTGCAAGTGTCAAAAGCACACGGACGAACGGATGATGTCACCCGCCCCCACCCCGGACTCACTGATATAGGAATGCAAACCATTATTCGAATAAAAATTCCCGGACATCTTCTTAAACAATCTTGACGACGTTATTTCCGTCCGAGACACGCCCTTTCGTTAAAATAAAAAATAACTTACATTTCTATCTTTCTTACTTAGAAATGTTAAACATCGCATTTAAACGAATAGTTGAAATATTTCGCAACGATAATAAGAACAATGAAAAATTCAAGGTTATATCGATCATGTTTAGCTTAAACAATTTATTAGGTTTACGTCGACGAGCATATGTGCAAATTATTGTTAATTGCCGAAAGATATCAGTAAAATAATCGAGTTTTTATTATTTAGCTTAGAACTTGTTAAACAATATTCCTAAACCTTTTCTTTTCTAAAAGAAACTGTATTTATCGGCGATAAAACTAAAATTAATATATACATTTCTTTTCGACCCAATATTGAAAGAAATCTCAATATTATTGTACATTATCAAACACAAGTACGACTATTTAATTGAAAAATTTCATTATTTATAAAAAAAAAAGAAGAATCGAAGCTATAAATCGAATCATTAACAGTTACATAATTAAATTAATAATTGATTATGTGAAAAATCGAGATTTCATTCCATCACGTCAAAATTTTCATTATAGAAGAATGAAAAATCCATTTGCGACTGCGACACATTTTTTAATATCTTTTAAAAAACAGAGACAATTTTTGTTACATATATATAGATATAATGGAATTTTGAATTAATCTTTAAAAATGTCTATTTATTTTTTGAAAATCGCTATTTTAGCTTCTCTCTCTCTCTCTCTCCCTGTGTGCGCGTGTGCGCGCATGTGTGTAATACACACACACACACACACACACACACACACACACACACACACACACACACACACGAAATACATAACAATTGAAATATTACTACCCTTCAAAAAATCTGATAATTCAATACAAATAATCTGAAGCTCGAAAGATTTCAATTCTTTTCTCAATCTACCAATATTAGTTGATCTGTTTTGCTAACGTATTCGACTCTTTAATTTAATCGGGCTGCACGTGTTTCTTACAAAATGTTTTCTTCGTCGAGTCGGTGTAGTCATCAAAATAAGATAGTTGACATTGCGATACACATGTAATAAATTATGAAACTACAGCTTCTAACAATACGACCTTAACACGGTACACATGAGTTAACGTACATCCTTTATAATAGAACTTGAGCACGAATCTTTAGCATAAAAATGTTTCAATAACATATACCTAATGCTCTTTCAAATTTCTAAGAATAAATATTGTTTTACATAAGGCAGTAAATTTATGAGGTTCAATGTTTGTTCTCTAAGCAAAGAATTCAGTATATAGATCAAACTGTTGTTTATGAAAACGCATTACAGAAAAGCCATTGTATTCTTTGGTAAAAAAAAAAAAAGAAAAAAAAACAGAAAATTATACATTTTAATTTATTTCTGTACCGGCGCATATAATATTTTCAAAAAATTTTAAACAATTCGAATCTGGTGTTTATAATCATGTCGGGAAATCCCCGGAAGACTCCCACAGGAATTCACGTTTATTGCTCCGTTGCAAATGCTGAGGTTTAGAAAAAAATTAATTGTAAATTATTGTACTTTTTAAACAAAAATTTCATTTGTTCATTTAGTTCAGTTTATTTTCAAAAAAATTTATGTGTTCAACAAATTTATTTAATCTCAATTTCTATTGGTGTATTATGTTAAATCATCACGCGTCCTCTTAATGCATATGTATTTCTTGATCGGTAGATCAAGATTATTTCAGTTTCATGAATTTACATAGTTGACCGAAAGATGGCGCCACCGTTACCATTGACAAAAATAATACCAAAGAGTGAAGAAACTGTAAAAATCCGGTCATTTATTTCTATCTGAAAAAATTGATGTTTTAATTCATTTTTGTCATCTTATTCTTATTTTGCAACAAATTTAATTAAATAGTTTTTTTTTAGAAAATTATAAAATCAAATTATGAATAAAATTGATATGAAAAAGCATGTTTTCATACCATCGAAATACATTACAAATAGAAAAATAATCTTATGAAATTATTGAATGAATAACGTACATATAATCGTAAAATTACTACAATTTTTCTCTACACGATTAAAAAATTTTGAAAACTCACGATACATTCAAGTTAAAATTTTCTAATTAAAATCTAATAAGCTAAAGATATTTCTATAATAGTTCTAAGATCAAGCAAGCATTAATTTATTTTTTAAATAATTTTCCAACTAAAATTTCAAAAGCTGCTGATGTTTCATTGGCATTAAAGGAACAGTTTTTCGTTCTTTTTTAGAAATTACATGAAAACTGAAATCAAATGTACTCTTCTGCCAGTACATATATTAACGGAGATTTGCCATCGTGTCTCTTAATTGAAATGAAAGGACAAGTACGTTAAATTCGCTCGTGTGCGATATAATAATTTTCAATGAAACATCGTATCTTGATTTCGAATCGAAAGTAATAGTTTAATTTTAAGAATAGTTTTCATAATTATTTAACAGTACATTAATAGTAATAATATATAATGTGATACAATATATAATGTATGATACAAGTATATGATAACCGTCTATATCGATACATTTCGTAATGCATGTCGTGAAATGAAAATTCGAAATACCAACATCGAAGTACATATAGTGTATAACTTTTCAAACTCGGCTTTGTAGCGATGCCGCGGAACTTTATCTATATATATATATATA
The DNA here is from genome assembly GCA_018907035.1 of Sycobia sp. Sy_11. Taxonomy (NCBI): domain Eukaryota; kingdom Metazoa; phylum Arthropoda; class Insecta; order Hymenoptera; family Epichrysomallidae; genus Sycobia; species Sycobia sp. Sy_11. Next base: position 4,900,381 of record JACCIC010000009.1, on the reverse strand, counting down.
TATATATATATATATATATATATATATATATATATATATGTAGATGTCCGTTTGCATGTACAACATGTGATAATGTGATGCATTCGAAGTGCAAATTAGTAAAGTAAGTTGAATTATCACGTGAGATATTTTTTAAAAAGCGTGTATATATATATATATATATATATATATATATATATATATATATATACAATAAATCGATAGATAAAATTCACAAATTTATGAAATACACAAAGCTCAGACAATCCGTTCTATACAAAAAATAAATATAATTATTTACATTAATTATCGAAAAAGAATTACGATTGTTAAATGTAACAAAGATTGTACATGAACATTGAATTGAACAGACGCGTTATAAGTTTACATTACGATCCTGTAATAAAATTTCAATCACTTTACAGCTCGCTTCTCTATTAACTTCGTCACAGTTTGTAGTCTATGATAATCTTTTGCGATTTCTTTACATTTTAGTCTAAATTTTTTTGTGTAATTACGCATAATTTTAAAGAACAAATTTTCGGAAATATCTGATCGATGATTTTCAAAGATATATTGATCATTTCTCTTCGAGAAATAGTCATAATAGTGAAATCGCACTTTTTTAAATTATATTTTTATCTTACAATTTATGGAAAAAATAAGTAAACCCATTTAATACGTGTAATTATTTTTTAATTAAATTACAGTTATAGTTAAATGAAAAAATGAAATTCCGTTTGAATTGATGTGCACGCGTGACGTCAGGAAAGAAAGTAGAATTTTTTGTATTTAGATATAGTGTGCGGATAGATATACTGAAGATATAGTGAAGTTTTTGGAAGCTAGCTGAGAAACCAAATGTAAAAACTATATATCTCATTCTACACAACACACATACACGCGCGCGCGCTCACACACACTCATCCACTTGGATTTTCGTCCGTGACATCGCAAGTAAAACATCCATTTAAGGTGATTTCAAGAATTATCATAATTACCCCAACAAATTACTTCAAATTATGCAAAAATACGTTTTGCTAATAATTATATGATATTAAGTATTGTAAGATTAGAAATAAATTCTATCTGTCAAGAATAAATTCCTTACTGATCCACTACCCTTCCCCCCCCCTTTTTCACTGTCTCTATGAATAGAGGCGATTCTCACTGAAAATTTTTTGAAAAGTTTTCAGTTCGAAACGTCGCCGTTGAGAATCTGAGTTGAAATATTTTTTGTTAAAGGTGGGGATCATTTTCGTTCAGGATGTTGCAATGCTTTTCCATAGTAATTTGAATTGAGATTATTTCAACAACTGAATATATATATATATATATATATAACAAATAAGCCAATAATATTAGAATTTTTCGAAATTAAACTTTGAGCAAACAAGAAATACGCGAAAGATGTAATAACTTTATAAAGTGCGTACCGCAGTAAGGGACTTTTAAAGGGATTAAATTGTATAAATATTAAACTCAACAATGGAACGAGTCGAAGGGGCGCAATGTTTATAAGTTTCATAAAACGTTTGAATGCGACGATGGCTTTGCATAAATTTAAATCATTATCTAAATATTAGACTGTACGAGATTAATACGCCGTTGAAATAATATTTTTGTTTCGCAACATCGTCTCATATATATATATATATATAAACATTATAGTACAGTGCGTTATTTGAAATATGACATTCCACACATTTGCATATTTGCATACACGCATAAATTTATTACATATACGCATATGGTTGTACATCAGCCTTATTTTCTTTTTAAAGAATTTATTTTTAGTGTAGAAAAAATCGGAATATACAAGTTTCAATTTGAGGATAGGCCCCGTGTCGGAAATCTCCGCTGCATTAATTAATTACGAACAATTGTTATTCCTATATTTATTAAAAAATAGATTGATCCCATTCTGTATGATTTCTTTAAGCCAATAATACGAAATAATTACATTTGTACATTCCCTCCGATAATTTTAGTTTAAATCGTATCTCCGTAAGTTCAATTGGCGATCATACACATTTTCCACGACGGCGTCGCACAGTGTATAATAGCACGAACTTGAATCGTGAAGATTTAGATTATCAATGACGAGGCCATTCCGTGATAATTGAAAAGAGCCTCCTCGCGCGCGATTCTCAGCATTTCGGTCGTAAAATATTAAACTACACGCGGCTGCGTCCGACGATGGAATATTCATCGGAGAGCGTTATAAAAAAAATTTTATAATGCCGCCGCGCGACGCTGAAATTAACATTTCCATGGCGTGGAAAAGCGTTAAAACGAGGATGTTTTTTTTTTATTTTTTAATTCTCGTCCCACGATACGCGACGATTCTTTTGAAAAAAAAAAACAAAAAAATAAATAAATAAATAAATAATTGACCGAACGGTGTTCGGGTATTTGTCTTTTTAAGTCCTGGGCATTCGCCATCTTTGTGTGTGTGTGTGTGTGTGTGTGTGTGTGTGTGTATTGGCAAACTTTACGCGCGTCAAAACCTTGTTAACATTTCTTTTTGAATTTCTTCATGTCAATCGAGTGTGGCTCTGGTCGAAATTTTTCGGCTCCGTCAATAGCATTACGAAGAAATACATAGGATCCGCGCACGTTTAAATGCCCGACTACATAATCAATTTAAGCCATTGTGACACGCGCATTATCGCCTCCGAAAATCACGTGTAATGATGGTCAAGCTCGAATTCGGGGAACCGCTCTCAGTTTTTAATCAACCCGCACAGGCAGAAGAAGTACGGAGATTGTACAGTTTTTTCTTTCCTCGTTCCCCGAACGAATGTCAAAATTCGAGAGAAAACAAATTATTCGAGCGTAACGTATATAATAATGAGTATATCGCGACTTTTTACCTAAGAATTACTTAATCCTCATATAGAAATAAGCCGAGACAGTGAGCGCATATATATATTGAGCAGTACGTATATTTGCATTAGAAAGGGTCGAATTTTTATTGGTCTTCGATTGCAATTACACTGCACCGCCATACCGATTTTTCATTGTATTCGCTTTTGCAGGCTTGTCATGTGACATATACATATACATATATATATATATATATATATATATATATATATATATATATATATCTAACGTCGGATATTTAAGAATATGCAATGCGCGAATGTATTGACGAACTTGACACCGGGAGCTCGCGTTCGATCGGAGACAAAAGTTTCATAAGGCCAGCGTTATACGTGACTCGATATACACATGTATCTGAAAAATTTCAAGTCGAACAATTTAATTATTTCCAATATGTATTTGCGAACAAAATATTTTGATTTGGCGAATTCCGCGGAAACTCGCCCGAGTGTACGAGGCGGTGCAATTTTGAAGTGTGGCTGAATTGGCATCGCGTGCGATTCCTATACGAGATATATTATATACTGGGTAGAAGGTGAGTTTTCTCTCTCTCTCTCTCTCTCTCTCTCTCTCTCTCTCTCTCTCTCATTTCACTGCTATTTTTTCTTTGTATCCTATGTTTCACGCGCTTTCGAGCGATCCACCAAATTGGGGAATATAAATGTTCGGGTAAAAAATTCGTTTACATTAAAGCGCGCTCATTACGTTTTACGATTGATCCACGCAAATGATACATTGTACCGAACCTATAAAAATTCTACACGACGCGTTTCAACTTTTTTCCCGTATTTACGTAAAACACAAATTTACGCCTCGGGCACCATTAATAATGCATCGACAATGTATATATAAGCTCGCTCCCTCTCTCTCTCTCTCTCTCTCTCTCTCTCTCTCTCTCTCTCTCTCTGAAAATCTGGTCAATTTACATCGACTTATGCAAACCGAACGAATTCTAAAAGGTGCCCGGTCAGAGCCATCTTTACACTGTTAGTTACGACTTAGAGCTAGTCTCGCATGAGCCCCCCGTTCGTCGAAAGAAGTACAAATACATACATGCATACATATATATATATATATACAAGACGAAACTCTTCATTACACAGCATAATTTTTAAACGAACGTTTATTCAGAGCTGTTTTTGGTAATTTTGCATTATTTCTTGGAAAGGTATATATGTAAGATCACGTATGCGACACTATTGCAACGAATCTTTAATAAGAGAAAAGAAAATCGTTAAATCGGTTCACAATAATTTCTAGAGAACGGATGATATTTGTTCAAGTCGTGAACGATAGTTCATCCGATGGCGTTGAATAGTATGGAGCTTTTTTCCATTTGCCGCCTATTCGAGTGCTTTATTTCTAATCTTTTTTATCAGTTCGTCATACATATATGTGCCGATAAACAAAATTGAAATCCACGGCCTTTATTTCATTATTCCTAAAGTATCTTTCACATTGCTCATTTTTCTATCCTGTATTCTCGTTATCTTAGCGCCTAATCCGATCCTCGAGAAGCAAAGCCTTTGGATCCAACTAAGCACAACTAAGAGAAACAAAAACTCTTCGAAACGATGACGTTCCATTTACAAATTCTTTAACTCCCCACCAACGAAATTATTTAAACTCTTTCCAAACTCTGGGCAAAATCTGAGATCGATGCCTATACATAAGTAATTTGATTAATGATATTGTAAATCTTCAACAGTAATTATTCCAACTGTTATCGAAGAACTATTTTGCAATACGCGCTGACTTTCGAATGTGAATATCGTTCTACAGTATCGATGCCACATTAAATAAATATTGTCGTAACCGAAAAATCAACGAGATTAATTTTTTAGTCTAAAATCATTAGACTTTCCCGTGGCTAGGGGCACCGTCAAGTTTGAAAGACGTCCCTGGCCCCAGTCTACATATGATCTAAGATCGTGTTTTGTCGGTATATGCAAACAAGCGCGGGAGAGAGGGGATTATTCGACAACAAATTAACGAGGCACTCGTTATACCGATATATATTAGAAAGGTCGCTTTTCCGAACATCCTTCGAAAATGTCTTTACCGATTTTTCTTCCCGATCTTGCGCGCTGTTCGACAAATATGTATATATATATACACATAGAAATACACATTAGCGCAGAGGTCAGTCAAGAAGCGCACGACGAAGTGTGGGGGAGGGGGTGGGAAGAGGCACTTCTAAAAGTCCAACGAATTTTTTATCCAAGCGCGTATTTCCGCTTTACCGATTTTTAACCGTGCGCGCGGGCACGCACACATACACACACAGACGCACACACAAAGGCCTGAATATTCATCGGGATTCGGCCGCTCTCGCGCCGCGTTTGACCCCGGAAAGTCGCTTCTTATGTACATATATATATAACATAAAGACATCGCTTTTCCGCGACCAATTCCCCTGCCCCTCTTCTCGTCCCCCCCAGCTTTTGCTTGTTTTTCGAACCACCACCAGGGTATGCAAATATCAATGCGCGAGGCTTAATTTCGCACGACCGCAAGAGGCCGGTAGGAAGGTAGGTAGGTAGTTAGGTAGATAGGCAGGGTGGCGTAGAGGAACGAAGGACGCCGGGAAGACGGGGATGAGCGAAAAATTAAAAACAAGAAGAAGAAGAAGAAGAAGAAGAAGAAGAAGAAGAAAAAAAGAAGGAAGAAACGTGCTAAGTCATCTACCTGAGCCGTTTCCGCCGCTCGGTCAAGCCGTTAATTTGCTGTAGGGGCTGCTGGTGGTGCTGATGGTGGTTAAGCTGATTGTCGGACGCGGCCACGGGGAAACTGTCGCCCGTCTCGGACTCCTCGCCGGCCTCGTCCTCGGCCTCGCCCAGGAGGAAACTCACCGGTTCCGCGGCCATGATTAATCCAACCGCACGATCCTCGACTTGCGCCTCTTCCTTAACGTTACCTTCAATTGCAAACAGTTCAACTGATTTGTTTTCTCCACTGCTCTGTGCTCGCTCTCTCTCTCTCTCTCTCTCTCTCTCTCTCTCTCTCTCTCTCTCTCTCTCTCTCTCTCTCTCTCTCTCTCTCTCTCAACCTCTCACTGCACAGCTGACCCCGTGACTGCCACAGGCACACTACCCGCACGCGCGATACACCTTATAAGTCCATAATTATCCCATGCACTTTTTTCTGTCCATATAATATATATATATATATATATATATATATATATATATATATATATATATATATACACTACTCCCGATGAATAACCATACGCACTATATACCGATTATCTTAATTCCTGTATCTTAATAAATGCGATCTATACTGCACGAATGAGTATAATGTATAGGCGTTCCTCATGCAGGTGACCGTTGTTACATTAAAGCAGCAGACCTTTGCACTATGTTATAATGTCCCTTCGTTCATGGGTATATATATATATATATATATATATATATATATATATATATATATATGCCCGCACAAATATCCACACACGGAAATATCATTAGTTTAACCCGAAATTCTAATAGTGTCTAATATACAGCCCAGACTGCTCGTGTATCTGAGAGAGAGAGAGAGAGAGAGGGGGGGGGGAGAAAGAGACAGCGAGAGTGAGAGAGAGAGAGAGAGAGAGAGAGAAACATAGATATAGGTAGATATAGAGAGGGTTGGATTGAAGCGCACAAAAGATGAATATATTACTCGACATGGGGCATGATTATTTAATGAACCCAAACCTTTTATATGATGCGTATACAGTATATAATGTGCGTGATGCGTGCGCGTGCATGTGTGTTCGCACCCGTGTATTCATATAGGTGTATGTGTCAGTGTTTGTGTGTACGTATAAGTGAAATGAGCCGTGTCTAATACGTTCTCGTGTCCGTGTGAATCATGTGTATGAGACTGGTAAATATCAAAGAAGAAGAAAAAGGGAGTCAGAGAGCAAATTGATGAATGAATATTTATACGTTATGTATAGATAGATAGATAGATAGATTGATTGATGAATAAACGAAAGCAGCTTCTTTAAAATCGTTAATTAAAGATCAGCCGGCTCGGGCTCCGGTCGAAGTCTGAGCGTGAGCGCGACGATAACGAGCGAAAGCGAGCTGGGCGCGCGCAGAAGTTCAGTTAAAGGGATCGTCGTCTGCTGCAGCAGCAGGGCGCGTGTAATACCGGTGAGAGCGTCGAGGAGAGCCCGAAGCATTATTGTTGTTATTATTATTATTTTATTATATTTATGTGTATATATATAATATATCTATTATAATGTACCACACAATATAGCACACTGGCACACACGCGCACCGGGGCTTGATCGTCCGCCGAGTCGACCCAAAAAATTGTTTTTACAATACTACAATTTTTTATATATTTATATATAAATATAAATAAATAAATATATATATATATATATAATTATAAATTTCCGAGTGAAGGAAAAAGACGCAGAAGAAGAGGGAGAATATAAAACAACAACGACGAGAAAAACCGCGACCCTGCACGCACGCTTACGATCCTCGGTTTAAGGAGGTTTTTGTCCGCAGGGCCCTCTTCTTCACCTCCGCCTCCTCCTCCTCCTCCGCAACAAAAAAAAATTAATCCCGATAATTGCGCCGAGACCGATCAATGATTATAAATATATATATGTATATGTATATATATATATATATATTAGTAAAAGTGCGTGTAGAGGTGCGTGTGTATTATAATGTTGGTATGCGCGCGCGCGACCGCGGCCGATGATGATGCACGACTGATGAGCGGCGAGCGCCGCGCGGCGCGGATCGCCTCGATCGCGTTCTCCGCGCGCGCGAGATATATGTGACGGTCGTCGCTCCAATTCGTCGCTCGGGCCTGCGTCTGTGTGCGTCTCTCTGTGTGCGCGTCTGTGACCGCGTGCGTGCGTATGTATGTATCTATATCTACAGACGCACGTATCATACGCCACGCGCGCCCGCGCGCGCGCTTTATAATACATTACACACATTATTGCACTGTCGGACATATATATATATATATATGTATTACAGTCGCTGTCTAAGTTCAAGGGTCAGCCGTGGCTTTTCCTCGCTCTCTCTCTCTCTCTCTCTCTCTCTCTCTCTCTCTCTCTCTCTCTTTCTTCCTCTCTCTCTCTCTGTATATTAACAGAAGCGATACGACGTCGAAACGATCGATCGACTCGGCCTAATATGTCGTAATGGAATATGCGCGAATGGCCCCGTGTGATATTACGGAATGGAGCTGGCTCAAATGGGGGAAAACATCGGAATTACTTGTTATAGCAAATCGTATGGTTTACGGACACTGTTTCGTTTGCGGCGGCTGATCGTATAAATCCAATGTTAAACTTTAAAATTCCATTACGGCGCGGATAACATTTGAACGAGAGAAATAAGCAGAATTTCAACACTCGCGAGAGTTTCACAAGAGCGATGCAGTGTATCGAGTTGTCTTCCCAATGGCGATTGAGATAAATTTGTAAAAAGGCTTAATTGTTAGAGGGCTTAAATTAAAAATGAAAAGAATTTTTCATTATCTGTGAATAATTATTGGAGTACGTTTGGTCCATAATCTTCCTAAACCCGGCGAGATCTATAAGTCTTATTTATCTATCTATTCCATCCTACAAATGTTGAAATTATTTATTTCTCGTATTATTTCAATCATTTATTAAAACATTTCCCGATTAGCAGAATCGATCATAGAAAATTTTTAAGTTGACTTTATCACACATCTATAGTATGCTATTAGTAGAACCGTATAAAACCAATTCCAAAAAAACTGTTGTTAATTTTTCAAATTCGTGTGTTTTTTTTTCTTCATAAGGCCAGCGACACATGTTGTTGCCAACTTGTTATTTTTTTAGACAACCAACCAATTGTTTTATGGTTGCTCCAAATGATTTCGAAAAAAATGGGTCGTGTTATCTCGTGACCTAAGCTGGCACGATATTTTTGGTATCTCCGGTCCTATATTGAATGTTAATCATTGATATGAAAGTCAAAATTTTTTTGCTAACTATTTCCTATAAAAATTGACTAAATTCGCAATAAAGCATTAGTTTGATTTCTGCTGCAACGGAATATGAGTCTGATTTGAATAAGCAACGCTCATTAGGACTAGAGATGCAGAAAGAATTGTGATAAATTAAGTAACGAGCTATAGCAGATCCTTCGTTTCTCAAGAGTATCTTAGTCACAACAACGGAACAGTCGGTAAATTTCTCCAGAAACGAATTATTAATAAAATATGCCGTGAATGTCATTGGAAAGAATTAATTAGAGTTGGAGTTGTAAAAAATATTCCGTTAGTTGATAATTGACGAGCTAACGTGATCGCACATTCCTTGAAGTCATTCAGAACAACGATATCATACTTAGTTGTTTTTTTTTTTTTTTTAATCAACCAATTAGAAACAAAATATACCACTGGCTTCATGAAGTATATACAAAATATATACAAAAATGGTATAGCGCTCTAACTACGGTGTTAAGCCCGCACAATCCACGTTTCCCTAAGATTGCCAGGGCAATGAAATTGGATGTTGAACGATGGTTGGGCAAGAAATTATGGAATGTGTTTTTTCTTCCCGTTTCATGCAGTGACTGTGATAACTTAAATGGACCAATTTTAAGGTCGTTGATTAAACAAGTTGAAAACTCGCATTCACAACTCAAGTTTTACAGAGCTCAGTGGGATAAAATCCATGAATTTCAGATGGAAAATTCTATACTAATGGCCATAAAGCCGAATTCATTCGAAAAATAACTGAAGACATCGTATTTTTGATGTTTTATCGCCGATTTCCAAGTTCTACTTTACAATATCAGAAAAAAAAGAAAACAAAGGTTAAAAATAACAAATCTTGAATTTGAAAAACATAGTAACATGTGATAAATATAAATTCAAGGCTAACAAATATGATGTTTTTATTTTTTTGTCTGATAATTTATGACTTTTTTAGGGACTGAAAAATTCTATGCAATAACGTGACTTTGCAGCGCGGGAAAATACATTAAAATGGATCGAATCGTGATGGACCTCAGCTTGAATAATCGTCCCGAGTCTTCATTGTCCAAGGGCTAAAACAGGCTATTGCTTTTTTAGCCTCCTAAGAACCACAACCCTTTCATTATTAATCCTTTAGCTTGAGTAAATTTTAATACATTTTTTTTTTAAGTTGATAAAACCATAAATGTATTTCTTTTTACATTTATTGCACAAGACTCGATATTTTAGAATTTCACGATAGCACTGAGCCACAAATTTTTTTATTTTAATTAATACCTATGGTGTTATCTTATAAGATTTTTATTTCGGACCTTAATTAACATTTGAATATTTAAAAACTTTAAAATATGAATACAGTACTAATTGATTCAAAGACTTTCGGAATTTCCCATTATGACCTTGATGATTATGATGTGATATTGATCTTGATTTCCATCAGATCAAAAAAAAAAAAAATCGTTTTCTATACGTAAAACAAAAGATCTTTCGACGCTTTTAAAATGAAACTTTAACTGGCTTTGAGTTCCATGATTATAATAGTTTTACCAAATGACTCTTCTCAAAAACTAAATTGCTTTATCTAATAAAAGAATGCCAGTAGTCGATTTTTCTTAACTTTTTGGTTTTTTATTAAAAGAAAAAACGAAGACTTTTTAAGTCGTGATTTTCTCAAATTTGGCATTAAAAAGCCAGAGGCTCGCGGCTCGGGTGTGCAAAAAAAAAAAAAAAAAAAAAAAAACAACCCGTTCCCCGTCTCTCGAAGAGCGTATACATCGTAAACGATAAAATTCGCGCAAAAAGGAAGAACGGCGTTTTTCCTCAAAAATTCAGTTCCGCGCCTACGGCCGCGCGCGTCCGTTGATGGCCGTAAGGCGACTCGCGCTCTCCTCGGCCTCTCGCAACCGTACTCGTCATTGCGAGGCAGAATCATCGGCTCTTCATCTATCTCTCGCTCGGGCCATAAAAAACGCACGGCACGGTGTCTCTGCGTGCGCGCCTACGTTTTAGACCGAGCCACATGGAATACGAATCGACGAGGAGAGGTGGGCTGAAAAGTTCGTTCGAGGAACCGCCGAAAGTGTAGAATAATGCAAACGATGCACCTGCGTCAGTCGTATCGTAGCCCGTCCGCAACGACAGATCATTGTATACGAATGTAACGAGCGAGATAAATTCTTGTATCTGAATACATCTATAGCTATAATTAAGCTGTAACGCTGAAGGAAAACAAAACACAAACTAATGGAGGGGGAAAAAACGTCGTTCACGATTCAATTATTGCCATTACTTTTACTGAAATAGATTTAATTTAATTTAATTTTTTTGTTTTAATCACCATTCTTCTTATTAAGCCTAATTGTTCGAGTTGTTTGTTCTCACTCAAAAAACTCGTTCTTTTTTTATTCATGTTTCATCGAGCTGAAAAAACACTGCTCTTTCTAAATCGGAAACAAACAAAAATGGAAATACCTTCCTCCGGTTTTTTTTTTATTTGAATAATGTAAAGTATCGATCTCTCGACAACCTTGAAGTCGACATTATCACTATCTAAAATGAATTTTGAAAAAGACAAAATCGACACCGTGAAGCTGCAAAACTTCCTCAAAATTCGACGTATTTATATGCGAAATCCACAATCATATTGAAATAGGAAAAAAAAATTTCTTCGGTCTTGTGGAAGTCGATAAATGTGGTCTCAGAATAATTTAGAAACGACAAAAATATCCGCCCATTTATTGTTCAAGATTAAATTTCATTACCACCCTATGAAAAATCTCAGAGGGGTAAAAAATCAATTATTTATTTACAAAAAAAATAGCTTTGTAACCTTTATATGAGATAGATACTTAAAATAAAGTGAAAAATAACTGATTAAAGAATAATCAATAAGAGAATAGCTGACTGAAAATAATCGAGTATATCAATTATTATTCATTATGTATTTTAATGTAAAGTCAAAAATACTTCTCTTTTTGGAAGTTTGAAATAAATTTTGTATTTAAAAACTTGTCAAAGCATAAAGCACGATCTTCGCAGATGAAAACGAATAGACAGCGTTTAACAGTTTGAAACATAAAGAATTCTCATAGACATTCTTTCATTCAGTTCTCCAAAGTTTTCGATTAATTCAATTAAATAAATGATAAATAATATATTTTTTCAATTTATATAGCGTACATCTAGCAAAACTGATTATAATTAATTCCCTCAAATAAGAGATCTCTGGATTTATTACAAATGCTTTTTTTTTTCTCCCATAAAAAATACATTTTAATGATTTTACGTAATATAAACACGAATAGAGTCGGATAAAACATGGTACCTGATTATCTATACTTAAATATCGAAAATTTGTTTCGTTCGTTATGAGCAGTGGTGATTAGATGGGCGCGCACAGCGTGAGCAAAACGTGATAGCTGAAGGTCAAAATAGATGCTTCTTTGCAGTAAAAGTAGATTATACATCTTAATTCAGAAGAATTTTCATTTGAGCCGCTGGGACGAGCTCTTCTAATATATATCTATATATAGGGAAAACAATGTTCTAGGTCGAATAAAAAAAAATTTCTTCTTTTTTTTTTTGTTGCCTCAAGAATAATTATAGCTGAACCCTGCTTATTAAATATTAATACTATCCAACAAATATTTTACCGATTTAATTGTGCTTTATTAATTTAACTACAGATACTGTTTAATTATTGAGTAAAATTTTATTGGTTCAAAGAAATATTTACTTTTCTTCTGTATGCCTATAAAATATTTATTTAGAAATTTTGTTTTTTTTTTTGTATAAGGATTTATTGAAAATAATAGTTGCTTACTTAAAAATAAATTCGAAATTCCTTTTAAGTCTTTTTTCAGTGTACACAGTCTCTGTATAAATATTCATATGAGTACTTAAAATTAACATTTATTAATATTCTTCTGAACCGGTTAAGTACTACTGCATCATATATGATCGAAAAAAGAATTCGGGCCCCTTCTATCTTTGTATCATATATATATATATATATATACACGATCAAATCAAACTATTTTCTTGCCTTCCAATGGATTAGACCGAAACCTTTGGTACGCTTTAATTTTTTGAATCTCTGAATTTTAATTGGGCAACAGATTTGCAACCCCCAATGGAATGAATTCAGCGACCCAACAAAAAAAATATCCTCGTATATATAAAATATTCTTCGATCGCCTTACTTTTTTGGCTTTGCCGTATTCAAAGTTAAAAAAGAAAGAAACCGTGCCCGTCGACGGGTTAATGTCGATATTATCGTTATTGTTCACGTTTATTTATTATTATCGAGATATTGTTATTAATCTCTTCATCGAACGCGTCAAATTAAAATGACGCTCACGAGCGTAAAGAATGGATTTTTGAAGGCTTCGGAATGGCACTACAGATGATGCCAAACGACGTCACTGCTGAAATACCGTAAGAAAATTCAATGGAGCACCAACATAACCTCAAACGTCTCGATACCTTGACGTCGCTGCCCAATTCCGCGAAAGCATCTGGATTATCGTCCAGAAAAGCTCGTCACCGGGGGAAAATCGCAATTACGGGGTACCTGCCGCGATTGCGATTCGATAATGACGATGCGCAAGAACGCGAGAGACGTCGTTGAAAACGGATCCTATACGGGCCGGAATCCGTTCTACAAAAGTTGCCGAGTAAATATTCATCGACTCTCGCGTCTGTATCATATAGCTTCCATATTGAACGCTTGTATATATACATATATACATACATATATATATATATATATATATATATATATATATATATATATATACACATTATCATAATACACGAGTGTCATCGCGCACCTTCATTTGCATACGCTATGTTAAATAAACACATTGCGCAACGTTATTAGAGGGACCAATCGCGACGGCGCGTACGCGCGCATTAAATTGGCAAATTATGTTACGGGGGAACAAACAAAATTCTTCGTCTATTATTATGAGGAAGCTCTCTAACCGTGCGTGCGCTCGTTACGCCGATACATAATATATAAGCGCGGAACGTGAAAAATCCAAACGATTTTCCGCCGTTCTTTCTATTAATTATATACGCGTGTATGTGTGCGCGTGTGTGTATAAGAATCCGTGTTTAGTGGGAGTATCGCACCCCGCCGTGGATGTAATATATGCGAGCGGGCGCTACGGCAGTTGACGAATAATAAGGTATAAAACGAGCGTAAACATACAAGTATAGAGACTTTGGGCATTTGTAATAGTAATATATATATATATATATATATATATATATATATATATATATATATATATATATAAATTGCTTGAGTAAAGTAACAAAAAAAAAATAGTTTTCGAACTCTTGATACATTTTCTGAAATGTCACCGTTATTTTTTGAATTATAAACAAGTTCTGCAATTTAACAGATTTACTGCACAATGTTCTCTCAATCTTTTTGAGCAAACAAGTTTTTTAACGCTACTTATTTTTGCTCATTCGCCTGTTTTTATTGCGTATCCACACCTTCTATTCTTACTAGCAGTTTAATTGTTTTAATCCGACGTTTTTATCATATTTCGGAGTCATCGAACCTGTACATTATTTATATCCGTTAAACGGCACTCGGTGTCGATCGGTCATCTCCAATTCTGCACCGATATAAACGCGATACACAATGATCACGAAATCGCGATATTATTGCACAATAAATCGTAAATATTAGTACGGTCGCATACTTTCCCAAATTAATTTCAGCCCCGTTGACCAAATAATAGCTGTCGATTAAAATGGGAAAATTTAAATCCTGTATATCACTATGTAGCCTACTACGGTAGAAGTGAATTAGAACATTAGAACCATTAGCAACATTCGAGCAATATATAGATATATACCGTATTAATATGTCTCTCGATCGATATGCAATGTTTAAGGAGAAACGAAGAAACGCGCGCTATTCGATAAAGCATCACATATGACCGTCACGAACACTATATATATATATATATATATATATATATATATATATATATATATCTCACTTGATTACACGTTCGAACTGTCGTAGAATCTTAAAAAACCATTGACGTTATTCTATTTTCTTCTAATCGTAATATATACATATATATCAAAAATGTATTGACATACTATATAATATTGAAAGCAAAAATCTCTGGCATGCGCACAAACATATCTCGGGCGTTATGCAGCTGTATAATCTATTTTCGATATAAAAAATATATATATATATATATATATATATATATATATATTTCTTTTAAAGCTCTCTCATGCACGTAAACCATTTATCGTACGTGTATGCGCACGCCCGAGTAATAATACTGTCGCGCGAGGCACATACACGATAGACCAACGCGAGCGTAGTGGTCCGATAATGTTCTCATGATATTCGGTTCCGTCGTTACGAACTCCAAAAGCATTTCGAGCACGCGGCGGCGCTTACGAAATCCATCTCTCTTACAGTCTTTCCATAAAATATTTCTCTCTCTCCCCTCCCCCTGATTTACCTAAAAGCCTCGTAAGCATTGTAGTAAATTTATCATGGATTTGATTAATGGCCGAGAGGCTCGACGTTCTGACGAGGCGTAGACACCTACGTCGCCTGTAGTATTATTATTATTATTATTATTATTATTTTCGGGTTCGTACCGTTCATTGAATAAACAATTTATCAAGGAGGTAGTTTAAAAAATTTCGGAATATCGTTCCCAGCTCACCTGTCACGAGACTGTCGCGCGTAGCCATAATTTTTTATACTGTACATGTTTTGAAAAACTTTGTTTTTTTTTGTTTTTTTGAAACCTGCAGAGAAAAATCATTGTCCAATGTAAGAGAAGTGTTTCTATAATTTCGTTTAATTTTCCATCCTCTCTATACGCTAAATTTTTGTCCATTATAATTAGGAATGAAGTTATATGATTTATACACCATATAACATCGTTCCTATGCCGAAATATCGTCGAGCCATGGCTCACTGTGCGGGCGCGCGTGCCCTCGAAATATTCTCGATAATGCAGCGAGAAACTTGTGCAATTTATTTATTGAACGGAAATTCAAGCGCACAAGGCTTACGAAAAGCTCGGCTGAGCGAGTTTCAACCGACAAACGGTTGGGCACAATATGTAATGATTAGTGTACGCTGTGTTTATGGCCCTCGCATACCTTGCAACCGATATCGCATATAAAACTAATTACAATGTAGATAATAATATATTATATATATATATATATATATATATATATATATATATATATATATATATAGTCATGCAGTCGCCTCGTTTGAGCCCAAGGTGCACCTCTGTTATTTGCCAAATGGGAGCCCCCGAGAATTTCATGCTTTGCGTTATATTAAATCCGGCACCCATTATTGTTATGTTACTTACTGTAGTTGAAAAATACAATTGTACGGCAATCCATCGACTTGTAAACACATACATTATATACATACATACATACATATTATATCTATCTGTTAGCTCCAGACTTAAATACACGACGCTTAAGCGATAAATATTTTCATTCAAAGCGGGTACAATCACCTTTTCTTCCCATTAGCTAAAATACGCTACTGAACGATAACTATTATATATATATATATATATATATATATATATATATATATATATATAACCATCGTTATTATGTCGCCAATAAGTAATGCCGCAAAAGCTTAATGACTATTGCTCGCATACGCACCTCGCAAACACACTGTCAGTGCCCTCTTTCTGCAAAAGCTCCCACCTCATTAGAGGTCTCACAAAGCAGCTTAAAAAAATTTAATAAACTACATTCTTAAAAAATTAAACTATTAAAAATATATTTTGCTTTTAGTCTTAATTTTAAATACAAAAAAAAAATTCATAATTACAACTTTTGTTTCACGAATTTAAACTTTTTTTTGTTTTTTGTTTTGATAAAAAACAACATAAGATAAATTGTACGTTTAGAATTGCTCGCACTCTAAACTAACATGTAGAATTCCAGGGCGATTTCAATAAAAATACTTATAAACTATATTTTAGAGTTTTGATTACTTATTCAAAACTAATTAACATGTTTCTTTGGCTATTTGGTCCTGCTTAATATAAGTGCAATTTAAATTGTATTCTTAAATAATAAATTTATATCAGATATAAAGTATACTATACAACAATATACAATTATAATACATAGACTATAGTAACTTATATAGGCATAGATTTGAAAGAAATTTTACTAGAAAAATTTATTATTTTAATGATCATCGTTTGTTTTTGTAATAAACTGTACGCGTTGGTGCCGATCGTCCAAGGTTAGCGGGCTTCGTTGCCCTTATACACGGTACTGTATATTATGAGGGAGAAAAAGTTCGTACCCGTCAACAAGGTTTTTAACATTTGCTAAAATGATAATATATATATATATATATATATATATATATATATATATATATATATATATATATATAAAGTCGACGATAATATATTAGCTATATAGTACTGTATTATGTATGGCCTGGGCAGGAATCCTGAAATATAGCCGTTCTCTCGCATTGTGACAATATCGAGTCGCATTGTCGCGGAAGACGCGCGATCTTTCCCGGGCAGTGCGCAGGTGCGCTCGCGCTCGTATTATATACGTATTATGTCGGTATTACAATTGCCATATGATTGCGCGCGACGCCACGGTAATGTACCTGCAATCTGTAAAACGTTACACGTGAGGAGGGAGGGAGAGAGAGAGAGAGAGAGAGAGAGAGAGAGAGAGATGTTTGCTATAGTATGGGAAAGGAACCTGGTACTACCTACATTTTCCCGGTCTACCAAACATTTGTCAAATGGAATTCCTTGAGAATTCCAGTTTTTTTTTTTTTTTTAAGAGATTTCGACTTTTTTCTAAGCATGTAATTGTATTTTTTTTCTTCAAAATTTATACCTTTTCCGGTGATTCGAAATTCAATAATTCAAGAGAATTCGAATGAAGGTAATATGATTAAAGAAGTTCGAGTGTACAAAGGTACATTGTTTCATTATATCTAAACAGTAGAATAAAAATAATATCTCGCTGCATCGTCAAGCAAACGGGCAAGGAGAGCGAAATCTTTCAATTCTTCGTGCATATATTATTCATCTGAGTGTACTGTATCGCCAAGTTTGAGACTAATCTCACTTTTTCCTTCCTCTGTGTGAAATGAAATGTAATATTTGTTAAGCGACCGCGCGATCGTTTCACGTTGAATGTAAAGGATTACTTCTGAATGTAAACAAAAAAATTCATATTTTTCCAATTCCATTATGGGCTAATCGATTGAATTTTTTGCAGGCGCTCCAAAAAACGTTGTGCCTGTATTTATTTCAAAATTCTCCGATACTTTCGGGTTCTCCAGATTTTACCAATTAGTATTTACTATCCGATAGTATTGCGCGCACGTCCGTCCTATGTGAAAAGGGAAAAACGCACGGTTTTTTATACATTGCATACATATCAGGGCTGTACTAGCCTAGCATAAGGCCCGATACTCTATTAAACCGAGGCCTCGTTAATGAAATAAATTTTTGTCTTTCCAAATCCAAAAATTCATCTACAATAAGGAAACAAAATAAATATCATTTTCCAATTTTTTTCCCCTGAAAAAAGAAGAATTTTCAACGAAACGAATAAAATTAGAACGAAAAAACTTTTCCTAAAAATTGTTTTCAGCAAATTTCTTAATTAACTCACTAAAATCTAATGGACTCAATCATTATTTTTCTATGACTAAAATTACTAAATAAAATAAAGGGCTATCGAACACAATTGACTGAACACCTCGTTTTTTTCATTAAAAAAAGTAGATATTTCAGAATCGTCATTTACAATTTGAATCGTTAAAAAATAATCGATTAAAGAATAATAAAAAATTCAGCTGGAAAGTTTTGAATGTAATTCAAGCATTACTTTGATGAGTTTGTTACACTGAAAAAAATATTTTCCGATATCAAGTAAATATTTACTTGTTTTGTACCAAGTAAATCACTTTCTTAAATTAAGAAAATATTCAATAGACTTAAAAGTACGTGGTTTGATTCATGTGAATTCTTCTTGCATTAAGTAAATACTTCCTGGATTTAAGAAGATGCTTTCTCAATTTAAGAAAATAATTTACTTGATACAAAACAAGAAAATGTTTACGTCATAACCGATATTTTTTTCTCATTGTACCGTTTTCGTCACGAACAAGTCCCTTCGATAATTCAATACAAGTATCGGAGTAATTATTTGCTCATAATCGTCGAGCGATCGAAAATTTAATTCTTTGGAATAAGCTTCTGTTTAGTCTTAGGACTTTAGAACGTTTTCTGTTATGACAAGCCTGAAATTTCTTTTGTTTCACGAAAAGTGTTTTCGGATTCTCTCTCTCTCTCTCTCTCTCTCTCTCTCTCTCTCTCTCTCTCTCTCTCTCTCTCACTCTCTTTCTATTTTTCTATAGCACAAGTAGAATTGCTGTTCAATATCGCCGATTACGAGGCCACGTAGCCACTCCCAGCCTCTTATCCAATTCTGTCGAAGGATTACTTTTGGCACAATGCAGTCTTGACCCATCCCTCTACTGCAAATGGCAATTTCGGATATATATATGTATATATAAACGCACGTGCGACCCCGTTATGCTATTATACCATGTATTCGTATGCCATATATATCGCGCCCGATGGTACAACATAACGTCATCGCGCCCATTTCGAGGCCAAATATTTCGGGTCCACTCCGTGTATTCGGGTATAGAATACGGTCCTAATGATTTTTTTTTTTTTTATATTAATTACTTCAAGGGTATTATAAATTATAATTCATATCGAGTAGTTTTCCTTACACGAGAGGAACACGAGACGCGGCACATGCTCGGCACGACGTCGAGGCGGCATCCGCGGCCGCGGAAAGTACAGTAGTAGCAGACGGGCGGGGTGGGCGGCGAGGGGAACGTGGAGGGGTGCACCGTTCGTGTCTCGTCCGACTCGTCTCGCTACACGCTCTCGCTCTCGCTCTCTCTCTCTCTCTCTCTCTCTCTCTCTCGCGTCGCCGCGACGATCGAAAGATCGAGGCGGCGCGTGGATTGGCCAAAGGCCGTGTCAGGCGACCGCGCGCGCGCGAGCGGCCAGCGTGCTGCTGGTGGCACTGCCACTGTATACTGCCGTTAAGCCGACGAGTTTCCGAGACCCCGTTTGATCTCTGATGGATACCTTGTTGCTGCTGCTGCTGCTGCTGCTGCTGATTATTATTATTATTATTATGATTAGGATGACGATGACGTTATTATAGCCATCAGCCGGCGTTCACGAGGAATCGCCGCGTGTTTTTGCGATTATATTATTGTCCCGCCCGCGTCACCCGCGGCCGCATCCTCGTGTCTCGCGTGCGTTGTACCGCCGCTCTCTCTCTCTCTCTCTCTCTCTCTCTCTCTCTCTCTCTCTCTCTCTCTCTCTCTCTCTGACGCACACACACACATGCACACTCGGTCAGTCTTCCCCACCCTACGGGATAAGCATGCTTGTTTATAAAGATATATATATATATATATATATATATATATATATATATATATATATACATGTATATATGTATGTATGTATATAGCACGCGATCCTAACGAAACGAAAGCAGAGCATTAATATCTTTGAACAAAACATCGGAAGATCAGTCCTCTATTATACTTGCGCCCTGGCGGGTATGATACGTTTCTATAATAATGCAGCCATAAATCTATACTCACCGGTGCCGGATCTTCCGGGGCGCGGGGGTAAGGGCGCCCTCCTCTTGCGAGAGGTTAGATTCCATGTTGATGGGCTTGTCGGCCGACATTCGGAGGCTTTTTCTCGTGCTGACTATGTTATAATAATAATAATAATAATAATGATAGTATATAGGTCTTCGTAACCTCCCGACGTTGCGTATTATATAGGTCTCGATCACTCGTCGTTAACGCGTGTCACGGCCGGTTATTGTAACGCGGGCGAGGCCGAGGCACCGGTGCCACGGCAGTACAGGCCAGTGATCCGAGGATCCGCGTGCTTGTCCTCGTCGACGCCCGCGCGGTCGGCCCTGACGATGACGACGAAGGCCAAGGGGCCGGCTCGGCGGCCCATCGACAGCGGCACTGATTTTTTTCTCTTCTTTTTTTAGTTTTTCACACCGAGAATCTTCGGGGGAAAGATGTGTGTCAAGTGTATAATCTTATACGGCACGCGCGACAGTTTCTTTGGCGTATATATACTTATTATTACTATATATATGTATATATATACGCGTATATACGATTGCGGCAGCTAGTGCAGCCGCACGCACGCGTGAATCGCGATGCCGATGATCTCACCCACCTCACCTCACTCTTTGATATGCACAATGCATCGCATACATATAACACTTATAAAATTATGCAATTGTATTGGTGTGTATAACGCAGGCATATGTAAACGCTGCATCCTCGCGCACCTGCGCCGTGCGCGCGCCAGCACAGTTCCGAATGCTCGGCTGGCATTTCAGTTTGCGTTCAGCGCGGTTTTTTTTTGTATCATATATATCGACTGAGCAAATCTGCCTTGCCGATGATTTTTTTTTTGAATCCGCGCGATCACCCGACCGTTCGCGAGAGGGAAAAACGATTTTCTTAATAATATTCTTGTATATTATTATATATATTTTTTATAATTAATTATATATTGCATTTCAAAATTTAACCAAATTTTGGATGCCACCGTTGTTATGGATTACTTTGAATGCGCCCCTGAGTTTTTAGCTGATATTGTAAAGCAGGTAAAAATTTAAATACTTAATTGTTTATCCGTGTCCCCATATATATCTCCAGATATTATTTAATTTAAAAACTCCAGATTGCAGATGGCTTTTTAAATCGTAGATTACAAGAGAAAGCCAAATATTATGAAAAGATTGATTTTAAAATCACGGAGTCAGATAAATTTTTTCGCATCCAAGTGACCAAGTGCAGTTCCGTTTATAATAATGATTTTAAATTTTTATTATCAAAGGTCATTAAGAATCTAGCGAATTTAAAAATGCTGGCTCTGAACAATTGTGTTGCAATAATTGAAAAGAAGTCCAAAAATAAGATATACATGCGAAAAGTTGTTTATTCCGGCGATTCTTCGTTTTCTTTAGTTGTTGATAAGAAATTGAGAAGGTTGGTGGAGTGTTCGTCGATGAAAAATTACATTTCTATTCAACTGCTGGTAGTGACGAATTATTTTATATTTTAAAATTATTTAATATGAATACTTATATATATATATATATATATATATATATATATATATATATATATATATATATATATATACACATATACGTCACTTTTCCCATTCTAGTTTCAAGTCAGCAGAGAATATTTACCTATGTTTTCAACATTGCTGCTGGATTATATTAATAAAATGAATCGGGTCGATCAGAACATCAAGTTTTTATTTAGAAAAGGCAAGCAGCACATTTATAGAAATCACGTACCCATGGACGACATAATGTTATCCTGTATAATTTTAAGTTCGGCCTGTGGCGCCATTTTTGGAAATAGTCAAGATAAGGGCTTTCGGAAAGATTTGAAAAATATGATAGGCATAAGGAACTCGAATGTTTTCGAAGATGCCGTTGGCTCACTTCTATTATCTCAGGCAAATCAGAATTTCTGTGGCGCCGAAGAGTTGCTTCAAAAATCGCTTAAAATCTGATATGCTTTTGACTTTATGTAATATAAAATTCAGATTAATAAATCTCGCAATACTTATTTACGTTTTAACTTTAATTATTTTCCATTAGCTTGTAATTCACGTGTCATTAATTATATAATAAACAATATTGCTTTTATTGATGATTTATTAGTTATTTTTATCGAGTTCTGTTTATTGTTTATTTTTTAGTAGGCAATTCTATAATTCACAATGAAATGCAATAAATATGTTGTCACACCTTTAATTAACCTCATATTGTTGAAATTAGTATTAATTTCTTCTTTTGAACAAGTTTTCTATTTTTCATTTATTTAACATTAAAAAGTATTTTAATGAGTATATATATGTATAATGATTTTTCAAGCTTAACAATTACTTTGTTTATATATATATATATATATATATATATATATATATATATATATATATATAGTTATAATAGTCACATATTTCATATTACTCCAATTATTCAATAGGTGTGAGTACTATTCATATTAAAGTATAGGAATTAAAAATAACTATCAAATGTATTTTGAATTATTTTATATAAGTTATATTTAATTAAATTGAGCTTTCTTAAATCTATCTGTGACAATTATGCATATATGATTAGAATATAAAATTAGAAATCATTTAAAATGCTTTGGAAACTTTCTATACAACTAGTTCTACAAGTTCTTAATATGAAAACATGAAATGATTCTCTTTTTCCACAATAACTTAAATATTTCATAGTGAAAATAATTCATATTGAAAATATTGAAAAGAATTGTGTGTGTGTGTGTGTGTGTGTGTGTGTGTGTGTGTGTGTATGTCAAAATACGGATATTATATTTTGGAATAACAATTATATAATCGATCTGTATAATATATTGTCTATTTTGGTTTCAGTTCATGAATGAATTTGTTAATCCAGTCTACAAGTATATTCACCATACATATATAAATATATATCTGATTATTTAATTACATAGGCATAATGTAAATAGTAAGTTTTGTGAAATATATGCAATGAAAAATACATTCTTAGTATCACATGACAAACGTTTATTTGAATAGTTATAGAAAAGAAATTATTTATTTACCACTACATATTTCAATAAATGTATTTATTTTATTTGACTAATTATAGTAAATTATATATATATATATATATATATATATATATATATATATATATATATATATATATTATATGCCTGTATTGGAATATTTCCTAATAGAAACAAACAGAGTGATTCTTTATGGATGTATAATGTCGGCTAGCTACGAGGACTATTATCTATATATATTTCAAAAATTCAACAGAGAAAGCAATAATATACGTCGGCTATTGCGCTCGCTTGTATACAAAGTATATATATATATATATATATATATATATATATATATATATATATATATATATACATATACATACTGTACATATATATATATATATATACATATATAGGGAACGAACTGGAGAAAGTGCCGGAGGAGGAATTATATGCATCGAAATCATCTGGGTTTCTCCTCCGACGCTTTCTTCTTCTTTGCCCCTTACGGTACACTATCAGTAATGCGTTTTTTATAATATGTATAATTCCCCCCTCTCTCTCACTCTTTCTCTCTATATAAATAATCTTTGTAAATTTTGTACTGTACAATTTCTATATATTAAAGATAGAATGATTTTTTTATAAATAAAATATAAATAGAAATGCGATAAATTTATTACTTATTTATAATTACATATAATTATATGATAATTATTTAAATTATAAATGCCTAAATTAGTGTTACATTTTTATTTATTCTAAATTCTTCTAAAATCTATTTGTATAATATAATATACCTTAACGTACTATTGTTGTAAATCCAAATAAGTAATTTATAAATCTTTAGAATATCTTTATGATCGTACTCAATAATTTTAGATCTTTTAGTAGCACAATACGGTTTAATTCATAAATAAAATTTAGCTTTTGATAATATTTATATAATTTTTAAAAATTTATTAATTTGAATTGAATTAAAATAAAGATTTGTACATCTTGGCTATTATTTAAAAATATCGAACTATTTAATTATGAAAACAATTCAAAGGCTGTTTATTTAGTTGCATATTTTTTGCTGTCAATATATATCAATTTGAACTTACGTTAAATTATAATCTCATACTTTGCACTGTCTTACCATGCCTAACTTGTTTTTACTGATCATCACTTTACTTTTGTTTCTATTTTTAAATTGAACTTTACTATATAACTATTTTCGCAGTCCTCGATAACCATCAGCTTAAACTGTTTGACGCCTCATAAAACCTATATAAAAAACATGTATAATAAAAAAAATGTCGAGAGCAGAAATCATTGGTTTTATTATTTTTATTTATATTGAACATTTATTGAGTCTTCCAACTTGAATAATCCAATATTTGTCATTTCGCGCCCTTCCATATGCGCATGCGCCATAGTGGGCGCACTGCCATATTAGTTCCGCTTGCCACCGCAGTTTGCCTATAGTTATGCCCCCCCTTATTCCCCCCGCGGGCAGCCAACTCTTAAAAACACTCACTGTAGCGTTGATGATCCCCAAGTGAAGTATGTGGAAAAAGGGGATCATGTAAGGCTTGCTCGTTGTTTTTCTGTCCTCAAAACATTGTAACTATTCGTGTATATATCGGGAGATCAAGTGTCGGGAATTGAACGATGATTGAATTATGCGCGAAATTATTAAATGCTAATGAATTCGACCGTACGAACAGGCGGGCAACAGTAGTGCTCGAAGAACATACAGTTATACATGCAGTCGGACGGTAGTGCGATCAGAAGCATTATCGAGACAATGTGATATAGCAACAGATAGCCAATAGTCGATGTACATATATAGATATATGTATATATTATACACATCATAAGTGCAACTTCTGTTTGTGTACGTGTTGTGTGGTGTGTGTGTCCAGAAAATGCGATTCGTAAATTGTTTATGGGAGGAGGATCGAAACCGAGCACCGGGGACAGCAGTGAGACTGCGTCCGAGCCGATTTTCGAAAACAACCAGGTCTTATACGGAGTTTGTATATTATGGTCATCGCATAAGTCATAACTCGTAGCTTGGCTACGTATATATATATACATATATATTAAGAGCGTCGAGAGGCGTCTAATTTATTTACAAAAAGGAAAACACGGCGAGCATCCCAGTCTTCGTAATCTCAACGATCAAGGGCTGCGTTGTTACATTGCAAAGGTAGATATAGAAAGAAAGGGTGTGAGGGCGCATTATCCGCGAGAAAGAAAGAGAGAGAGAGAGAGAGAGAATGTACGATCGCGGTGCACTTGCTATGCTCCCGGGCGGGTGAGTGCATGCGCGTTGTGGTGTACTGTATGCCTTCTCCCTATATATGTGTGTTTAGTTTAGTATGTTTGTGCATGCAGCCTTATTGCGCGCGCACTGTGCGTGCATGCGTGTGCGTATGCGTTGCATTATCAAATCCCTCCGCGAAGAGTTCATCATTTCGCTGGACATTCAGGACGACTGAGGGGAGAGCGAGAGAGAGCGAGAGAGAAAGAGAGACAAATAGAAAGAGGACACATCGCATAAGCGGCGCGGGAGCCGCCGCTGTTTGTGTGCATATCCAGCGCGCCCGGGACAAGTGCGCGCGCGTGCGGTCGCGAGGGGGTGAGGAGGGAAAGAGAGAGAGAGAGAGAGAGAACGATTATGTTTTGCTGCTGCCGCAGGCGTTCGTTGCCATCGGAAGCGCTTGGAGGTTATGTTGCCGAGGATAAGGGCCGCGCATCGTTGGGGGCTCAGCTGCAGCAACGACAACGCGACCAGCAGCAGCGGCCGCGGACGCCCCGCTAGAACAGCAGCAGTCGCAGCTGAGCGTCGGCCGTCGTCCTTGTGTCCCGCGAGCCGCTGCCACTGCTCGGCGACCCGGGTAGTGCGCCGTGGAAACGTCAGCGACGAGGCCGACGACTCCTGGCAGTGATCGACTTGATCGGACTGATCGCCTCAGTCGCGGAGTGCGAGAGGACGCTCGTCGTGTCGCTGGCTTGCCTCTGCCACTGTGCTTACATTGTAGACACATACACACACACGCACACACCTACCCCCTCCTCCGGAAGGTAATCTATAATATGCTCTGGAAGCATGTGTGTTTTGTGCTCGTATAATTTAGCCAAACATATATGTATCTATAGTCATTCTCTCGGGATGAGAAAAAAAAACACACATACACACACACCCGTCATCGCTCTGGACTCTGGTATATATTATGGACTGGTGTATATTATGTTATCGATTGATTATCGTATTATATTTCCTAAATTCATTTACAGTCCTATTTCGGATAGTGCACTTAGATCGGGAATCCGGGACACGGACACGTGTGTGTGTGTGTGTGTGTGCGTGCGTGCGTGCGTGCGTGCGTGCGTGCGTGCGTGCGTGCGTGCGTGTGTTGCGTGTATCTGACCGTGTTTACAAACGCGCACACCTAGAGTATGACATGGACAGCTGTTGGCCGGGGCTGCTCTTTCAATTGCGTTAATGCATATATAAGTATAGACAAATTCTCTCCTTCGCTTTCGCCATCTTCTCTCGTTATAATGCTCGCTAGCTTCCGATCCGTATTGACTGCCTCTCACTCTCTCGCACTTGCCCCCTCCCCCGTCTCTCTATCACTCTTCATCTTCCATCTGCTTTCTTCTTCATTCGCGTTTATGTTAGCTTTATAAAAAAAAAAAAAAAAAAAAAAACGTCAATCCTCCTACATTCATCGCATTCTCGGGTAAATGAACCGAGTTCGACTAATAAATCGTAATTTTTTCCCGGACAATACTTTTTTCCCCGTATGTGTACTGTAATTCGTTTGGTACTATACAGTAAATTAGGCAATGCGTGTTATGCTGTATAATTGACAGTGTTCGAGAATCCTTCTTCAACATTATAGCAGATTTTATAACATTACAAGAATATTGATTTATTTCAATTGGCTTTCAACGAATCGTGAAAATAATTTTATTGCTATTTCAATTGAAACGTATAAATGTAATGGGCACTTCGACCATTCCTTTTACTTGAGTATATAAGTAAACTGAACTTCATATAAGTCAGGATAAATAAATTTTGATAAAATAATTATGTAATGTGAATATTGAAAATAGTTGGTAATTATTGTTTGTTTCTCGCAAAGAATACGATTGAGCAAAAATTAAAAAATACGTATTTCAATCAGCTCTGAATTATGTGAACAGAACGTCGAATGTAAAATCGTAATGCTTTGTTTTTACAGAATGGTTGAAGTTACAGTTGAACAGTAAAGAAGAAAAACAGATCAATACCGAAAACGAAAAAATTAACCGATGTAATATTTGTTATTTTAAACCGACATGAATAACTCCTTATAAAACTGGGCTAATTAACATATATACCAGATTCACCCACGCACACGCGTATACGAATCAAAAAGGGGTCTGTCTAGTGCAGTGCAGTGCACTATAATAGACGGAAAAGAAACCAACCACCGCGCTGCATTGATACCCCTGTTTTTGCGCGTTCGGTCGTAAACAAGTGTGCATTGCTGCATATATGTATGTGTGCATGCGTGTGTGTGTGTGTATATATATATATATATATTGATGAGAAGAAATAGACACGTACAGAGAGACGGGTTATATAGTTCACCAAGTCCTATTATCTACTTTAGTACTAAAAGAGCGAGTGGACTAGTTTTGTCCGTCTCGTGTCTGCGGTAATTTATACGCGTAAGCGGATAAAAATCTCTCGAAAATTTTTCGAACGCCGCCGCGATTCCCGATAATAAAAATGCATAAAGTGAAACGTGCCTCAGAGTCTCGTGCGCGCGTGTATGCAACAATAAATAAAATTCCTATTCGCGTATATCTACATTTCTAGATATATATATATATATATATATATATATATATATATATATATATATATATATATAGGTCTTCCGACAAATATAAATCTCCGTCTTGCAATAAATCACAATGCTCTTCTATATATCTACAAAATATATACATATATATATATATATATATATATATATATATCTTGCTCCTTTTTACTATTCGCGCGCGCCTCGTGTCGCGCGCACTTTACAATCATCGCTGATGATAATTCGAGCTTTATGTACAAGCTCGGGGACGCATTAAACGGAAAATCCGCGCGGCGGTCTTGAATTTCATATACGTTAAACACACTTCTGCTGCTACAGCGCTGATATATATATATATATATATATATATATATATATATAATGCTTAATTATCGTTACAACGAATAGTAATTATGTGTATATAATAATGCGAGGCTGACCGATGCGCGCGCTCGATTTCTCCTATTATAACTCGGGAGAAATAACTCGCTTCAATATTATATATATATATATATATATATATATATAGATTTTGTGTCGCACTGCCGCTGTTGGTGGTAATAAAAACGTTTTTTTTTTCTCTCCCTCTTTCGCCTCTTCTCGCTCGCATTGAGAAATGCGAGCAAGCGCGCGAACTTCCTGCGCGCATTTTTTTTTGTCCCACTATCTCAATTTGTGCACTATTAGAATTTTTTACGGTCACCTTGTGTCGCAAAGAAAAAATTATCTGGGGGGAGGGAGGGAGGGGTCCTCGCGCTGTGCTTTTCAACGGAATCGTCAGGTCGCATTTGCATTCTTAACATTATATAGAGATTCTATTGGTATTTCAATTGTGAAATCTAATAATATTATATTTTACTTTAATCCTCTCATATAAGAGTACTGTCTATTTTATTTTAAAAGCTAATGTTTATATTTGTGTTTAATCGTGGATGAATAATGCTTGCAACGAGGACACTCATTTTATTTGTAATAATTATAATAATTCAGTCGAAAAGTAATAATCAATGGCAGGCATAATGAAATTTTCGAAAGAATGATTAAAGAAACAATAATGACGATATTCTATTTATATTTATATAAAAAATTAATTAAAAATCCAGAAGCGATAAATCTAATCATTCGGTTCACATAAAAATATCAAAAGCGTTAATGAAGAATATTGAATAAAATTTACAGTATTTATTTACATTGCGAAGAAGCAAATATTTATACGAATGGCTAAAAATATTTTTTTTAATCGTAACAAATAATTCTTTTATTTTAACTCTCATATATAAATATTTGTGTTTGACTGAAGATTTGATCAATAATGTTATACAACAAAAAAAGTAAATTTTTGCCAATCCCCTTATGTACATATGCAAATTTGTCGGTTTATTAAAGCCAAAGGCTTTTCGATTCGATTTATCGATTTTTTCCTCGTAAAAGTTTTCAATATGATAATTTCGTTTAAAATTTAAAATACGAAACAACTTATTTCCTAACAATGCAATTCTATTAAATGGCTGTCACGTACTGACGCGCGCGCACGCCCGCATTTATACCCTGTATGCTGCATGGATGGGCAGACAGTTAGGTATGTAATAATAGGGTGAATCACTTTAATAAATGTGAAAGACCGTAATAAATTTCGAGGGAAGCGTTTCGCAGCTGAAGACGGGCAAAATGCTGATAATAAAATACTTTCTTAGACGACCCAGTTCCAATTTATTCTTTTACTTGTTTTATATATATATCTACAGACACTTCTCGTTGCGAAAAAAAGAAGTAGTAGTAACGATGAGCCGATTTCTTATTGCTCTATTTATTTTCTTTTGTGTAAGAGCAGTAGGCAAAAAAACTGGTACGTTTCTAAAAATGGACAAAAAAAGGCGAAGTAAATTCAATACAATGTTGGATAAAATTACGAGTGCAGAATTATATATATATATTGTGTATTAAAAATTCATTCAAAATTGGCATTTACTTTTTTTATTTATTTATTTATTATTATTTGTTCTTAATATAGAGAACGTTAAAATGGTTAGCTAGAGACGAAGCGAGGGGCCAGGGGCGGAGGATCGTCGCGAATACCGCGCGACACATGTCTAATGTATATATCTATATAAGTAACGAATAAATTTAAAATTCATTTGAGCATTTTAACGCATCTTGGACCTTGAGCGCAAACGCGCCGCACATTTAATGAGTAACATCAGCGTCGGTGTGCGCCGCTATAATATAGCTCCTCGTCGCGGGAGGAAGCCCGAGCGTTCGCCCGCCTAAAGAAGAACTTGAACTTCCCCATTTGGCTTTCATGATTCTCTCATTCTCTCTCTCTCTCTCTCCTCTCTCTCTCTCTCTCTCTCTTCTCTCTCTCTCTCTCTTTCATTCTCTCTCACTCTATTTCGGCCTGTTTTTTTTGCGCGTGCCTCTCTCTCTCTTTCTCTTATAGAACCTCTCCCCATCTTTCTCTTTTCCTCGTCAGGATAACCCATTTAATACAATGGATGCGTTGCACGTATAAATCCCCGATACGGCATGTCACTTGGGTCGCTGATCGACCGCCCGCCCGCCCGTTTTTTAATTCGTCGACGCCCATCGGCATCGTCATCATCGACACTTGACCAAAAGACCCGTTAAAACAACTGCAAAGAGCATGTATAAGTACGCGCGCATATAGGCGTCCCTCGCGAAGCTCTGAAAACTCCGTATAGCCTCCTACTCCTCCTCCTCCTCCTCCTCGTCCCCCTCCCACCACCCCCCGGGCTTGACAAATCCGACGACTCATGCGCCCGCACCCAAAGCTGACCCGGCCACCGGTTTCCCACTCTCGCTATGTATATGTATATATGTATATTTACAATCTAATAGCCGCGTCTCTCTCTCTCTCTCTCTCTCTCTCTCATTCTCGCCCACTTTATTACAAGTATTTTATGCCGGACGAACGTGCGGCCGCTACTTTTTTTTCTCCCAGAGCGCGGGGCCTCGCGAGCCCAGCAGCAGCAGCAGCAGCAGCAGCAGAAGCATCGTCGTCGTCGTCGTCGCCGTCGCCGTCGTCGTCGTCGTCAGGGATGCCGGAGGAGCCGCCACCGGATGAGCAGCAGCATCGGCTAGGCGGCAACGCGAGCTGGCTGCTCGGCGAAGAGAATTAATCGCCCGCGGCCGTCTACTGCTGGCCCTGCCCATGAAGAGACTGCAGAGGATGCCGGGCACGTCCTTCGAGCGACCCCGGGCCTGCAAGCTCACCGAAATAGAGCCGCAGTCGAGCAAGGTTGGTTGGTGCGCGACCGTCGTCGCAGCGGTTTCCCCTCCCCCGCCCCCCCCCCATTTCAACACTGTTGTGCTCCGTGCGTCGATCATTTACGCTCTTTTTTTACCCCCGCCGCACGGGCGCGTTTTTCAGCAGGCCACCCCAGCAGGATGCAGCCTCGCCGCCGAGGACGTCGGTAGCCCGCTGGGCTCCGCCGGCAACATGGGCAGCATCGCGCGCTTCCCCAAGCTCGACGAGTGCGCCCACTTCCACTATGAGCACGTGGAGCTCGGCAATCTCGAGGTAAGCACAGCCGTGGCTCGCGCGGCCCCCAACGCGTTACACATGAGACACGTGAGTTCTCGCCCCCGCCCCCCCCCTCCACGGAGTACGAATTCTCTCGTGTACCGTGGAGAATAAACGAGGGGAAAAATTGTCAACGGTTTGGTTCTTTTATTCCAACTGAAAATCGTTCGAACGTTTTACGTAGCGTACGACATGATCGAAGTGTTCGAACATCGAAATTCTGCAGATCATCTATTTTACATAACTGTTAGACTGTTGTATACTGTTTGTAATTACTGTTCGAGCAGTTCGATTCAGTTGCAACAGTTCAAAATGTTCGAATGACTTAAATTCTTTGAAAGATGCGATAAGCTCAAGCATTTTCAAGGTTCGAACAATTTGAATAAGTGGACACCTGAGAATGACACTATGTGCATTTCAAATGCGGTAATAGAAGTGCTTATTGAGATTTTAATGAAGTCGTTTTTCACTAAATTCAATTCTAATGATTTGCGAAATCTGCGTTGGAATGGTCCTTCTTACAAATTTTGAGATGGAACCTATTTCGTTCGAAATTAAGGTTGAAATCTTATTTTCATTGGAAATCCAAATTGTGATGTTGTACTTAAAAATTTTATTTGAAATCTTCTTCACTGAACAAATGAGCTTGAATCGTATCTTTCAAAATTAGGGTTGGTTATAGTTGGTCGTTGTGTTCGAATTGTTTGAGCAATTAAATTTTTCTAATTCTAGAATCTATATATTTTATTGGTATACAATTGGGGTAAGAATTCCATTAATTAAGTACAAAAATTTGACCTGTAATATAGGCATAGATAAAACATTGAACAAAATCAATATCATATATGTTTGAACAGATCCAAGTAATCTCGCCAGACGCGTCCAATTTTACATCGTATATTTTAAAATTTTTTATACTACCAAAATAATTTTTCAGGTTTCTAGAGCAGTATAATAATATAGTAATTACAAATGTTTTTACGCGTACAAAATAAAAAATATCTCTACACAATAGTAATCAATAAAAGTTTAATTTAAATTGATCTCGTAAAATTTTTAATTGCATACCAACGATTCAAATATTCTACTCGTGTGTATATGTATATGCATTTAATATACACGCTCTTGTTATCAAGTACATATGTTCTTGTTTTGTGCCAGGAAAATAATTTTCTTAAATTGAGAAAATATCTTCTTAAATGGACGAAGTATTTATTTGATGCAAGACGAGTCCACTTAAATCAAACCATGTAGCCTTAAATCTAGTGAATATTTTCATGATTTAAGAGAATGAGTTACTTGTCATAAAACAAGTAAACATTTATTTGATCAGACGAAAAATTCTTTTTTCAGCATATAATATTGAACTATTTCGTAATTTGAATTTAATTTTTTTTTTTTTTGTTCTCCGTGTATAACGCGCAGGTTTCCATCAGCGACGCCGAGGAACAGTCGACGGGCAGCTTCGCCGTGCGCGTCACCTCGGGCGACGCCTGCTGGACCCTCCAGCGCACCTACGAGAACCTCGTCCTCTTTGACAAGCAGCTGCACCGCTGCATCTTCGACCGCAAGTTCTCGATGCTGGCCAACCTCGCCGAGCAGACCGAGCGCGGGCCCGAGCGGCTGAAGGAGTACCTGAGCCGCTTCTCATGCCTCAGCCACGAGGGCCTCAATTGCGGCCCGGTGCTCAACTGGCTCCAGCTCGACAATCGCGGCCGGCGCATCCTCGTGCCCGAGTCGGACTCCTGCCCCATCAACACGCCCGCGGTGGCCGCGGCCTACGCGGTGAGGCCGTACCAGGCCCAGGCCCAGGACGAGATCACCTTCCAGGTGGGCGACATGATCTCGGTGATCGACATGCCGCCGGCCGGCGAGAGCAGCTGGTGGCGCGGCAAGCACGGCTTCGCCGTCGGCTTCTTTCCCGCCGAGTGCGTGGCAGTGATCGGCGACAAGCTGCCCCGGCATCTCGGCCTGGCGGGCTGCTCGGTCGCCGCGGCGGCGACCTCGGCCCAGTCGCCGCCCGGTCGGCTGCAGCCGGCCCGACTCCAGCAGCAGCAGCAGCAGCAGCAGCAGCATCATCATCATCATCATCCGCAGCAGCAGCAGCAGCAGCCCGTGAAGCCGGTGCTGCGCAAGCACGGCAAGCTCATCGCCTTCTTTCGCTCGTTCATCCTGAATCGGCCGTCGCGCCGCCGCCTCAAGCAGTCCGGCATACTGCGCGAGCGCGTCTTCGGCTGCGACCTCGGCGAGCACCTGCTCAACTCGGGCCAGGAGGTGCCCTGCGTGCTGCGCTGCTGCGCCGAGTTCATCGAGCGCCACGGCATCGTCGACGGCATTTACCGGCTGAGCGGCGTCAGCTCCAACATCCAGCGGCTCCGGCACGCCTTCGACGAGGACCGGGTGCCGGCCCTGCACTCGGACGAGGGCATCCTCCAGGACATTCACTCAGTGGCCTCGCTCCTAAAAATGTATTTCCGGGAGCTGCCGAATCCGCTCTGCACTTATCAGCTCTACTCGACGTTCGTGGGCGCCGTGCAGTCGCCGAGCGACACGGAGAGGCTCGCGAGGATGCGGGACGCGGTGCGCAAGCTACCGCCGCCGCACTACAGGTAATAACGATAGCTTCGTTATCGCTGGCAAAGAGAGGCCACGACCTACATCTGTGATTGCGAGAGGTTATAGAAATTTGATACCTGTTAAATAACCCCTTTAACTTTTTAGGATCTAACGGTCTCTCTCCCGCTTTCCTTTCAAAGATATGGTACTTCCTAAATTTGAATTAGTACACTACTCTAACTGTATTTCAAATACTGTGGTGGAGATCGAGAAACTTTTTTCATGAAAATCTCAACTTTTCATATCGATTTCGAATACAAAATGTACACAAAGCAAAAATGGGTTCATCAGCTTATGTTCATAAATATATAGTTTATTAATTTTATCATCTGAAGTTTAATTGTAGACCGGTAATATCGATCCCAGTTGGTCTAATTCTCTGTCTGCAGTGTGCAGATGTTTACATTAGGTTGAAATTAAATTAATAATAATAAAAAAACTAAGCGTTTGGTAAGATTGAATCTATATAAAATATGGATATATATTATCTTCCAATACATCGTCCAAAAAAGTTTTTATTTGAAAACTTCTTCTGATACACCCCTATCTAATTTATTTATGAAATGTAAGTACGAAAGTACCACATTTTGGGAGTAAGACAGCGTTATTTCTTAAACCTTTATAGGGCTTATTTGGACATTATCAGTTATTAATCTTGATTAATCTGGACGCAATCCGTCGCCCATTTGTGAGAGAAATACACTATTGCACTAATCCAAAATTAAGCAATTTCTACTATGTTTAAAGTTATTGCTATTCAGCACTTTATTTTTGTACACCGAAATCTCTCCCTTACGATATAAGACGAGTGAAAATTCTCAGCTTCTATTCATTTAAGCAAATATAACCAAGCAATTTTTAATTTTTCAGTGTGATAAGTACATCGTAATCCTGCCTAATTATTTGCTATATTGTTGCACAGGACGCTCGAGTACTTGATGCGGCATCTGGTGCGCGTAGCTGCCCGGGGCGAGCAGACGGGCATGACGCCCCGGAACGTGGCCATCGTTTGGGCGCCCAACTTGCTGCGCTGCAAGGAGCTGGAAGTCGGCGGCGTCGCGGCACTGCAGGGCGTCGGCGTGCAGGCGGTCGTCACCGAATTCCTCATCTGCTACGCCGAGCTCATCTTCGCCTCGGGGCCGAGCGAGGGCGCCGGGGCCGCGATCGGCACCGTCGGCCAGCGTCCCAAGTCCCTTGCCTTCGCCGGCGCCTCGGCCCGGC
Organism: Sycobia sp. Sy_11; assembly: GCA_018907035.1. Classification (NCBI taxonomy): domain Eukaryota; kingdom Metazoa; phylum Arthropoda; class Insecta; order Hymenoptera; family Epichrysomallidae; genus Sycobia; species Sycobia sp. Sy_11. The sequence goes on along the minus strand of JACCIC010000009.1, from coordinate 4,864,569 downwards.
TGCTCAGCCTCGAGGAGGCCCGCAGCCGCTCGCTCGCCGCCGACCCCGACCTCATGGAGGTCGGCGCCGGCTCGGCCGGCCTGCCCCTGCACTACCACACCGTCATCGAGCTGCCCCAGCTCAGTCAGCGTAAGCGCGCCGGCTCGAAGCGCTCGCCCTCGCTGAACTGGCGAGCGCTCTTCGGCGGCCGGCAGAGCGCGAAGCCGCGCGGCGACGCGGAGGTGGCGCAGCAGCCCGCGAAACCCGTCAGCCAGGGCTCGCTGCGCCGTCTGCGGCCCGTGAAGAGCGCCGACAGCCTGGACGGCGCGGCGGCGGCGGCGGCGGCGGCCGCGGGCACGGGCACCGAGGACTGCCTCGGGCCGCTCCTCGGCCCGAGCTCGGCGCGGCCCTGCGGCCACAGCCGCTCGGTCTCGCACGACTCGTACTTCGAGCACCTGGGCGACGCGGCGAGCGCCGGCTCGCCGCTCGACCTCTCCGAGATCCAGCTCAGCTTCGACCTGGAGGAGCGGGAGATGCGCATGCTGTCCGAGGGCGAGAGCGGCCGGCAATCGTTGGAGGCGTCGCCGCGCCGGCAGCGCTCCGCGGAGCCGCCGGCGCGCTCGGCGGCGAGCAGCTTGAGCTCGCTGGTGGCGATCGCGGCACCGGGCCCTGCCACCGCCGGAGGTGGCGGCTCCAAGCGCAAACGCTCGCGGTTGGAGGAGCGGCTGCAGTGCGACGTGGAGCTGAGGTTCATCGACAGCCAGAGTCCGGATCAGGTAAGCGAAAGCGTCTTCGAGAGGCGGATGTGGGGATGTGTGGGTGCGGAACGGCTGATTGCAGAGGGATTCTCTCGTTGTGCCCGACAGGTGATGGTTTCCGCGGACGTGCACGAGATGGAAACGCCCTCGCCGCTGCCGACGCCGGGTTACCTGCCGCTGCTTTCGGAGGCCTCGACGCCGCTGACGCCCACGACGACGCCGGCGGCGATCAGTCCGCGGATAAGCTTCAAGAGCTTCACACTACCTCTGGACTTGGGCGATCAGCCGAGCGATCCGCCCGACAAGAGCGGCTTTCTTCAGCCTTGCTTGACCAAAGCGGACGTAGAGCGGGATTCCACGTCTACGTCCCTGAATTTAGAATGTAACGCGGCTGGCCTTCGCGTTCATCAGAATAGCGTGATGGAGGCCAGCGAGAATCCATTGGAGACGCCGCTCGAGCGACCGACGTCTCTGACGCCGCAACGTTTAGAGTTCGGATCGGCATCCTTGGAAATTGTTGATCAGGAAATGGTGCCCTGTGAAAGGTTGCTGGATTTGGATTCTGCTAGCGAGATGCCTGAAGCCACGTATCATGGGTAATTAACTTTTATCATAATAAGCATTCTGCTAACAAATCAGGCAGATAACTATCTTCCCGGATGCTTCCATCGGGTTCCACCACCGTGGACACACCGCCCGATGATTCAACGATTTAAACACTATAGAGATAACCGAATTTCACCACTAACCAAGCTGAATATAGCCGGGATACAATGTGTTTTCATTTAAATTTCATTTCAGCCTTGATGTTTCTCCAAGCATGCCAAGTGTACCGCATCGAAATAAGGAACACGGGATGAATGTCGAGAAAGCATTTCACAATACTGAGGCTACGAGAGAAACAATAGAGAGACAAGCTGCAAGTGTACAAAATAGTAATTTATCAGATTTGTCATGCTCTTCGAACTTGGATTCTCTGATGCCTTACGAACAAGAAAGCGTTGCGGAGACGAATTTCACTGCTGTTGATTTTAACGAGAAAGCGAACGCGCAATTGCTTAATTATAAAAATGATTTAGAAAGTTCTGAAAAGTGGCCGATGTCAAATTTATCATCCGGTTTGTATAATCAAATATTAATATTCTATATAACATTCGTAATCATTCTACGTAATATTGGCTTATTGTTTATTTTTATTAATTCAGCTGAAAAACATGTTGGTATGGAAGATAACAGACTGCAAGGCAACATTGATTCAAAAGTTTCTCAAATCTCTGCAATGGAAGAATGTCGAAAGAGTACTAATTCTCTAAAACATTGTCCAGGCTCTATTTGTTATTCATTTTTAGATGGAGGGTATACAGAAAGAAGTGGTCAGTCTTTAAACCAGGAATTCAATCCTACGTCTGAAGACAATGTTTATAATATAAAACAGAGTAAAAAAAGCGGTCAAAACGATAAAACGAAGATACTTAATGCAGGATTGTTAGAAACAGACTTTATTTCTTCGAATTCTACTTTAGAGTCTAATCAAGGTAATTGCGAAAATACGCCTTGTCAAGTGAATGCAAATATCAAAAATCTTACTAGTAATTATTCGAACGATCAACTTCGAAACGAGAGAACTAGTTGGGATTCGTTACTAGCTGATAAAAATTTATGCGAAATTAATCAAAATAATAAGGAAAAATCTCTAGATGAGGATCAGGGAAATTTATTCTTTGATAAAGAAAAAAGGGAAATAGTGCAACCTATTGCTTTAATTCTTGACTGTCAAGAAAAAATTCTTAATAAAAATATTTATGAAGAATCAAAAATATCTCAAAACAATAGTGAATCGATTAGACGAATTTCTAATAATAATATATGTGCTTCACTGAATGAATTCCAGTCAAAGCTTGTGGACCAGGAATCCAGTAATTCCAATTCTTTCCAATCCCCTAGTATAAGAGATGATATAGATGTAATTGTTCCTTCAGACAGTGCAGCTGTGGAGCCTGTAGAAATGGCTCATGTACCAGAAATGCTATCTGAAAGCAATGCTTTAAGCTCTCCTATAAATAACGCGAATCTTGATAGGAACTCAATTTTACGTAAGGATACTGCTACTATTTTGCAGGAGCTTGCCTTGCAAAGATTATCTGGTGGAGACAGAGTTGATGCGATTAATACGAGAAGAAGATATGATTCTGATATTGTACGTGATAGACGAAGCTTTGACTCTGAAATCGGAAGAGAAATTGTACGCGAACATAAAATGAAACAAGAGCTTGAACATGCGAGGGGGAAATTAGATGAATCTTTACAAAGCTGCCATAATCAAAAGTAATTTTTTATATATGTTTTATAAATTATAAATAACAAGTAAAATATAAATAAGGTATTATTAACTGTTTTCTATATTTAGTCCTTTTATATATTTTCAACGATACTTATATATTATTTAACTTCTCATTTGTAGTTTCGTATAGGCATTTCGTAATATTTTTTTTAGTTTCACTTTTTCAAAATTAAATTTTTTTATTTACTTTTCTATAATAAAACATACAACTCTAAATATTTAGTGTCATTACCATTATTGAAATAAAGATACTATAGAGACACAAAATGATATTAAATAGAAATGATATTATTTTAGAATCTCTTTATGAAAGAGTTTTAACAAATTCTAGGAAGTTTGAATAACAAAAAATTAATTGTTACAGTGCACCTACGCATTTACCACCTTGCTTGAGAGCTCGACATGCACGTGCAACAAGGGCGGCATTGAGTCGGTCTTTAGATGAAGCGAAATTCAACAAGATGACGAGTAACTGTGGCAAGCAGAATAAATCTGAAGGTTCTCAACAGCATGGTTCAACGCCCAATGTGGGTAGCAAATTGAGCTCTAATGTGACTGCATCTGAACGTTCAACACAATCACTCAATAAGAATCTCGGTCTAGATTTAGATGATCCCCGCTGTCGCGAAAGAATCGAAAAATATAAAGAAGAAAGAAGGACGTTTTTGAGGGACAAATATAGATCTGAAAGTTTTAGAACTAGCTCTAGCGCATCTAATGCAGCCGATGGCACGAACAATAAAGAGGATGGAGAGCAAGCCTTGCTGGCGAGACTGAAACAGCGAGCTTCCAGACCTTCTCTACTTTGACTTCAGATATTAAATACATCAAACAATCAGTTAAATATTGATTATTATACCGAGCCACGAAGAGAATAGATATAGATCGAGCCTAATTGTTATAAAAGTCGTGCAATCAACTTCTATGAACTATATTAATAATACATTAGAAATTTTTTTTAGGAATGATTATAGTACACGATACTTTAATACGTTGATGCGTTAATATCTTCATTTTTATACCTCAGTGCAGTTTATTGTTTGTATATCTAAGTCTTGTTGTATCTTTTTTTTGTAAAAAAAGAATCGCTTGCTTATATTTAAAAAATGAATTTGTTAAGATTCTTACTGACTGATACATTATTCTTAAAACTGCACTATAAGTTCTAAAATTTTTTTACTTCTTTTTTAAGTTTAAGTAACGAATGCTTTAAGTGATCGAAATATTGCACTTTGTAATTAATAAATATGTGCATCGTTATGTTAAACTATTAGTTAACAAAATTTAGTTTTCCATTGTAGACTGGTCTGCTATGGCATAATGACAAAACGTCTTTTGTACATGTTAGATTTTCTTTAAAATGTTTAAACCTACCGTATTAAGCTAATTTATGTTACTGCCTAAGCACTGATGAACAATATTATGATGAAGGTGATATCGATGACGTTTTAACATGTGTTGTCACTTTCTCTTTTAGGTGACAAAATTTTAGACAGTAGTATGCTACTTAACAGTCAATCCATAGTCACTTTCAGTAGTTGTTTGTAGCACAAAAGACTCAATAACCGATTACGGTTACTTGACACTAACTAATTTCCATTAGTCTTTTAATAATACGTCTGGCAGCAAATACGATGACAATACGATCGTATAATATTTATGTGCATCATGTCATTGAAATCATTTTTGTATCTTGAAAGATACTCCATAAGTGTAGACGTTATTCGTCAAAAAATAATGCAGAGTGTAGCTGTCTGTGGTAGTTCATTAAATTGATAAATAGATTTAATAATTCAAATGTTATTCTTGTTAGAACATTTGGTAAGGAATATGCAATTCCATTAAAGTGTATTGTTATTATATTTAAATAAGTAAGTAATAAAAAAAGATAGTAGAAGTAATTTAAGGTATTCTAATTGCTTGAAGAGTACTCTATACATTTGTGTCAAGTATTGAACAGCTACACTCTAATTTTCAACGTTTTCAAAAAAAAAAAAAATAAATATAAATATATATATTCTACAAATCTCATAAAATATAAAACAATTTTTTATTTATTTAAAAGATTTTAATTCTACCGTTTTTTATATATAGATTTAAAAAATTGCTCTTGCTAATTTATAGTCTAACTTTTTCTTTTATTTTTTCATGTATCATGCGATTTTTCCACAATATTTTTTTCTTTTTTTAATTAAAATAAATATATAAAAATACTATATTATACATTTCTTAAATATTTATTAAACCTTACAGAATGATTCCAATTGATCTTCCTATTTCACATGTTTTGAACAACCTTAAACCCAATTTAATTCCAATGATTCATCTTGTAATTGTAAAAACAGTTTACTTTATATTGTTAGATACGGGTATAAGAAATGAAAAAATATATTTTTTACTTAGCATTCAATATTACTTTTATTGTATATGCATAAATTGGAAGCTCAATCACTATCAAAGCCATCTCATCTGAATTGGAATTACATCTATATAATTATAAAATTAAAAAAAAAAGAAATACCGACAAAATTTTTACTATTTTTATTTAATTTAAACTTATCTTAATAAATAAGGATGCAAACAGCTTTTCATGAAATTTCTAAAAATTAATTCGGATTAATTGGCAATATTAAAGTTGATTTATTGATTCAAAATAATTTTCTCAATTTTGATTACTAATATAACTACTGATTTTATTATTCCTATCTTATCAATATAGTTTTATCAGGTTGTATACGCAGATTGAAGTATATATTTATATATTGGAATCAATTTTTGATAAGGTTAGTTCAATATCTTATTACTAGTGGGCAGCACTAAAAATGCCGTCGTTTGATAATCAGTGTTTATCTGCATATACTATGGCTTTTGGAACATCAGTGTGCCGCGAAATTCTTGCAGCCTCTACACGATCAATAATTTATTGTTAAAAAGAAATGCGGTATTTGATGGAGTATATAGTGTGCATTCGGAACAAACGTTAAGTCCTGCTATTGTACATAATCTTCTAAATATAAAATCCTTAAAAGAAAGTTATTACAAAATGATTACTAAATAAATGAATCTTGTACAGTTTGGCACGAGTGACAGCCGTGAAAGAGGTGTGTATTCGGTGGTAGCGCATGTGTCAGTTTCTACCTATTCAATGCTTCTATATAAACTTTCTGAAAGTTATTTTGTGTACACCCTTTACTTTTTCATAATTTGGATCTAGTTTTGTTTTTGGCAGAATAACAAGTATCGTTATTCTGTTTCTATTTTTATGTAGAAATAAGGAAGTTAATTGAAAATTTTCACTTATCTTATTATATACATGTTTCGCAGCTTATACGTATAGAATACGTATGTATACACTACTTTAGTATACACCTACCTAACACTTGCTTGCTCAGAAATACTTTCTCTACACATCTCACTTAATTTATTGCAAAGATGTAGATACAAAAATGGGTAAATTTAATTAATTCTTTGAATTTTATCGCTACACTTAATTATCTTACAATTAGTTTACATAAATCAAATAAAATTTTACAAAATGATATATTCTTCCATTTTATATAAATTAATTTATTTTCATTTCTGTAAAACAAAAATTAAACTTTGTATTTTCGTAAATATTTGTTTTGTAACAATTATTTAAATTTGGAATTAAATATTTTGTTTCGTTTTATAATTTATATCGTAGCAGTAGACAGCAAAATACAAATTGTTAGTGAAAATAATTGTCTATTTCAATCTCTAAGGTAGGTAAAAATGAAATAATAGTATGCCTCATGGCTGCAAGTAATAGTAAAGGAATAAAAAAAAATGAAACATTTGCTCGTGCAAGATTAAATGTATCAAATAATCGTTATTCATCTCGACATCATAAGCATAAAGTAATTGAAACTGAAAACTTTAATTTCCGAGAAAGTCAAGAATTAAAATTTCTCTATTTTCGAAACGCTACTTTACTGCAACAAAATATTAAAAGGTATTATTATGGAAACTACTTTAAATAATTTAAATAATAGTGTAAGTATATATATTAACTAGGATTTATATTTGCAGAATATTTAACGAGTCTATTTATTATGATTTAAAAATCATACATGGACACAAAGTAGTATATGGTAACCTGTGCATTATTAAAATTAGATCCCCATGGTTTTATTCTGTTATAAAACAACACTTTCATCACAAAAATAAAATTGCTATCTGTTATGTTAGGCAACTCAGAGTTTATTATCAAATCAAAAATTTTATAAGGTAATCAACAATTTATAAATTCTGACATTGATAGATATTTCAATTTTATTTCTAAAGTATAATTAAGTATATTATCAGGTATTCAGATAACATATCTATTACTGAAAACTCAATTTGTGAAAAGATTATATTACAGTTTTGTACATTTTAGTATAATTAAAGTTAATTATAAATAATTCATTATATGAATTAATACTTTTTTATGAATGTTTTTGAATTAATTTTTTTTAGAAGTTTGGAAATTAATACATTTTAGAAACTTTTTAAAAATTGATATAAAATTCATTATGTAAATATTTATAATACTCAGTATAATATAATTTTTTATAAACATTTAATAACAACAAAGTTCTTATCATCTAATCAAAATATTTATAATTTGTAGGCTCTTGTACACTAATTTAGATATTGATCATTATGAGCAGTATATTATTCAACATATTTTAAATGCTTCTACCTTTAATAATGATTGCAAATCATTATCAAGGTTTGTTCATAAATGTATTTTAAATTATATTTAATATTAAAATATAAGTATATAATATAATAACATATTATTTTATATATAACATTATTTTTTTATTTAACTAGAACACTTAACAGTGAAAAAAATCACAGTTATTTTCTGAACTGTTGTTCATTTGAAAATGATGAAGCAAGTAGTATAAATGAAAGCAGACCTATGTCTTCAGATATGGCTGACTCTGGACTAGAAACAGGGTCAATGGTTAGTCCTCAGGGTACAATCTCTGAAAATTCCGGTACAGATTTGGATGAACCAAACGAATCTAATGCTTTAAAAGAAAATTATGAAATATCAGATACTTGTGGAGAATCATCTTCAGTTGATGAAAACTTATCAAGAGAAACTAGAGAAGTGAAAAATGAAACTTCTGAATATGAAAGTTGTGATCTAAATGAACTATTTTGTGAATCAAATGGTGCAAAAGATGGAGATGAAACTAATTTGTATGTAGCTAAAAATTCATACGAATTTACTGAGCCTAGTCTTGTTCTGTTAAGTAATAGTAACAAAAAAAAATTTGAAGACAGATCTTTCAATGGTAATGAGATAACTCAAAATGGAATGAAACCAAATATCACAATACAGGTGAATGATTACTATTTCTATTGAATAATATAACTTGTAGTATCGTAAAATATATAATACATCAACTATTTTATAATTTTAATACTTTAATATGATATTCTATAGTTTCTATGGATAAATTGCATTTTAAATATATGAGAATGCATTACACAAAAATATAAATTGAAATTAGATAAAAAAGCACATTTGGCATGAAAAAAATATTTAGAAATGAAATTCATAGTATAATAAATGTAAATTTTTTAAGACTACTATTAACAGTAAAAGTTTTTATAATTTGTTGTTTTTTTTTTTTTTAATAATAGCATCATGACATCAACAATTCATCAACTAGCAGTAACTACTACTTTATAGATGCCTCTACTCTTAATGATGATATAGACGTAACAACAAATGTCCTTGGATATCCAAATGATGTACATGGAAGATTAACTTGGACTAATCCACAAATTCCAAGCAGTTGCTACATTCCTACAACTAAGTCAAATAATTTTTTATCAAATGATAATTCATACAAAGTTGCTAATCAAAAGACAATGAATGTACAAAACCAATACAAAGAAATTACAGCATTTGAATCAAATTTCAAATTTTCGGAATCATATGAGTCACTTCCTGAATCTAGAAAACCTACAAAGCTCGATACTTTACTAGTTCAAGATGATTTAAGAAGTTATAAAAATACTAACAAGGAGTCCCTAGTAGTTGAAATCAAGGAAGCGGACAGTGGAGAAAGTGCTCAGCATTCGCCGTGTCCAGATAATACAAAAATTGATAATATACAAAAAGATGAAAATAAACTGATTGTAATGATGTCAGATCAAGAGGAAGAGGTAGAAGCTAATGGCCAGGAGCCAGAGCAGGACGAAGATGTAGAAAAAAGACCTTCTCTTATCAGAAGAAATACCTTTGAACTCGATGCAAATGATGAAAAATTATCAAGCCTTCGTCAAGAATATGAAAGACGGCAGGGGAGTATTGTTTTTCAAAATTCCATAACTGAATATTCTCAACATCGTATAGATGGAGATCCATACTATGATATTAATGCAGAATCTGATCCAAATATCGATAGCAAAACGGACGCAGAATCGGCATCTATAATTCCAGACCACCTTACTTACGAACTCGCAGATAAATACGATCTTGATACTGCTGAGAAAGAGAATAAATATATTAGATCCGGTATAAAACTCGATAACACCGCAAACGCAATTTCGAGGAGTACTAGCGATAAGCTGCTGACTAATTACGAGGACGGGGATATATCGTTTAATAGTTTGCCTGTAAATATTAATGATGAATTAAATATCAACCAAGGAACATCGAGACTTCGGCGTAATGAAGCTGCCCCTATCGTTTCCGGTGGATCGTGCACTTCAGATTTTAAAAAACCCATCGACAGTCCAATAGCCAAACGGAAACTCGAATCCACCCCGATACTTTCAGGCGGCTCAATCATTGCCGAAGATTTTAAAGTTAAAGAGAGGTCCAAATTAAACATGTCTTCCTTGACAACAGCTTGGGTCGTCGATATGAGCGATTGTCGAACAACCAATAATGCGTTGACGAAAAAAAGCAAAGAAGTGCGCACACCCATGTCAGCGAGTTTCTCCCCGTGGACAAGCACCGATAAGGATTACGAAAGGGACAAAGAGAAATCTCAGCCTTCGAGCCTGGGCTACTTCGTGAATTTGGACGACATCGGTGGCACGAGCGAAGAGCCAAAGCCGGCGATCGCCAAGCACAGGCGGCGCGCCAGCGATATAGCGAGCGAGAAGAACTATTGCGAATTCTTCGTCGATCTGTCGGACAAACCGAAATCGACCGCTGCGTCGGTTTCCACTGCCTCGCCCGTTGTCGCAAAGCGGCTGCCGGAGCTCGCCAAGACGACAATGGCATCCAGCCAGTCGAACGAGAGTAAGAAAAACATGTTCTCGATGTTCATCGACCTAAGCGAGCCCGAGGCTTCGGCGACCAGAACCGGGGTGACAAAGTCGAGCTCCTCGTCCAAGCTTGCCGACAAGCGAAACGAGCCCGTGCAGAAGCAGAGCTCCGAGGATCGCGCGAGCGTGGAAAAGAAGCCGAAATCCGGCGTATTCATGTTCATAGATTCGGACTCGCCGATCGTCAGGCGACGAACCCTGTCGAGCTCTCGATCCGCCTTCAAGCGCCACTCGTGGAACTCGGACAAGAGCGGCGGCGAGCCTTCCGCGTCGGCGATTAACGCGGATACCGGCCAGGAGCCTGCTCAGGAGGAGGAGCAGCAGCAGCAGCAGCAGCAGCAGCAGCAGCAGCAGCAGCAGCCTCCCGTCTTCAGGAGGATACACAAACGGGCCCAGAGCCTGTCGGTGGAGCGAGCCGGCGGCGACATTCGCAAGCTGCTGATTCGCAAATCGAGCAGCTCGAGTCACTCGCTGAACGAGGCCGCGGCTGACAAGAGCGAGGGGCCCGAGGCGCGTAAGCTGGAGCCCCAGCCGGAGCAGGGGGCCGAATCGAGGCAGACCGAGGAAGGCTTCGAGTGCGAAGCGAGGGACACGCCGCCGAATTCCCACGTCGAGATCGTAAACGAGGAGCTGCTCGTCAGTCTGAAAAATCGAAATTATCAGGAGCTGAATCCCATGGGCGAGTCGGAGATGCAGCAGCAGCAGCAGCAGCAGCAGCAGCTGCTGGACGAGTCGTGCTGCTCCGAGGGCTCCGAGACCAATCGCACCCGCAAAAGCGAGACCTTCGACATCAGCACCAGCGGCAGCGGACCCTCCACCACGAGCGAGAACCCGGACGAGAAGCTGGCCGAGCTCATTGATTCGACGCAGCAAAAGTGAGTACGGCCTTTCTGTTTATTGCCCGGAATTGACGTGGCGCGATTATCCGAAAATAATAATGCCTCGTGTCGATATATTTTCTCTAGTCTGTCGATATCCAGCGCGGGTACTAAGGATCGCAAGGACAATAAGGCAAATAATCGCGATCGCGGAAAAATATCCAGCGCGGCGAAGTCGGGCATTCCGGCCGATTTCGTCCGACTGTCCGATCTGGACAAGCGGCCGCTATCGAATAGCACAAATTCGAGCGTTGCTGCTACGGGGTCGCAAGAGTATCCGCTTCGATTGAGCAGCAGTGTCACCGAAACCTCGTGGCTGGAAAGTAAATCGGGAGCGTCCCCGAGAATCGGCGATTGCAGGACGCATACTAGGAAGCCGCCCTTGAGCCTTGCCACCGGATTAAAATCCGAAAATTTCGATGACTTTGGCGTCGAGGGCGACGCCGAGGCCGTTATTTCCGAGTCGGATTTGTCAAGCCTGCAAAGCAGTATGTGCCGATCTGGACAAGGTAGCATTTAAAAAATATTGGCTATTTCACCCTCGAAAAGTTTCGAGGACGTTTCGATTCGCCATTAGTTTGATCACATATCTGACATTGTTTTAAATAATCGTTTTATAATAATTCTGCTTTTTTTTTTTGTTTAAATAATATATTCATTTTATATTACATTTTATTGAATATAAAATATTAAATCCGGTTTATTAGAACGCTCGAAATCGTATAAATATTTCATGGTATCAGTAAATTTCAGATATTGATTTTCCGAAATTTCTTGAACTTAAAAGTTTAATAAAATATAAGTTAAAACTACTTACGATAATTATAAATCTTAATTTTTTTTTTTATATTAAGAAGGAAGCACCGAAGAAACCGAAACCTCTACAAGTTTTGCTATGGGAAAACCATATAATAGATTGGGTGAAGATTTACTTCGAATGTTTTTAGAAGAGATTAATCCTGATGTAATTATTGATGTTTCCGGTCGACGAATTAGAGCACATAAATGTATATTAAGTTCCCGCTGTCAATATTTCGCGGCCATGTTGAGTGGCGGTTGGATTGAAAGTGTTGGAAATATTATATCTTTACAGGGGTACGAAATACATTTTCTTTATAATTTTTTTAATTGATAAATATTGAATAAATTTGAATGAATTTTTTTGTTTTTGTTTTTTTGTTGTTGCAGATATTCGTATAACGCAGTTCACTTTGCTCTATGCCACATTTATAGCGGCGAAAGTTGCATACCAGATAGTATTAGTATCGTTGAATTGGCTACACTAGCGGATATGCTATGCCTAGAGGGCCTTAAAGAAGTTATAGGTTTTACTTTGAAAGTAAAATACTGTCACTTATTTCATAAAGTAAGTATAGAATTGTAAATACAATATTTTATTACACGAGCGCGGCTAAGAATAAAACCAATTTACAGCCATGCAATGGTTGCGCTGTCGGAGTCCTGGAATGTATGCCATTGGCAGCTGCTTACGGTCTAGATGAAGTTTACAGAAAATCCCTCAGATGGATCACAAGGCATTTTGTAAGAATATGGCCAACTAAGGAATTTGCAACTCTGCCACGGGAATTAATGGATAAATGCTATCATCAGCATATTGTTCATATGGTAAACGATATTTATATACATTCTTTAGCCTATCTGTCAATATCTGGAGTTTTAATAAATACTTATGTTTATAGACTGCGGATAACGTATTACAAACAATAATGGATTGTGATAAACTTTTAACTACTCTACCCATTGTTCGGTGGGCAGAACCAGTTTTTCGACTTGTTTCAAATCTTCTCGATGCTTCTATGAAATATTTAACGGACAATTTTACTAGTGTTTTGGGAAACGAAAGTTTTCAGGCACTCGATCGTGAGCTTACGTGGAATATTAGTCGATTGCAAGATCATTTATTAGCAGCTGCGGAACGACTGCCGCCAGAACAAGCGTGTAAAGCGTATTCGAAACTAGATAAGATATTTACTATTAGTCAGTTAGATGATAATCAACGTGCTAAACTTAAATGGAGTCCTTTATTCTCCGAATTAATGAATAAGATTAGAGGCCAAGTAGAAAAATGCTTAATACGAGATGCCGCTCGAGCTGCTAGAACCAATGCTTGGTTGAAGATGAGTTTGGATCTCCGTCGTCGTATTCAGGAATTAGCCTGTCTTGTAATTTTGCCAAACGAAGCTCCAAAACGTCCATCGAGACACTCAAACTTCTTGAAGGTAAAAAAAATTTTCTCTAATTTTAGTATAACTAGGTTAATATTTTGATTATTTTCTTTTTTATAGGAACCAAAAGAACGTCAAGAACCGAAAACGCAGTTCAATATTAGTCGAACCCCACCAAATAGAAATTTAGATTTAAGAAGAGTAAAAATGGCTATTTCAGAACAAACTGATAAGGCATTAAAACAAACGCCTCTACTTCAGACAAGGAAACTATTAATGAATAAACCAAAAACTGATCCATTAGAGAGAAAAGTACAGAATGAGAAATTAACTAATGAGACAAGTACTATACCAAGACCAAAGTCTTGGCCAAATAAAATGGAGGTAACATATTAAACTCTCTTATTTAATTCCAATAGTTTTCTCTGTTATAAAATGTAGAAATATTTTAATACTTACTTAGACAATTATTTATTTTATTGTATTGTATTATAGGTAAAGTCAAGATATCTTGAACCTAGAAGTAGGTTAACTGCAAAAGAATCTATGTTACAAACAAATAATGAAAAAATATTAGGCCAACAAAGGAGGAAAATAATGATCTCTTCATCAGATTCATCACGAACTTCCAGCCCAGCTATGAAACGTGCTGCAGAAAAGAAAACCATATCTAAAATCATAAAAGTTCCAATTAAAAAAGATGGTAAAGCACTTTCTTCAGATAGTCTTACAGAATCTAATTCTCGATTGGGTATCAAAAAAGATGTCTCAAAAAGCTGCGGAATTACAAGACCAGAATCGCCTTTATTGAAACCCAAGGATACTGAAGTTGGCTTATCAATTGATTCTTTATCTGAACCAAAAAAGAGATCGCTAATAAAGAAACCAAACAAAATGGATACGTCAATGTCAACGGATAGTTTAATGACTGATATTACATCTATTGCAACACCAAAATCAATGTCAACAAACAAATCGTCTCCTATCTTAGGTAAATCACAGTTGCATACGAACATGAATCAACTACGGAATCAAGAAAAATTAAAGAAATTATCCCCTCCATCGCAACAGCGTAATATACCTTCTACAACACGTAGACCAGCTCGTTCCTTAGAAGGATCTACGGCAGCCAGTAGGAGTAGGGCAGCCGCAGTAGTGAATACTTACAGTACTTCTCTAAGTTTGCGTAAAAGTCTTTTAGATGCAGCAAAAGCACCTGACATTCCAAGCAGAACATTAAATACTGCTGCAATGACAAGAACGAGCTTGCGACAAAGTACACTGACAATGCGGTCATCCTTCGGTGGATTGAACAAAATTGAGAAAATTGAAAAAAAAGATGAATCCGTTACTTCTAATCAACGTTCCAATTCGAGTCCCGTGAGTAAGAGATCGCCAAAGTCGAATGTTAATTCCAGGCTTAGTAAATCAACAATTGCTTCTAATAAACAAAAAGTAAACAAGCTCGATGAGAAGTCGTCCAATAAAGTTAAATCCCAAACTACTGGCGCAGACGGTCCGAAGTTCCTTAATCAAAGTTCAAGATCAGGTACTTTTTTGAAAGATGAGCCAACAATTTTGAAGAAATCAGACATTGAGACAGCTGCCATCGATGTTTAAGCAAATATTCAATATATTATATAAGTGAACCTCTATAGAATTGAATCGATTTTTGTGTAAAAATCGTTTAGGCATGACGTATTTAAAAGAAATATGTTCAGATTATAATGGTGATTACATGGGGACTGCATTTTTAATAGAAATTTGATAAGGATCAACCATATATAATAGTGCGAGGGACTTGTAAATTGAAATATCAAAGGAATTTGAAACCACTATTGAGATTCCTACTGATCATAATAGTGAAGTTTTTGTACACATTTATATTTACTTGTTTTTCTTGTTTTTATTTTTTAAATCATATATAAAGTTTTAAGGAAATTAAAATTTAAATTCTTAAAACATTTCAATTTGTTAATTAATTAAGCTCTTGTGCTTCATTAGAAAATGAACTTGGAAGTTAATTATTAATTGTTAAACTGTATTGAAGTAAAAGAAAGATGTTAAAAGTGCTGATATCTAAAACATTATTACATATTTAATCTGTGGCTGTTAGAAAAATTCCACGGCGTAACTTTTATATAAGAGCAGATTTTAAATTTATAAAAGATGGAAGTGATCATTAATACAATTAAAACAGATATATAATTATCTAATTAGGTCTCAAGAAAGCTCTCATCTAAGCTTCTCCTAAGACAAAGTAAGGAAAAACTTTATGTCAGTAGAATACATTTTCTTCGTATCATATAATTTAATTTTAGATATTTAAGACTATCACGATTAGTCTCTTGAGAAAACAAAAAATAATCTACTGCATTAATATCCAAATTACCATCAAAGCAAATCAATTAATCTGACTTAGGGAAAAGTACTGGTGATTTAAAATTCTTTTTTACTTATACTGTACATTTTGTTTATTTTATTTATTTACAAACTTTCTATGTCTATATTTTACAATGTACATTTCTATGCAATATTTATATCTAGTCATTGCGGTATATATTTTAAATATTTAGTTTTATGTAATGTTAATAAACAATTAACGGTGTTAAAAACTAAATAAACAAAATATCATTTATTTATAAAAACCTTATCTATAAAATAAATAAAAATGTTCAAATTAAACATCTAGTAACGTTCCTCTTGTTTTCTTGATATCTGCTGTTGCAGGTGCCATCATCTTTCGTTTGTTCATACCTTTTCTTTCTAATTGCTTCTCAATAATTCTCGCATTATTTGCATATGAATCAGCAACTTCTCTCTGAAAGAATGATTATTTAAAAATTAATTTTATATTTTGTTAAAATATTATTATGTATTAATATTTTTTACACTGAAACAAGGTTTAATTTTTTTTTCAAAATTGATTCTGATCTTTATAAAAATTATAATAAATAAATAAAAAAAACTTTAGAATAAAAATAATAATATAATTTACTGCTTCAATTTCATCTTCTTCTTCATCAATTGTTGATACAGTAACAGAGCTGAATTTTCCCATGTTCTTTGTATGCTTAGTAACCATAACTTTTTTAGGCTTTTCTATTTGAACTTGGTTATAAATATCTGTCATAGGTCCTTCTCCAGAACTCTTAACAACAGAATCCTTTACAATAAATACAACATGGGGAGATGAGTCGTGCTTATAATAAAGGAAAAGTCCACACCTTCAAATAAAAAAAAGAATTTAAGTCTTTTTATTGAAAAATTAGAAAAATTATGAGATTAATAAGTTTATATACTTTTTACATTTTTGCCGATATTGTTTTTCAATACCTTCTGCACGTTTTATATAGGTGATTTCATCTTGCTCACATGTCATTTTATGAGCATGTTTACCTCCATCTATTATCCTAGCTCCATCTTTCTTACGCATAGGTAACTTTTCTAACGCACAATCTATAGAAGTTTTAAAATAGTTAATAATTCATTCATTATTTAATGTCAATAGTAGAAGTTTGTAAACATTACCTAAGATAAGTGTCATCTGTCCACATAAACAATAATATGTATGCAAAGGTTTTTCCTCGCTGTATTCTTCTTGATCCCTCGTGTCAGAGCAAACTATACTTCTCGAAACTACTTTTGGCATTTTTTAAAATTTTGCCTTAATATTTTATTATTATCAAATTACTTAGTTCCTTTCTAAATTGATAAAGGCAGAAAATCTAAAAAAATATAGCGATCTGTAACTCTACAAAGGTTATGATTCTTACAGACACAGTTGCAATACTGGTACAGGTACAGGCTGGTACAGGCAAGTACAGGCATTTGACGCCACATGGACAATGGACACACGGACACTGCGAGCAAGCTTCGCAAGCATATATACGCTCTTAAAGCGCATGCGCTGGCATGCGCTTTCGTACGCATCTCATCACAATCTATGGCTATAGATTTATGATATCTGATATCAGATAATATATAATAATTATAATATAATAATATAATGATTAATCATATAACGGCATACATATGACATACATATGAGTATAAATAATCTACACATAACTATATTACTATAGTATTAAGTGTACTCATATCAGCACCGTGAACAGGACATCTCATAGGGACATCCCGACCTGTCCCGACATCATAGTCAATAGTGCGGTCAATAATGAGTATAGTATCTGATAGTGTTTTGTGTATATATCATATTAGTAGAAAAAGTAAAATATTTGTACGAAATTGCCACCGCGTTGCAGCCTTGCAAGTTGCAGGTTGCAGGCAGCCGCAGTCCATGTGGAGACTCTACAATTAATACGTGCATTATACACTGGAAATAACTGCTAACTGCAAACGCGTGTGCGCACTTGTTTGTCCAGGTGCAGGTGCAGTGCCAATGTCAGTGCGCCGTGCGACATGGATGCGTGCAACTGGTAAGTTACCAACAACGTAGCTGCACCGTTGCATGTGCAAGCAGCTCGAGTTTTAAATTAAATTCTAAGAGCGCGTCGGCGTTTACTAGGAAAAAGAATTGTTTTGTGTATACCTAAGAAGTATGCTTTTCTGCGCGACAGCACAACAAATTTCCAGTGCACTCTTTAATCTGCATTTGCAACACTGCAATTTCTAGTGCATATATATAAATATATATATATATATAACATTGAATGTTGAGTGCGGATTATATTCTACACCTACACGCAACTATATACAGGCAGCCAGCAGCGAGATTAAGGAGATTCAAGCCAGCAGGGCCTGTACTTTCTTCGATTCTTCGCATCAAAGTAGCTATTAGTTATTACTCAAAAAATCGTGTAGGAGGATACTATTTGACTAGCGATTAAAATAGTAAAACAATAATTGAAATAATAAATTTTTTGCATAGAGCTCAAACAGGCCGATATATGACTGTTAAAGCAACCCGAGACGATCAAGCTATAGGAATATTAGCAAGATTCATTCGCAGTGAGTAATACAAAAAGTAAATTGCGTGCTGACGCTACAATATTTCACATTTCACGCTGGCCGTCGCTTCGCCGTCCATGCAAAAGGTTCATGCTTATCACACGAGAGCCATTATATGAATGTGCGGGCGGAAGCGGTCGCGGGGACGAATCTCGCAGTGCAATGACCAACTGACGAACAGTGACGATGGCAAACTTGACATAGCTGACGTTCATCAATTCATCAGCTCATCTGTTCATCATCCGGCAAGCTTTATACTTGATAATCTGTCTAGTGTGCATCCGGCGCGGGCGTTTCGACACTTAGTTTATAGATTTGATGATGCGCTAGCGTAGTTAGTTGACGAAATGCGAATCGCACCTGTAACAGAGACTAAGTTGACGATACACATTCCCGAAACCGTGTTGCACTCGTGCATGCCGCTGTGGAAGTGTACCTGCAGGTCCTCTTCGTTTTTCCTGCGCCAAGATGGCAGCAACATTAACAGTTCAACAGGAACAAGTAAGTTTCCTGCATTTTTCCTAAATAAACTGCCCGAGCATACATATTTTACCACAGTTAACGAGCTGCTTCAATTTCTATAATTAACCCATGCAATTAATCAATGAGAGTCTTCCTCAGTAGTTTCTACATTAAAAAAAAGTTAAAAGAAATTTATTGTATTTTACATTTTCTATGGAGTATCATAATATCATAAATTAAATTATCAGTGAAAATTTTTAGGCAACAAAGGAATTTATTGAGACTGTAAACAAGTGTCGAGCAGGGCGAAGGGTCAGCCCTGTATCCTGGAGTACAGCTGTTAAGTTTTTAGCAGCAAGAAAATTTGAAGTTGCGAGAGCACTGGCATTATACGAGCAGCATGAAGCTACTAGACGAAGGGAAGGATTATCACTGATGCAACCGAGTCAAGAGCCATTGCTAAGTGAATTGCGCACAGGAAAATTCACAGTATTGGTATTAAAAATGATTAATTTATAAATAATTGCTGTAAAGTAGAAAAATGAGTTTTTGTATCAATATTAAAAAAAAAAACAATTCTTATAGCCCTCTCGAGACTCTAATGGAGCAGCGATAGCCATATTCACAGCTCACTTACATCTTCCTCAGAATACAACGCACCAGACAACTTTACAGGTAAACTACTGGCTGAAAATCTCTTATTGTACCTAATTATTTCCAAACAATATGTCTTACAAATCAATCTACAACGATTGTTGCAGGGAGTGGTTTATCAGCTCGATGCCGCCCTGGAAAGCAAGGACACCCAAAAACACGGCCTCGTGTTTATCTACGATATGTCCGACAGCAAGTACCAAAACTTCGACTACGACCTCTCGCAGAAAATTTTAACTCTCCTGAAAGTAAGTGTGTGCGCGCGCGCGCGCGCGTGTGTGTGTGTGTGTGTGTCTGCGCGCGCGCGCGTGTGCGCGTGTGTATTCAATGAGCACGCACGCGTGCGAGCGCGCGCACGCCTCTGCGCGCGATACGCGCATGTGCGCACCAATTGTCCCTCCCCCTCGGGTTCTATCGATCGCGCGCGATACATTGCGCGGCTGCGCCTCGTCGAGTTACCGCTGCATCACCACCGTGCACCTTTCTGCCTCGGTTATCCCACGCGCGCCCCGTTTCCCATCTCCCCGTTTATAGCGGTTAGAACTCGTTTCGCCTCCTTTATATTTTTTGTTCACTTTTCTGTTTTACTCCTACCCCAGGGCGGCTATCCGGCGAAACTCAAGAAGGTCCTGATCGTGACAGCTCCGCTCTGGTTCAAGGCCCCCTTCAAGATCCTGCGTCTCTTCGTGCGCGAGAAGCTGCGCGAGCGCGTCTTCACTGTTTCCATTCCGCAGCTGACGCTGCACATACCGAGGGAGTCGCTTCCGCGGCGCCTGGGCGGTAGCTTGGAGGTGCACCATGAGGCCTGGCTGCTGCGCTGCCTCGAGTCCATGACGAGCCGCGGCGGGCCCGAGCTCTGCGAGGTAAGTTCGCCGCGCGAGCGCGCGAGCGGCGTAGATGCCCCGACGCGGAGCCCTATACGAGACTCTCGCACCTGTCAGCAGGTCGGCGCCAGCCTGCTGAGCAACGGCGAATCGGGCGCGGGCGTCGGGGTCGGCGGCGGCGGGAGCAGTTGCGCCAGCAGCCCCACGAGCCCGACGCCCGAGGGCGCCAAGCTGAGGAGCGAGACGGAGCTGAGCAGCAGCAATGGGCTGAGCGGTGACGAGGCCCCGTCGCCGCTGCAGCCGCCGAGCTCGGCGAGCTCGGGCTTCAGCGACGACGACAGCCTGCACGGCGAGCCGGGACTGCAGCCGGTGAGCGTCGAGCAGCTCGTGGAGACGATGCGGACGAGGGGCCGCGCGGGCCTCGTTGCGGAATACGTCGAGATAAAGCAGCGGCCGTTGGACGGCTCGTTCAACAATGCAAAGTAAGCGAGAGAGAGAGAGAGAGGAGAGAGAGAGAGAGAGAGAGAGACGTGTGTCCGAGGCGCGCTATGGCGACGATGACAATAATGCGCTCTAAACGTCCGAATTCCGTTTCACAGGTTGAAGGCGAATGTGCCCAAGAACAGGTATACGGACGTCCTCTGCTACGATCACAGCCGGGTTTGCCTGTCGCAGCTCGATAACGATCCGACCTCGGATTATATAAACGCCAACTTCGTGGACGGCTATAAGCAGAAGAACGCGTTCATTAGTACGCAGGGCCCGCTGCCGAAAACGTGCGGCGATTTTTGGAGGATGGTTTGGGAGCAGCAGACGCTCGTTATAGTCATGACCACGAGGTAGGGGACCTTGACGTATGGAACGGTGTTATGCGCGCTTTCGGCCTGCTTTCAGTATATTTGTTGATGTCACTGGCGCTGCGCTTAATGTGCGTCTCGTAGAGATGCGACGAATGAAGACAGTTTATTTATAGGCGTTTCGGGCCAGCAATGCCAATTTTCATTCTATTATTGAATTTAGAAAGTTTTGCCAAATTGCTGTATTATTTACTTTTAACTTTTAATATACTTAACTAAGTAAAAACTATTAAGTTTGACTACTGCTAACTAAGATTTTTTGTAAAGGCCAATGGCAACTTAAACCATTGTCCAAAGTTAGAATGATTTTCAATTTTTATGGGAAAAATGTTGTTGATATTAAAAAATATATATAAAACCACTTGTTTTTCTTATAAAACAGTAGCAATAAGATAAATATTAAAAAATAATGGGACAAGTCTTCATATAATAATTTTTACATTATTTAAATTTCAATAAAATTTGATTGATTATTTAGATTCTAATAAATGTAGCAATAATTTTATATAACTAAACATGTGAATAGAAATAAAGCTTATGTAAATTTTTGTCACAATAGAGTGGTAGAGCGAGGGCGAACTAAATGCGCACAATATTGGGGTCCCGAAACCGGCGACCAAGTTTCAGCAGGTGGCTTCACTGTTACAACTCTAGAAGTGGATACTAATCTAGATTATACGATATCGAAACTTCTTCTTACTAATAATAAGGTAATATAAATTAATTTGTTATTCATTAAATAATTGAACGTGTACATAAAAATTACGAAAAATTGTCTGTTGTAATATGCAGGTGCTAAAATTTGAAAGATTACTGTTCATAACATTTCTCTAACGCATTTTAATGTGTAATTATAAAATTGATTAGACTATGTAATTGTTATTGAAAAATTAAACTCGGGCGGTAAATTTGTATCTTCAGAACACCTGTTTGGCTCCTTTCCGTCACGATCTACTATCAAAAATATTGAAATAATATGCTTTGAAAAAATTGATAATGATAATCTACGAGAAATAATTGATAATATTACTAAGAAATTGCAAAAACCAGATATAAATTGATGCGCAATTTCCCGCTTAGGGTTTTGCGCATGCGCTTGCGTAAAGAACGACGCGAGGACAACAGCACGAAGAGTGTAATAATTGTGTAAAACCAGAAATAACTAATTAAAAAAGTGACCTTAAAGAACTCGTAAATATTCACCGTTAACTAATTATCTCTTATTTACTGCCTGAATAATTATTAGGTCAATCCTACATAAAAAATAATAACGATTACGAGCTAATAATGTCTTCCCCTTAAATGACTCAAAACTTTCCAAATTATTATATTTTATTTGCGAGATATCACTTATAGCTATAATTAAAAAGTTAATGTGATAATTAATTATGAAAAAGGGAATCATATTAAAAATTTTTAGATTCTTGTAATTCATAATTATTATTGTTCATCAAGTTTAAAATTCTTTTATAATTAAATTAATAAAATCTTTTATAATCTAGTATATATATTTTTAATTAAAATTGTTATACATTTCTGTATATATATATTACAAAATTATACCCCAAAATCTCGGTATAAATAAAAATGTTGGTAGATACTTGGTAATTACTTGCTGGTAAAGACGCATCAGTTTGTTTACAATTGTCAAATACCGGATTTGCTTACGAGTCGAGGCCGCTCGATAGCCCAAGTTCAATTTTCGTCTAATAAAATTTTTCGGAAATATTTTATAAACAGCGTTTACAGATTTTTCGATGTCGGTAGATGATTTTTTAATACGTTTATGTTTTCTTAAAAAGAGTAAATATTCTTCTTAATAAAAGGAGTAAATGTTACATATAAAAATTCATAAATAAATTAATAATATAAACTTACTTTCTCAGTGCATATCGATTGATGCTAAAATTATACAATTATACCTAACAATTCTTGAGTTGACCTATTCAATTTATGTTAAAAATAAAGCTATTATTTACCAAACAATACAAAAATTCATGTTATCAGCAGAAACAAAACCTTTTCAAAAATAATTTTTTTCAGTACATAAAAGTATTGTGGAAATCCATCTTTAATCCATTGGAGTACACTAACAAAACCGGAACACTTTTGAGAAAAGCTTTTTAATGTATAGAAGGATAACAGAATCTTGATGATAATGAACACTTAGTGTTAATATATATATATATATTATTCTACATATAATACATTCATACTTTAATGTAAAATATCAACCGATGTTAAAATGATATGAAACTTAAAAACTAGTCAATTATAAAATGAATTATTATTATTATTATTATTATTATTATTATTATTATTATTATTATTATTATTATTTTATTTTATTTTAGACTGAAGAAACCAGAGAAGTTTCTCATATGCTATACACAGCCTGGCCAGATTATGGGGTTCCACAATCAGCCAAAGCCCTATTGCAGTTTCTGTCTTTAGTGCGACTTCAACAAAATAAGCTGCTGGCCAGCAGAGGTGACACTTGGGCTGGCCATCCAAGAGGACCTCCAATTGTTGTACATTGCAGTGCTGGTATTGGAAGGACAGGTGAAAATTTTTTACTATGAAATTTAATCATATGACAGTGACATTGTATTTACGCGAAAAATTTTACAATATAAATCAATTCCGTGAATTATATAGGAACCTTCTGTACCTTGGACATTTGTATATCGCGACTTGAGGACACCGGCAGTGTAGATATCCGCGGCACAGTCGAGAGAATACGAGCGCAGCGAGCTTTCAGTATTCAAATGCCGGACCAGTACGTGTTTTGCCATCGTGCTCTGGCCGAATATGCACTTTCGCGGGAAATGTTAAGCCCGCAGCACCTTGCCATGCTACCAGCCACTATAGAAGAGGACTCTGACTAAATTTCCAATTTTGTATTCACCTAAATAATCGTAACATACCATTCGCACAAGTGCGTTTAGATTAGATATTTGATTTTCATTTTAATGTCATTATACCGCCCGTACTTTCATTCATTTTCGCCGTATTAGAGCTAGTTTCGATATATTTATATTACTAATTATGCAAGAATATTGACACTCTTTTCTAACTAAACTTATTCTTGTCTAGAATAATACTGTTCCAATACAAAGAGAAAAATGAGTTATTGAAATAGCTCAATACCGAATAACCCATTATAAAGCGGCCTGCTAAGTGATCTTTTCAATCTAACTAATTAATTTGTCGAACAAATTAACAAAACTTTCAATCATAATTTCAGTATTCTAAATATAGTAAAAGAATTTCTAGCTACAAGAAATATTGATAGCAAGATTGAGAGTTTAAATAAATGCAAAAAGAAATATGGATCTTAGTATTAATGCATTGAATGCATAATGCACATTCATTCATATTTGTTTTAATACATTTAATTAAAATAATAATTAATTTTCTTTTACATAATATGGCAATGAGTAATGTACAAAGTACATAGTTAATTTACTTCTCAACAGTGAAATATTATCCATCTTAATTGATTAATTTAAACCCCTGCTGCTTAAAATTACACATTTTTTAATTTAGAGATTGAAAAAAATATAAAGCTATTAAATATTGTAGCAAAAGTACATTCAATTTTATATAAAATTTCTTAACTATTTGCTGTCGTGTATGATATTGTTAGCTATTAACGACGGCTAAATGATGAAAAAGGCATTTCAGATCGACGACCAAGGATTATATTAAATGCGTAATATTCAGAGTTTCAACTTTCTGCGTCAGAATAATTCAATTTCAATCGTGGTTCCTTATGCAATCTAGTATTTTGATAAAGTCTTTAGACAAATAATTAGTAATTACCTAAAATGTACACAAAAGGTTAAGTAAAGTTTTGGAATAACTATAAGAAACACTTTTAATTAAATGTTTTAAAAGCAAGTTTTTGCATATACAGCAGAGATTCAATAAAGTTTTATTAGTCTTGTATGAATTTTATGCAAAGTATACTGAATCAATTGATAATGAAAATCTTTATAACTTTATTATAGACTTTGTGATAATACTGAACAGTCAAGCTCTTCCAAGATGATTGATTTTTCTCTTACTTTTTATAAAAACTTCAGATTTCAATTTTGATGCATTTTGTGATATTTTAAATGAAAATTTTCACAAAAAGAATAGAATTTTTATCTTTAGGTAATTGGTTGCTAGAGTTAAGCTGCAGAAGGGTTATAAATATTAAGCAAGTATGAATGGGGATGTATGCAAGTATAAAGTGTTTGTATAATTTGATTATTGAAAGATTTTTTTCTTATTTTAATTAACAAAATATTAATTTATATTAGTTCTTACAGCACCAATAATTTCTAGTTGAAGAATATATGCGTCTTAGTCTTTTTTAGCTAATTTTTACAATTTGGATTTCGCTCTTCATCTTTAACTGAAATCTTTATTTCTTGTTTAAACTAAATTATTTTTTACAAAAACTAGTGTATGTAAAGAATCAAGTCTTTTTGTATTTATATTATATTTACACATTATAATGCAAGTGTTACTATAAACGTTAAAAGCTTATTAATCTCCGCTTTATTTAAAAGCAATATACCATGTATGTTCTGTAGGTTGACAGTATTATATTTTATCATATCCATGTCATTATTTGATAAAATTTTTGTTAGAGAGAAGGAATATTATTGTCTAAGTGCCACATAGAGCCGATCCTTAATTCTAATGCATCAGTAGGTTTCTCATTTTTTCATAAAATCTATATAATCTCATTAAATGTACATTTGTCCTTCAACTGCAGAAAGAAATTTGCGATTCTGAGATCGCAGTATTATATATAGATCAAATTCAATATAATAAATGTACATAAACTGTCAGAATTTATCGAATCACTCCAAGATCCTTAATAGATTTCTATTACTTGGATGTGCTCCTAAAAAGATCACGCTTGCCTTTTAATTTCTTTCTTACTATCTTACTGGTTGTTAATCGTGTGTAAATTATGCATTAAAGATATATAAGTGCGAGTGTATGAGTGCGAAATTGCAAAAACTCATATGTAGACATATATTAAGTGTCAATTAAGCAAATGTGACATTAATCAAAGCATTTGTACTTGTACTATTCGCAATGCAGTTCAAGCTCCAGTCCATGAGAAATCCGTTTTTATTTACAGTTATTCTTTGAATTCTATAAATAAATATTTTATTAGAAAGAGAAAAAAGATATATAGAATCCATATAAGTAACTTTATGAAATAAAAAAAAACCAGAGTCGCGTCAAAGATTTTAGGTGCCTTTCTTAGAATAACGTGACATAAACTCATTCTTGCATATAATTTTTAAAATCCATAATATTCAGAATATTTTGTGTAGTTTAATTTTGAGCTATAACTTTTATGAAAGTTTTTCTTGAACAATGCGTTAGAAGATAATGAATCTGTATAAACCTTGAATTATTTTAAATAAAAATTTTTTCATAGAACTATACTGCATGAGAAAAGGCACCGTTAATGACACTAATTTATTGATGCTACATAAAAAAATTAACTCGATTATTTACTACTATATGAATGAGAAGTAAAACAAATGAGTGAATAAAGAAATAATTATATTAATTAAAACTCTGTACAAGGCTTGATATGCAGTATGTGCATTTGTGTATTGTTAATGTTACCTGCCTAAAGTCTGAAAACTTATAAATAAAAGTACGTAAATGTGCAACTATGTGCCTACATTTGCGTATTTATCGTAATACATGCGTACATAGGTGCACATATTTAAAATAAAGATGTATTAAATATAAAAATCACTGTAAGAAATGAGAGAATATTATAAATTGTATATAATATAAAACAATATAATTATCTGTATTTAATCAAATTAATAATAATTTAATATATTGCAAATATTAAAACAGTTTTGATTTTTTTAATCCTTTCCTTATTTTTGTTTCAAAGAATGAGTTAAAATGGGATTTTATTGGTAGGAAAATCAAACTTTTATTGGACAAACAATTTAAAATTTTCAATTTATAATAATAAATAACAATAAATATATTTCTTTAACATTTTAATTAAATCATTCAGTTATGTCCTTAAAAAAAATTTTCTATATAGGATTATGCTAAGAATATTATAGTTATTTACAAAGTAGAGAGCATTGTGTCACAAGTTTGAATACATTATAGATATAACAATATAACAACAAACAATAACAGTAACAAATCTAGTATGCTCTGTTTTTTAAAACAATATATCCTAAAAAAAAGTTAATATCTGTATCTTTTCAGTGACTCATCAAGAGCAAACCGAGTCACTTTTAACTACTCACTACTGTTGCTGTATAGATGCACCAGCTTAATGCTAATAAGTCTACTTTTAGACTTTGGTGGAATTTTATTTTACAAAAATTTTATACAATTTTGTTAGCTGTGCTAAATTAACTTACAAACTTCTGACATGACCACCAGTGCATTAAATATTTTTTCGATTTATTATGTTATAAAAACTAAACAAAAGGCTTTCAAGGAACAATACATGTTTCGAAATATCTATTTTACAATTTCTTTAATTTACTCTTTTTCTGCTCAATAAAGTTGTTACTTGTCAATAATTAATCTATATTTAGGGTTCTTAACATATCTTGATTAATATCAAGCTAACTTTTACAATAAATTAATTCTCAACAAGTCAAGAAGTTATTCGTTTCCAAATAAACCTTAGCATACTTAGTTAATTTATAATGAGAGTTTCACATGGTTTTTACGATTGATATACTTTGTATCGAATACAAGATATTTAAGACTATTTTGAATATATTAAATGACTAATGTTTATAAAGTCATGCAAAGTTTCAGTTACCAAAAGAAGACTGGCACAGTCTAACGCTACCTCTATATTGAATTTTACAGAGTATTCAGCTTATTTTACGTGTAAGAATATGGATGGGCATGAAATATCCACACGTGTAACCTGAAACACGTACTATGGAATAGCCGAATATGTTTTCCTAATATTCAAAGCTACATAATACATACAAAAAACTTTGCTCCCATAGATATCTTTTCTATAAATCTGAGATTATCTATCAACTTTCGGTAAATACTGGACTTTGCTTGAGATTATCCTCCATGCCAATGAGAAAGACTCGAAAGTTCTTGTTGAATCTAACTCACTCATCCATTGGTATAGAGATATTTCTCTCTTTGTATTTAAATGCACTCAATGTCCCGTTCTATGAATGTTGTATTTGTTGCAATAACTATAATCATCATGGTCTACCCTAATCATTTCATGTATCTTCAGTTCCTCAGCATTGATATTCTTTCCAAAAATTGCGTGGTTCACGTTGTGCAGGTGTATTGTTTTGTTAATTCTCTATAATTCTTATGTCCCTCCCCCGTTTATCCCCAAGATCTAAAACCAGATTGTATAGAGTGTCTTCTCAGACACATATAACATAGCTAACAGTCTATATCAGGTAAGTTATTTTAAACAGCACTGTTTTAACAACTCATATCATTATAATTCACGAGTGGTGGCAGTTTGTAAGAATTGACAGATCTTAGGCTTCCCAGACTCATTGAAGAAGAGACACTGAGCTTGGTCTATGTGCAAAGATACTTGAGAATTATCCCTAAAGAGTACAGATAATTGATCAAATTATTGAAATGCCTCATAAAATAACTTTCGTGTTACATTAATGAGGAAATAATCTCTATTATAGAAGCTGAGACAAAGTTAGTTATGGAGTCTCAGAGTATATGAATCACATAAAATTTATCTAAAGATTGTCATCACTGATGTTTGGTGAGAATGGTACACGGAGTATTCGAATATATTTTATATATTTTTTTCCAATACTCCCATTATACAGCTAAAGATTCCAATTTAACTAAGGAATTATTTATTCTACTATGTTTAATCTTTTACCAGCCTATGTTACTATATCTTCTTTATTTTCGATTAATGTCATAACGTGATCTAACCTTTACAGTCTGGCTTCAATTTTATAGTATTTACAAATATTATGTAGTATAAAAGTTACTCAACTTTAAGCAATGAAGCACTGGTGCTTCTATTAAGGTAGCTTCTCGAAAATCGCGAAAGTGGTGGATTGAAATTAGATTGGATACCGATAAACAAATCGGTACTATTGTTACAAATCGGTATAATGCCAGGAAAATAATTGAAATAATGATGATAATGTTGGAAAATCTGTTTTAAACTTAAGTTATACGGAAATCATGTAATTGAGGTAGAAAAAGCTGGGGCAATAATAAAATACATGTACTTAAAACTTAAACTGATTTAAATTAAATTTAACTGATAAGAAATAGGATCTAGAATTCATTTTTATCAAACATTTTAAAACTATGATAATAATCAGACAAAATAAAAATTTATAGAAATTAGAACATACGATATTTAATCTTCATGCAATCTTTGAATTGGAGTATATTGACAAAACTTTACCAATAAAAATAATTATACCAGTTTACGAAAACTTTCTTTGGTTGCTTTTCAAAATTATGATTTTGTTTTCTAAGTAGTTAAAAATTATAAATGCAGGATTCCAATAAGGTTTTACACCGAACTCTCACTTGACTTGCTTTTTGAGGAGCTACCTTAATCAGTATTTACTTGTTCTACTCCTTGCTATTTTCTTTAACAATAATACCAAAAATAATTAGATCTAAAAATAAACTATGATTTTATATAGGTAATTCATATAGTGTTAGCAATAAAATTGAATTTTCATGAAACATACTTATTGCTTTCTCTTAATATACTCAAAAATATAATTACTATGAAAAAGTTCGTAATATAGAGCCTAAACTCACGGTGAACTTATTATTCTCACTATATATATCTAATTAATTATTAATTACTCATATCTGAAAGACATTGAATTAAAAAAAAAAAAAAGAAGACGAAAATATTACTACGCGACTTAAATATTCGAAAAAATGTATATCACAATAAATTGAGCAAGTTATAAACTTGCGACTTAGCCGGTTCGTTTAACTTACTGCGGATCATATTCAGAGAAAAATTATATTTTCAGACTGATTCAATGGCTCCGCCAGCCAATTTACTAGCATATAGATTAAGTGCCTGCAAAAGTTAAAGAATAATTATCATTTGCTTTTTCAAATCGCCAATTAAACTCAAATTAAATGTCTATTTTACCTTATAAATAAAAGCATATTGATCTTTAGTTTGTACAGCCCCGGCTCTGTCCCTTCGAATGGTGTACACGACTCTCGGTACGTCTATTGTCCTAGTAATTTCATACTGTCTTATTCCTAGGTCTAGAGCTATTAGTGTACCAGTACGCCCAGTGCCAGGGCTGCAATGTACTACAATTGGTCCCGCGGCGCCCCGCTGAAGCGCCCTGGCCTCAAGTAACACCGAGATCAGTGCGGTCGCGTCTGTAGGGCATCCATTCGTTGGCCACAGATACCAGATGTGAGAAACTTCCCGGAATGTATTATTTTCCAAATTCTATGTTGAAAATATAAAATTAAATTAATGCATTTGTTAGCATATTTTTTCAAATCGCAATCTAAATTATTTAAGAAAACGATCGGTAAATAACATTTATAAAAAATGTGCGAATTTTGTTTACCTTACGAAATCAGATTGAAAATAATCAATGAAAAATATAAAATCATTTTTTGGACATGTAGTGCATAAGCAATTAAATTTTTAGATTCAGAGTATTTCTGTATGGATTCTCCCATATTAATGTTTCATTCTAATAGACAAAAATTTACCTTCAACTGAAGTGTCGAGATGGCATATTTGTCTTTGGCTTCTCGTTTCTTCAATGTTACTTGATAATCTCCGTAAAGTCGATGGCAGTCGCTTACTTCTAATGGAGGTATATATTCTGTACATTTTTCAACTCCATTTTCAACGAGATCAGTTAGCATTATTATAACTTTAGACTGTTGCTCCCAAATCATGCGCCAAAAATCGGATACTGTATTATCAGTCGGCGCTTGGCAAGCAATATAGTATTTATTTGCATTTTTCGGACCCTGGAACGAAATAGGATACAGCTGAAGTTGTCAACTTCGAGTGAATACGCGTTATAATTTTCTTGACATTTCGATATTTACCCTAACGTAACTAGCGTTTATATATTCGCTATGCGGATCGTTATTGAGTCTTTGCAGAGGTACGCGCGTTTCCGGCAGCGGTATCACATTGGCGTATCGATTCTTCAGTTCCGCACCTGGGGGCAGCTCGTCGATCTTCGACGCAACCTGCGGAATGTTTCCGAATTCCTCGTTAATGGCGTTCGTGTCATTGATGAAATTCGAAAGCCCATTGGAATTCAGCGGATGGGACGGGACTACGCTCTAAAAAAAAAAAAAAAAACGATATTGGCAATAATTAAAAACTGCCCGCAGATTGAATTGAACATTTGACAAAATGACAATACGTACCGAGTCTTCGAACGTAGGATTGCCGTAACTGCGCTTCGAAGCTCTGAGAGCGCCTTTATTGCGCCTTACGCTATTGTAGGCCGAAACGCTGTCTAAGCTGTAAGCATCTAATGATACGGGTCGGCAACGCTCGCCGTAATTGAAACGTCCTTGGCGCTTCCGCATTATGAACTGTGCAAGGAACGAACAACGAAAAATAATTAGAAGAATTTTCGAAATTTACGAAATGAAATTTCTATTGTTTCTAAACTTACTAATAAAACTGCAAGTAAGATAAGACAGACGAAGACAACGCAGGAAACAATTATGATGATTAAAGCATTTCCTGTTTCAGTTTCCAGAACTGGCGAAAAGCTATGAATCTGTTTAAAAAAAAAATAAATTAAAATTCGTTTATTATATGCATGATATTATGTAATGGAATTACTATAACAGCACAACTAACCGTCAGTGGGAAATCGATGGGATTCCTTTCGTATAAACTTGGAAGAATCTTGGTTAGCGTTTCATCGAAATTGCCACTTTTGTCCACTACATAAACCAATACTGAAGTTAGAGTTACCTCCGACGTCGAAATTGTTGGCACTACATTCTTCTCTGAACACTGAGTTTCGCGAAATACTATTTGTTTTGGAGATATTGATCTGCAATCAAATTAGCTTATCTTTTACATGTGCTAGGCTAAGTAAAAAAAAAAAGAATTAATTCTTTCGAGAACATCAGAAATTAAGAAATTAAAATTTTAACTTTTAAAGTCAATTAAATTACTAAAATTTTTGTACATTCAATTTTCATCGTAAAAAAGATATTAAGCACACATGATTCAAAACAATGGTCGTATAGAAATATAACGAACTTTTTTTTTCGCACGAAGATAAGCGAATCAAAATTTTATATCGCGAGAGCATCGACGAAGTAGAGGCAGCAGGACGTATTCAAGTTTGAAATGGTGAAAACCTCGACTGGGCGTCCCTTGGCCGCGCGTCAATTCACGAGTTAAGACTCATCTAAATTTATCGAATAATAACATAAAGTCAAAATTCGTACACTGAGAGCGAACTGATTAACGCAGAAACGCCAGATAAGCTCGAATACACGGGGATGTGCAGTATTTTCAAAGTGGGTCACAACTCACTTGTCGACGTTACTGTTGATCAAGTCGGCCAGGGATTTTTGCAAAATTCCCAGCCTCGAGCAGATGTCCCGCCAGGAGCCCTCGAACACGATCCTAATGAGATAGGTGACGGCCTCGGCGGGAGGCGCGCTGGACGAGGCCGGCTCGGCGGTCTCGCCCTCGGCCTCCCCGGCGGTGACCGCGACGGCGCTCGTCGCGCTCGGGCCGGCCCCACCAGGCGTCGTCGCCGCGGTAGTCGCCTCCGGCGTGGTCCCCATAGCCGGCGTCTCCGTCGTCGGTGTCGCGGACGACCCGATGGCCCTCGGCATCTCGCCGCTCGGCGCCGTGGCCGCGGTGAAGGTCATGGCCGTCGTCGCGGTCCTCGGCATTATCGCCGTCTCCAAGGTGGTCGGCGGGGTCTCAGTTGTCGTTGCCAACATAGCCGTCGTTTCCGTGATCGTTGGCGCCACTGCCGTTGTAGTCGTTGCTGCCGCTGTCATTATTGTCGTCGTCGTCGTCGTCGTCGTTGATGCTGCTGCTGCTGCTGCTGCTGCTGGCGTTTCCGTCAATGTAGCTGGCGGTGCCGACGTCGTTGTTTCGGCCGTGGTTGTCGGCGGTGTCGATGTCAGCGTTGTTTCCAATGTAGTCGAGGTCGACAGCATCGTCGTCGGTACCATTGTGCGCAACGATTCCGTCGTCCCGGTCGCCGACGACGACCTCGTTGCCGCCAGCTCGGCCATTTTCGATTCCGTTGCGAGCGTTGACGGCTCCTCCCTAAAGCGACGTCGATTTCATTTTTAGGATAACGCGCGCTGCGCTCGATTGCCATTTGTATACGTTTGCAAATAAAAAAAAAAAATAAGTGTATATTATACGTACTCGGTAATTGTGGAAGGTTCCTCCTGAAGTACGGTAGATATTGAATTTTTATCGGTCGGGGCATCCTGATCTCCCGTGGTAAACGTTTCGGCCTCGCTTGTGGAGATCGGCGCTACAGTGGTGGACGTTGCAGATACCGACGATACCTTCAGAGTTAATCTTTCCGTTTCTGGCTCGGTGCTTAATACAGTACTTTCTGCAATGATAATTCAATCGAGACAATCCATTGAGCTACGTTTGAAATTCTTTACGAAGTATTAGTTATTTTCACGAAATTTTTTCGAATCATTTAAAGGCTTCAATTTAAATTTTTGACCCGAATAATTACGAATTCTTGAATTGAAAGCTTTTCAAAAGGATACGAGAATTCTATTTACAAAGAAACTTGAAAGGATTATGAAATAATCCATCGGCTTTCCGATAAAAAAGTCTTTTAAGATTGCTTTCGAAAAGGATTTTCCAAACTTTAAAAAAAGGATCCAATAGAAGGATTTGGTAAGAAATGAACGATTCTTTGAGAGTTCTTTGTCAAAAGCTTTTTAAAGATTTCATGCGTCTTCTTTTTCCCTGTCAGAAACAATTCAAGTATTCTTTGAAAATCCTTTCACGAAAAACTTTTTAAATGAATATAAGAATCATTTTCAAAAAGAATTCTGCAAGATTGAGTATATATACGGTAAATATAGCGGTACAATGTTTATTTTCAACTTAAACTACCCTGGACAAGGTTAAAAATTGATTTAAAAAAAGCCTATACGTAATAAATATGAAAAGATTGAAAATACTAATTTCAATTTTAGTATTCATTTAGAATTTTTTCTCTGGAATCTTTCTATATAGAATCCTTTTAAAAAATAGGCTTGAATAAAAATTACTAATCAATTGTATTAAAAAAAAAAGAAGGAAACAGTAATAATGGTAAACTGTTTATTTTCATCTTTCACTGCCTTCTTCCACCAGGTCGAACATCGATTTCAAGAAAATCTATGCTGAAAAATTCCGAAATTATTTTTGATGCAAGAGAAACCAAATACATGGAGCTTTAAAAAAAAAGATAACTAACACATCAAAACTGTAGGAGCGTGCACAATAACTTACCAGTCGACGGACTACGATCGTCGTCGGTTTGAGTATTCTTTGCGACGACTTCGTGCATCGTCGCCGCGTCCGAGGAGGTGGCCTCCTCGGCTCCCTCGGGCGTCGTCGACAAATCGTCGCCCCCGGCGACTCTGTCGTCCCCCGTCGCCGCCGCCGTCGTCGTCGTCGTCGTCGTGCTCGCCCCCTCCTCCGAGGTCCGGGTCTCCTCCTCGACCTCGGTATCCGCCGCGGTCTCGGCCTCGTCGCCGACCGCCGTGGTCTCCGTCGCCGTCGTGGACTCGGCCTCGACCGCGTCCGCCGCTCTAGAGGGAGCGGCGACGCTCGTCGTCGTCATCGTCGTCGTTTCCGGCGCGTCGGTCGCGCCGATCGGCCCGGCGGCGGCGGCGGCGGCGGCGTCCTCCTCCTCGGCCGCGGACGCCGCCGCTCCGCGCTGCCTCGACCGATGATGAGCCGGATAATCGGGATGGCGGGCGTCGGCTTTGCCGGGCTGCTGCTGGGCCCGGGACTTGTAGTACGGGTAGGGCTTCTCGAGCTGCTCGGGCAGGACGGACGCGGCCGCTGCCGCCGACGCCGCGGGGGCCGCCGCGGCGGCGGCCGGCTCGTACTTCTTCGCTCCGTACTTGGCCAGCACGGAGAGGGTGTCCTCCTCGGCCTCCGGGATCGCGTTGCTCGTCCTCTCGGAGGAGGAGGCCAGGGGGGCGCTCTCCGTCAGGGCGACCTTGGTAAGGTCGCCCTCGTACGGGTAGGCGGCATCCTGGTGAAGCAGCGCCGCCGTACGATCGGCCGTGGTCGAAAGCGCGCAGACGCCTGTGACACACACGCACACACGCACACGTAGTAAGATTTGGAAATTCTGTTGTATATTATATATATATATATATATATATATATATATATATATATATATTTTTTTTTTTTATATGCGCGGCTGCCCCAGTGTAGTTGGGGAAAGTTATTACTGTATATATATATATATATATATATATATATATATATATATATATATATATATATATATACATATACACACATTGTTGCGTATTTGTTATAAATGTGTATATAAAAGTAAAGCTGTGTTTATTAATATAAAATGTAATAATGACAATAGTTAGAAGGAACGTAATTGCTTAAAAATTGTGTCACAATTTATTCTAATAAAAAATTAATCATATTGTCATGGAAATATTATTTTATTTATTAAGAATATTTTTCCTCAATTATAAAAATATAGCTTCATATAATAATGCAGTATTTTAAAATAAATTAAGCTATATAGTACCTATAACTTTATTTAATAATTAAATAATTCAAATTTATAATAATTTGAATATCATAAGATTTTAGCTATTAACAAGAAGATTTATTTTCTATATTACTATGAGTACGTATTTTATTTCGATATTCTAGAATTTTATACTCATTAGAATGCATTCGACAAAACCAACATTTTTCAAGAAAGCTATATTTGTTATGTATGTTATGGACGAAGTTTTAGAAGCAAATGATTGATAAATAGAATTGGATTTAACAAAAATAGAATAATATTGTATATATATAATTAAACAATGTTAATTACAGTCTGTAATATTTGTGAATATCTAATCCATGAATTGTTATTTATATTTTAAATAGATAATAATTTTTATAATTAATATCCTTGAGACTATAAAACGAAGATTTTCTCACGTATACTTTTTATCGTGAATTGCAGATTAAAACATTCTTAGCGAGGTATGAAAACTGAGTTATATTTTGTATGCGCATAATTAAAATTGGTGGATATAATAATGTATTAACAGTAGTTTTTTTTTTTCAAGTACATCCGCAAAGGTCTCAATTATTTAATTGTTAATTTTTATGAAGAAGAAAATTGAAATAGAGAAATAAATTGCTAATAATATACGTTATATTTAAAAAAATTATACTTACACGTACATATCAAAAAAATTAATATTGGCTGTATGGTTATTTCATGGGCTCTGCTATTTCTTAGGTCTTTTCCCATGATCTGAAAGGGCAATATATTATGCATTATTTTTTTTTCTCGAGAATTGTCAACTATATTTGTATATATAATAATCGTGACATTTTTGTATAAAAATCCACAAATAAATATTGGAATCTGAAGAAAACCATATTTATAAAGTTTTGCCGAAAAAATTCCATTTTTTAAAATGTTGTTTACAGCGTAAACAAGAATCGCTTAAAACTTAAAAATATTACTAAATAATAGCATTTTCATAACAATTAACGAAATTCTAAATGTACCGGGTTAATATTCCGATTTGTGCCATTGCAAATTCATCCCAAATATGTTTAGGCTCTATGGAACGGAAATTCCACGTTTACATAAAAGATGATTTTACTTTCTACGGGAACGAGTACGTATTGTAAAAAAGCAGAATTAGAAAAAAAAAACAAACACCTGTCATTGTTTATATAAATTCTACGTAATGATAATCCGAAGAAGAAGAAAAAGGACAATCATTACACAGTGTTGAGATAGCGATTTCGCGCCGGCATTACAAGTACCGCTGTCCGATAAAAGTACGGTGGAAAGCAAGGAGAGAGAGAGAGATATATAGAGAGAGATAGAGATAGACAGACAGAGAGAAAAAAATACGGTCAAGGATTAACCTACAAAATGATCCGCCGGGCGCTTGTGAAATTATTATGAAAATACCATATGAATTTTTATCACGGTTTAGTCGCAAGACTTATCTATCTACGGTAGTTAAAAATAACTTCTTCGCTAACGGAAAATGTGTAATGGTATAATAATGAATTTCATACGATTATTCTTTAACGATTAATCGTTCGCAATAATTCAATCGCGTTGTACATATATACCCGACTATTCTTCAATAGAGTTTCATTAGTTGAATTACGAATTATGCAATCGCCCGTGAATAAGCGTTGTGTAAAAATTGAAGTTTAAAAGAATCAATTTAGAATTCTTCAAATATAATAAAATAGATGCAGAAATGTTTCTTACATTTTGCACATACGAATTCCATAGTTGGGTCAATGGTTAGTTTTAGTTGGCGTCGTAAACCAATTAAAAATAAAAATAATAATAATAATAATACCGTATAAATTTTATACGTGTATAATTTTAACAACTTCTTTTTAATTACATTCAATCAGTTGCCTACTTAAACTATTATGTTTATATAGTAATCTTGTATTAATAAAACAATTTAGTTGAATTAAAGAAATATTATTAATTTCAACTAAGTGTTTAATTAAAAAAAATGTAAACTAAATATTTTTTTATTAATAAATTTAATCTTATTACTAAATCGATTGATTTGCAGGGGATAAGTAAATATTTATTTGAATTCTCTAGATTTTTCTAGAGTGCGCTATAATTCAGCTAAATAGAAGAATTATAATAATTTGTTTAATTATTAAATAGATTTTTTTAAAAAAAAAATAAGATTTATATAGTCACGAAAGAATCCTATAAGATAATAAATAGGGCAGCGCCGCATCCGCATCTTTATGCTGACATGCCAGTAATCCATATTGGTTATAACAAGTATCTATACTTTGGAATTTGGCTTTCATTACAATCTCCCCGTGTCCGTTGCCTAATTTAAATATAATATTCAAAAATATTTTCCCAGAAACTGTAAGTGCCCAACTTTCTGTCGTTAGGTAATTAGGGTATTGACCGTCGAAGCAAAATTCTTTCCGAGGAGAAATTCGGCTCGAGAGAAATTTCCAAATCTAACGTAAGCGTGTATATATATATATATATATATATATATATATATATATATATATATATATATATATACACATACAAATACACAAATAGCACAGATTTTACGGAATTGTTTTTTTCAATCGTGTCACACCCGCCGTGCTCAATGATGGCAAAACAATCGGAGCAAAAATCGAGCGTGCGCATATTTCTTGCATAATTGATCTGAACTAAATTATATATACGGAAATGCTATGCTGTTTCGTATGCCGAGTGCGATGCTTGCAACCACACTTGCAACATTGCAACGTGCAGTACTTTCCCCTGCCCTCCTCCCCGATCCCCGCCCCGCTCCGCCCAATTCGCTACTACACGTCACAAAAAGAAAAACTATCCATTGACTTTTGCTAATTTGATTATTGAAAATTCCTTTGAACCTGCACGATGTATTGTATGATTTAACTGAAAATATGCGAAACGAAAATTTTACTCACGAATTCTTTAATTTTGCCAATCCTCCAAATTATTTGGTTGAAAAAAACAGTTAAGCGCGTTTTCGATAATGAGAAGAATATTAATTCAAATCCACTTCAATCGACCGATATAAATCACTTTCTAGACTCGTACTCGCCCCACCTACATTTAATACCCCCCTCTTTGTTTTTACCACCCTACTTAATTATCAGTTTAATAATAAAAGTAATGAAAAAACTTCTTATTTAAGTTATACAATAAAATTTCAATAATTTTTATTTTAATTTATAATTATAAAAATCAACCGGTACAGATTATAGTCTTACCTAAGAACTACACATTATCTATACACTTACATTTATCATTTTAATTCCTGTTGTGACAAATATAACGAGCAATTTGTTAGCGTTTATATATATATATATATTAGTTAACAATTACCCATTTGACAAGGTTGTAACAACATCTACAATTTTTTTAAACAGATTTTTTGCTTAACTTTAAGTAATGACACTGGAATTTTTTTAATAAGAGAATAGATACCTGTGATAATGTACACACTGCGTATTAGATCTTTGACAATTCGGGCGAGCGGAATTTTTCACCATTTACGAATTCGTTCTACTTCTTTTCTTTTTGCGCGCGCAATCGGCGCGTTCGAACATTTTACAAAGAGCTGGAAATCGTGAAACCTTTGCCAGGCAATAATTTCCGTAAATAATTAAAAAAAAAAAAAAAAAAACTAATAAAAATTAATAAAGCACCTAAAACGTCGACCGTAACGCAAGCTTCTTACAATAATCCCGGATTTATTTTTAGCAGTTTTCCAGCAAGGAGTATTAAACAGTTTCCGACGAAGAGATCGTTATGTAAAACGAAAAAAAAAAGTCGAGCGCGGTAAATGGAAAGGCAAGAATTCGTTGATAACTTTTGACGACGACGCAAGGGGCCCTATGGGCCATTCGATTTTCTGAAAATTTTTTAGACGCTTTCGGGTGACTCGACCAAGGATATAATATATATATATATATATATATATATATATATATATATATATATACACAATTTTATCACGCGAGCCGCCCCCTGTTCTGAAACGGCGTGACGAATCTGCCGCGCGTCGCACGGAGGGACGTGCGTAGCGTAGAGCCGTCGTTTTAATCGGATCGATTTACTCCTCGGATTCGATCGACTATACACAGGCCTTAACTATTTTTTCAACTAAGCGCGCCGCCCGCCTCGCTCTATTGCAGCGAACCAGTGCAGTTCGATTGGTTTAAATATTTTAGGTGGACGCATGCGTGTATACGAAACCGGATATCTATGTTAAGAGACCCCGAGTTCGAATTCCTATCTGCGAATTTTTCTTGCACTTAAGTTTTTTTTTTTGTAGCACGCACATTTCGCGCTTAATATTTTTAAAATATTTAAATATATATATATATATATATATATATATATATTTTAGACGTATACTTTGGAATAATTTTCATCATTTTTTAAATATATCTTTTGGTGTATGTATGCATATGTATGTATGTATATATATATATATATATATATATATATATATATATATATATATGTATATACATATATACGTATATATTGATAATTTTCCCTGCAATCAAAAGAGCAATGCGCGTTATCTCCGCGTCTTAACAGCGGTAATAACAATGCGCGACACGCTTTGAGCGCTGCTCCACTGATCAGCTCGTAGTTCTGTGTGGGCTTCTCTCTGGTTCGCAATCTCTCTCTCTCTCTCTCTCTCTCTCTCTCTCTCTCTCTCTCTCTTACTCTGGCAATGAATAAAGAAGACACTTCCGTTGCTTTAGCACTTGACGTAACAGTGTATAACTGTTTCGTGCGTTACACTTTTCCGCGTCCGCATACAGAATCTGCGATGCGCTTGTCAAGACACGTATATATATATACAAATTGTTGATTAAGGTCGCCTGATTAAACTATTGATTTGATTTTTAACGTTTAAATTTAAACTCGTACTCTGAGTTCGTGATCATGAAGGAGGAAGAAAATGATAGATTCTTCTCTTTACAATGCATTTTTCGCGTATTATAAGAATATGACAAAATTATATATATATATATATATATATATATATATATATATATATATATATATATATATATATTCATAACCGCCGAAAAAGAAGAATGTGAAATCAGCATCTCTATATATACAAGAAGCATTGCAACCTGGTTTTGCTCGAGACAAAGTGTTGCGGTTGAAACAGGAAATCCTTTGATTTTACCAGGCCTCGACAGCGCACTCTCCGACAGAGAGAGAGAGAGAGAGAGGAGGGGAGAGGGGGGGGGATACACTGCCCAGCGAATTATCCGAGCAGAGTCAGCAAATGAAAATAACAACTGTACAATTATATATATATATATATATATATATATATATGACTTTGAACAATGTTAAATGCCACGAGTAATAATCCGCGCGCTGAAACACACCACTCTGCGCGCGCATTATTACACACTTATAACAATAACTATTGTTGCTGGGTAAACCGACGAAACTTAAAAATGTCTCCCTCTATGATAAGAAATATTCAGTTCTGCGATTGTCTCTTTACTTACGGCTTGTCACACTTTCGCGCTCCTGGCTTAGTCCACTTATTTAACGGTGCACATCAGGGTTGACATATTGCTCCTTTGTAAAACAAGAAGAAAACAAAAAAAAAAAAAAAAGGACTTTCGTAAAGACATTCACCGTGTCTTATTCGCCTATTAGGCTCTATCGGAGGGTAAACTTTGTACATGGATTCTAATCCAATGCGGCACATTCGAGGGATAATTTATGCAAAAAATAAAAAAATAAAAAATAAATAAATAAATAAGAAGAAAAAACACGCCGGGAGCTCTTTTAAATTGACCGTTGCTGCTGTGCAGAGCGAAACAATGAGAAAAATTTGCTTCTAAACTATTTTGTTTTGTACATCCGTCTCGCATTGGTGCATATATTTTTCCTCTCTAGCTATATATATATATATATATATATATATATATATATATATATATATATATAAAGCTTCTCCTTCCATTATATGAAAATACGCCGAGAGAGGGAATATATTTAAACTGGAAAAATAAAATCCAGTACGGCAAAATATATATTTTGCTAGCCTCGTTCTTCTAATTTATATCGTTGTAAAATTTACAACAATATACATTTGACCTTACGTTATTTTCAAATTTCCTGACAACTTCATTATTTACTTCCTAACGAACGAATCTCTATGTAAAATTATATCTATTTATATACAATGAAAAATCCTCGCTCGGAAGCATTATATCGATAGAGAAGGAGAAGACTCTAAAAATGCATATCCTTGCCGTACAGAGTAGACAAAAAGCTTCCGTCCCATGTTATTGTTTGCGCAAGCAATCGAAAGTACTGCTATTTCCCACGTTAATTATTCATCCTGTTTTGTATAAAAATTAGCCTTAACTGTTTATCTCATTTAAAGTTTATAATAAAATAATGACTGCAATCGTTATGATTATGCATAGACTTTTGCTCATTTTTTAATTGCCGTCGTCAGATTATTAAACCGTACATAATATACTTCGGCATATATGTTAAACTGATTTTTCTTTTTTTAATTAAATCCTGACATCTTTCGTCCATCTCGGGAAAACAGAAACTGGCCAGGATCATAAAGTTAAAAGATTTTTATACGAGTACTTAATTTATCTTTCCTTGTCTATAACGTAAAAAATAACATGCGCGCGCGCGCACACTTCTACTATTTTATCCAATTTTCCATATTAATTACATAATTAATTCATTACCGAGATTGATGAACGGTTCTTTTAATGATAGCATATAGATATATATATATATATATATATATATATATATATATATATATATATAATCTTGGCATAATTTTTCATTCCATTGTGTATAAACACTTTATTATTTCGACTCAGTGTATTTAAATAATTGTAGATAAATTTTTATCAGTAACTTTATCACTAAGTCTCTTAAGTACAGTAGAAAAGCATATTTTCTGCCGTAAATTACGAAAATGACGTACGTAAAACGTAAATGGAAATTAAGATTCGCGGAATTTAATGTGAGAAAATAATTTTCCAATTTGCGCCGCATGGAAATTTTTACTGTTATTTTTCAAGAAGTACTTTAAACATTGTAATAATTCCTTGATATATACATTAATTGTTTAAAATATTATCAAAATATTTTAATATCCGTTTTATTTTTTAATTCGATGATTACAATATTTATGCAAATATAATTTGGCATCCGATATTATCATCTGATAAAACTGCTCAGTGTTTAACGGGAATCTTCAGATGCGTGTCTATATATATATATAATATACATGAAGAATTGTTTTCATTCATTTAAGTTTCAATTTAATATGGAAATCACAAAAAATTTTTTTTGAATAATATATTATAATTATAGAGGCAATGCACTCCGTGGAATTAAATATTATTTTTACTAAATGCGTAAAACATAAAAATTATAACTTTCATCTAAAACTACTCTTTAATTCAAGGTATTATTACTTCTTATGTTATGTTATTTTTATGTTTCTTACATAATATACGAATAAGAAATACTAGAATACTCTTCAGTATGTATATTAACAAGAAACGTAACAAAAAAATTACACAAAACATCTGAAATTTTCTTCTTGATCACATGACCTGACACTTTCAAAGATGATGCAAGGCGTGCACATGAACAAGCGTGTGTGCGTGCATGCGTGCATCTGTGTTTGTACATCGATCAAAAAGAAAAAGGAGGATTATATTTTGACTGTGATTAATTTCACACGTATAGGATACAATGAGAGAAAATATAAAAGAAATGTACGTGATGAACTTGCACCGATTCTCAAGTTAATCGGGTAGTACTATCAATTGTTTTCTTTTATAGAAGATGATAATGCTCGTTTTCTGCGAGAGTATCAAAGTCAAATATATGAATATAAGTAACGATTGTTTTTTTTTTTTTTTTTTTTTTTGATAACAGTAATAATTACAATAACGGTAGCAAGAATTTATCCGGTGATAATAAATTTACGCGATTCGATGATATAAGAGGTGCGCGAGAGCGCTTTTATTTTTTTTAACTTCTCGTCCGACCTCTGTTGTGCGTGAGCTCCTTTTTTGCTTGTTCGCTGCCCCAATTACGACGAAAAAGGAAAATTAACCAGATCTCGGCAACGGAGGAAGGAAAACATTGGGGACAGAGTGTATATATATATATGGTTGACGAATAGCGTATTTAGTATTTAACATGTATAATGGACAGTGGATGGCTAATGTGCGCAATACGTCATTATAATGACGCATCGTCCGCCGTCGAGGCTCAGCCTGTTTTTCTTCTTCTTTCCCTCCTTCATTCTTTTTCTTTTCCTTTACCTACGCGACTCTCTTCTTTTATCTCGTTTTGACGGGGAGGG
This sequence comes from Sycobia sp. Sy_11, assembly GCA_018907035.1. Taxonomy (NCBI): domain Eukaryota; kingdom Metazoa; phylum Arthropoda; class Insecta; order Hymenoptera; family Epichrysomallidae; genus Sycobia; species Sycobia sp. Sy_11. Next base: position 4,820,185 of record JACCIC010000009.1, on the reverse strand, counting down.
GGGAGGGGGAGGAGCGACGCGACACAACGGAGGCGCCCGAAAGCGCGCGCGGAATTTCGCGCGGAAAATGGGATTTTTGCATAACTCTCGCCTGCTGCTTGCCCAGTTCCAAAGCCGAGCAGCGGGGTTTTAGGGCTTCGCCGCTTGCGTAAACCGCGGGAGGGGGGAGGGGGTGAGGAGCGCACGCGCCAGTCCAGGGTCGTTATGTGACATCCTCGCCGATGCTAATCTGGACTTTCGCGAAAAAACGCAAGGGATTAATGTACTGTGCCATGTATATATATATATATATATATATATATATATATATATATATATATATATGCTTGTAAGACTAAGCCTTTTACACGTGGAGATATGGGAAAGGACGCTTTTATCGACGAGTTCACTGTTTTTTTTTTGTTTTGTTTTTTGTTTTTTTAATTAAAACCATTTCGGGGGGGGGCGAGTAATACACCGGTAACTTACCGGGGAGAATTACAGAATTGTCGAATGAAGCGAGGCATGCTCTACTCGTATATTCGGCACAGATTTTGGGAACGAAAATTTTTCTTCAAAATTGCATTCAGTTCCTCGCATTTCCGAGGCTCGCGGTCGACAAATGAAAAAAAAAAGGCGAGAAAATTTTCCCCTATCCGCACGACCCGGAGCCAACAGCGTCGGCGCAGAGAGAAAGCAGTGCCATTTCTACGCTCATTTTTTATTTATTTTTTTTTTTTAATTTTTCCTGATTGGAAGTAATGGCAAAATACTTCGTTAGATATATATATATATATATATATATATATATATATATATATATATATATATATATATAAATAATATATTTATCATTAACGAGCACAGGAGATGAATCATTTCACATTGACGGCATATAGAAGCAACTCGAGATACTGGAATAATGAGGAAAAAAACCAGAAATTTTGAGATGATAAGTACATAACCTACCGCCTCTGAGAGGATTTACATCCAAAAGAGACCAAAAAAGGAAGATAAACAACGGATAAAAAGAGACTTATATCCCCTCCCTCCTCCTTCGACACTTCTTTTGTATCTGCAATATACAATGCGAAAGAGGACCAAGTCTGCAGTAATATTTGCGCATTGTCTTACAAAGGCGAGAGAAAGACTCTGGCCACCGGCTCAAGGGGATTTTACGCTCTCGTTTTTCGCGATATATATATATATATATATATATATATATATATATATATAGTATTCGTTCCGCCGAACGAGCTCGCGGGCTGCCATTCGCGCGCAAGTATACAGTAGACAGTACCACACTGGATGAGTCAGCGACCGAGAGAGCCGCAACTTTCTAACGTTATCCCCGGGCGCGCTCTTTGATGGACACAAGAGAGTTCGCTCTCTCTCTCTCTCTCTCTCTCTCTCTCTCTCTCTCTCTCTCACACCTCACTCACTCCCTCTTCCACTTTTGTATAGAGCTCTTTGAAAACGACCATTCAAATTTTCATGCGCGGCCGCCCGATGCATAGAGCGCTCAACAAAGCGAGCAGAGCGAGTTTAAAGCTCTCTCTCTCTCTCTGTCTTTATACTGCAGTGCTGACCCTTTCCGTCGTGCATGCTTGCGCGTGCCTAATATTTGCCGCTGCTATATCGCGCCGCGCGAGCGTTAAACTCCGCGAGCGAGAGAGAGAGAGAGAGAGAGAGAGAGATCGCTCCGTATGCGCATTGCACAACCATATATAGATATACCAAACAATATGATAGCGTAGGGAAGGAATTATTCTAAATAATATATGAATAGGATCGCTGAAAAGGATAGTAACGCATAAAGAGGCTCGCTTGTTGATGCGTTTTACAATTCATTTTTTTTTTTTTTTTTTTTTTTTTTTTGTAACAAATCTAAACGTTCACAGTTATTATTCATTAACTCTTTCTTTCTTCTTCGCCTTTAATTAGCCGCTTATCAAGTGAACGCGCGCAGGAGAGCGATGCGCGCTTTCGCCTTCTATATCTCTTTTTATTAAATAATTTGCGCCGATCGTTAAGAAAGTGTGCTACTACACTACTACTACTACTACCTACTACCACTACTACTATACAATTATGTGTGTGTGTGCGCGCGCGCGTGTCAGTAGCTGAATCTCAGTTCTGAAAGGAAATGAGATTTTTCGCGCGCGATTCTTTTTTATGTTTCTTTTTTATATATGGAGTATATATAAAATTTCTTTTTTATACATTAGAGTGGAGAAAAATTCTGCTAAATTGTAAAATAGGCTCTGAGCGCAAAGCTCGCCCCAATTCGATGCGCGCGCGCGCTTCGGAATCGAGAGAGAAAGAGAGAGAGAGAGAGGGGGGCGAGAAATTATTACACTTTCTCTATATCTCTCTCTCTATCTATCTATCTATCTATCTATATATATATTAGAATTAAACCGCAACGTGAGGGAAAATATATACGTATGCATATAAGAAATATGAAGTATAAGACTATTAATATACGCTTTTCTCTATTTTTTTATTGCGTTTTCTTTACTCGATGCAAGATCTAGAGGTAGAGCAGCATGCCTACGTACGTGCGCGCGCGCGCGCGCGTGTGTGTGTGTTTATTCATAATCATAAACCGGGGAAGGGGGAGATTTGCACCACAGGCTCTGGTAAACACGCGTGATTCTTTTTTATTGCACTGGACAGATATTCCTATTTTACCAGTTGAATTTAATTATTCGTTCCTCGTTCGTCTATTATGAGATTATTCCAGCTTCTATTTTTACACAAAAAAAAAAAAGAAAAAAACAAGAAAATGGAATTTAAATTTATTGTCAGCCAGAAATTGGGTTAACTAATAGAGATTGGGGCGCGATAACGCATAAGTCGCCAAGAACGGCGCTGGAAAGCTTTAGAAAGCAAGTTTTAGAAAATCCATGCACACTCGATCCTGGCTTCGATAATCGTACGTATTATATATTTATTGCCCATTAAAGAGTACAAAAACGAATTCTTGAAAAAAAAAAAAAAAAAAAACTATATAGAATCAACATTCGATTATATTCGACCAAGTGTTTGGAAAAAGTATCGTTACAAAATTCTAAGGCTCTGAAGATAATGTTTGTCGAGGTGTTGATTACGAATATCGTCACGGCGCTGTTGCAATACATGAATTATCATGGCTGATAATTATATGATAAAAACCATGATTTTGCAAATTTATCGCGGATAAAATACGAAAAATAATAATGGAAAAAATAATAAATCGTTGATCCTACGAAAGTACATCTTTTTGCGCTATTGACATGTACTTTCGGCCTACAGGTGTTCCTTCCTTGCCTTAATAAAAACGGACATCAGACGCGCAACGTACGAACTCGAATTGCACTACGCCTTTGAATATATAGCACGAAATGCGTACGGTCAAATACTAATATCGTGGCGGGAAACGACAAAGAAACCGTGTTTAGCTTTGCTTCGCCCTTGAATTTTTTGTAATGCTTGTTTTTTTCCTTTCAGCGAAAATCAAGGAAGCCCACAAGAATATTTTAAAAATGAATAATTTTCATAAAATTCTTGAACTTTATATTGGCGGGCGTTATTTAGAAACGTTTTCGCGATGCAAATTCACGTAATGTCAACGATATTGTGAATTTTTCGGGCCGCATTTGTGAAATTTCAGAATAACGCGGAGCCCGATATTATGAACGAAAATGAAAAAAAAAAAAAAAAAACAAAATTCGAAGTTTGATATGAATTTTTTCGGCATCCTTTCGGCTGCGTTCGTGCGCTATTAAACGCGACCGTGGTCTGCCTCTATTTCGAACAATTACATCGGATCTCTATGGGATAAAATTGGAAAACAAAAATAATGAAATTACGATGAAACTTATAAAGCAATAACCACGCAAATCTGTGTATACAACATATGGATATACTCAAAAAGTAGTTTAAGTTCCCAACGCTCAAATTTTCCCCTTTCTCCAAACGGGCTCTTCAACGAGGAACTAAATAGAACATTCAATATATATATACATATTCAATATATATATATATTTGGAGATCAATTACGAAAATCAAATTGCTATACTTCGCAAAGTTGATAATTTTCTCGTATTACAGAACGACGAGGATGGTCATACGGATTTTCCGAGCTAATTATTATGCGCGCTTGTGCGTCTATAAAAAAAAAAATTAGCCATTCTAATGCATTGAATCGGTTTGAAAACGGGCATTATAATAGAAGTCCAGCGGGTTTCGTTCGTTTCCCGATAATTAATTTTATTATTACGTCATTGTATATGATATTCGAGTTTTTTTTTTTTTTTTTTAATCGACTTGTTTTGAAATTATCGAAAATGTTCCAATTGAGATTTTTCAGAAAGAAAAAACCCTGTAATTTGTAAAATTATTGACGAAATTTTGCAGTAAAAATCTACATGCTATTTCTCTCCTCTGTCGGCCATTGCTATTAACCAAAATAATAAAGTTTAACATTTCGCAATCATTTTTTTTTTACTTGTGCTATTTCGTACTAACTTCCGGCAAAATTAAAATTGTGGACGCTCATTGTTTTCGCGCCGTCGACTGCAACTTTTCTACCTATACGCCATATAATCAGAATGTTAACCAACTACAGTTTCAACCTTACATGCATACATACATACTGACACACATACACACATACTAACACACAAGCGCGCGCGCAAGTAATAAAGAAATTACAGGAGCGCAGTACTCACAGTAAAAATATCTTTCCCCCTCCCCATTTTTTTTAGATAGCATAATTAAAAATAGGCATAAAACAAAAGGTTTTGCGCGCGAGGAGCGTAAAGCCTTTCATGGAAAACGAAATCTCTTTCATTATTGCCTCCGCAATACACTTTCCACGTAAAATATATTTCATAATGTTAAAGAGCGGGCGGGCGGGCGCTCGAGCGCGCGCGTGCCGAACACTTTTTTTCCGACTCGACAAAACCGAATTTATAAAACGCAGGCTCCGTATATAATAATAATATACGAGCCTCCGAGCGTTATTGAGAGGTGAAAAAAAAAAAACTTACCAAGGCAATGCCATACAAAACGCAAATCACTCTCGAAATATATATGTATATATATAAATATAATAGAGGCGGAAGAGCTCAGCAGCAGCAGCAGCAGCGACAGCTAAACTTCAGCGGTGCACGGCATTAATTGAGGTTATATGGACAAAAATAATAATAAAAAAAAAAAAAGAAGCAAAAAGTACTTGAAAAAAACGAGCGCGCACGCGGACGTAAAAATGGCACAAAGCTCGGTCGCGCGGTCTCGCGAGAGGGTCAACGCATTATCAAGGCAAGAGGGAAAGAGAGGGGATAGGGAAGAGAGATATGAGAGAGACACAGAGAGAGAGAGAGAGAGAGAGAGAGAGAGAGAGAGAGAGAGATCGAAGGACTGAAAAAGAGACTGTGTTTTGCCTTGATAATGGAGCACCGCGATGACGACAGAGACGACGACGACGACACGATTTTTTTTTTATAAAGAGAGATTTGAAACGCACGCGGCACGTCGAGCGCCCAATTACGCGGCAGACGGGTGTCGAGGTGCCTCGTGCATACATATACGTACGCGGTTGCAATATGCATGCACATTATGTGTACGCGCGCGTACGCGAGAGTCGCGCCAAGGTGAAACACTATAATGCGCGGTGAAACTGTCCTATCCTCTCCTCTCCCTCTGCCCCCAGAGTGGCTCGCGCCTCACCGTTTATGATAGACCCGGGGAGTCATGCGGCGGGCCGCTCTCCTCCGTTGCGGGCCTCGTACGACGAGTGTGGATTCGTGGCTGCGACTGCGGCGACGTCGTTGGCCGTTGTTGTTGTTGTTGTTGTCGTCCTCCTCCTCCTCCTCCGCCGCCGCCAACCTCGGGCTTTTAAACAATCCGCATCGAGTTCGTTTCACCTGGAATCAGCGGCCGGGTACGCGGGCATCGGCGCGCGTTTCAATCGTGCCTCCCCGGCGCTGCGCTCTCGCCCGTCCCCCCCGTGAACAAAGAAGAGCGGCGGCAGCGGGGGAGCATCGGTGGCGGCGCGCTAGGGGCCGGGGCCGACGGATCGCACAGGTAAATTTTGTGCACAGCCGTGGAACGACGACGACGATTCTGCCCCGACGTCGGTGCGAATCTGGTCCTCGGTGAATAATAATCGGGGCCGCGTTCACCGCCAGGCACGTGGGGGGGGGGGGCTGGCGACGATGATGATATACAAACGAAGCAGCACCTCCTCCTCCTCCTCCTCCTCCACTACCTCAGTGGTAGCTGGCTACCATGGCGACGATCGCGCGCCCGCGCTCTCGCTACCGCTCGTGCTGCCCACCACACAGACACACAGCACGCACACACACACACGCACGCACGCACAATCTGGTGTATTAATGCGCGATGCGACGACTGCCAGCGAGTGGGCCGCGTGCGCGCGCGTACGCGTGCATCGTACAGACGGTGTAAACACAGAGAGTAAACGACAAAGCAGCAGCAGCAGCAACAGCAGCAGCAGTCAGCCGCGGTCGTCTATCACGGAAGTCGCGGGGACTCTCGTCGTTGAAATTGGAGTCGGCGGCGAGCGGCGCGGGCTCGCTCGGTCGCGCGCACGAGGAGGAGCACGCTGGGCACCGCACTGACGACGCATACACACGTTCAGCGTGCTACGACGAGGTGCAGTCGCACGCGCCGCGCACGGCGACGAGGGCGACGACGACGAGGGCACGGAACAACAAAGGATTGCGTGTATGCATACGCGCGCGTGTAGGAGAAGGCGCGCGAGTCATGCGCGCGCGATCGGCATGTGCATATATATATATATATATATATATATATATATATATATATATATATATATATATATAAAATATGCACACACCGCTGTTGCACCTATTATATGTATATGTATGTAGAACTACGTATAATCCGTGCACGCTACTATTGTATATCGTTCGGTAGAAACGGCCACGCGCGCGCACTGACGTCTGACACACTGGCGCACCGTCTGATCTGGATGCGCGGCCCTCTCGCTAATACACTCGCGCACGCTGGCGAGAGGCGGCGCGAACGCCGAAGCGAGCGAGCGTGAGGAGCGCGGGTAGGAGGGAGGGAGGGAGGGAATATTACACGGCCGAGCGAGAGGTGAGGTGAGAGGCGCCAGGCCAGACCGCGAGCGCTGCGCCTCCTGGCCGCCAGGTCTGACTTTTCGACCGAGCCGATGTGGTGTGTATGTATATATATATATATATAATTTGTGTGCGCCTGTGCGAGCGTGCACAAAGGTAGGAACGTACGATAGTGCGTTTGCGTTGCGATGCGGCGAGGTGCGCAGCTATACGTACACAACGCGCCGATCTCCCTGCGCCTGCGCGCTGGCTGCACGGCACGCTCGGCTGTCTTAGGTATTACACCTGTGCAGCAGGAGCGTATAAAGCGCACGTGCACCTTAGTTTGCATAGGCTCTACTGGGTGGTTGGCTCTGAATATATTACAGATATTCGTATATATATATATAGATATTAAGGTGTACGGGACTACGTCGAATTTGCCGATGATGATTATAACAGCTATTAAGTCGATCTCTAATTCTCCATCGGCCCGATTCACGCCCCTCCGACGATTATAGAGACATCGTATTTGTATATGGGAGATAACGCGAGAAGAATCCCCAAGAGAGCCGAACGCGTGGCTGTAGCGACACCACGAGCCCGCCGGCCGTTTCTTTGTCTCGTGTCTCTCCCCCCCCCCTCTCTCTCTCTCTCCCTCCCACAACGCAGTGCACAGTAGTGCGCTTCCCGGAGAATAAAATTCATCGCGAGGCCTCAACTGGTATAAAGATAAAGCGGCGCTTGGTATTTCAGGGGCGTTTTCTGTGATTAGCCCGTCTCTCTCTCTCTCTCTCTCTCTCTCTCTCTCTCTCTCTCTCTCTCTCTCTCTCTATCTTTCTCTCAACGCGCTATTGTATATATAAATAATATATATATATATAATTTCAATCGTTCAACATAATATTCTATATATAGATATTGCAGATAATATTTTTGCTCACTGGTCTCTCTGTTGCACTCTATTTAGGAAACCGTGGCCTCTTTATACCTTTAAACAGCTTATTTTTTTTAATAATTTACCAGTATATAACTTTTAATACTTTGCTATGCCTTATCATTGTTGTCAATTGAGAATGATGTCAATATGTTCTTTTTTAAATTGTTTTTCAATTATATATATATGGTATATATGTACATAAAAATATAGTTCGATGGCGAATAAACTAATCAATGTAATGTTTTCACATTATGTATAAAAACGATGAAGCTTATCTATGTAATGTATAATCGTATGATTTCACCTGCTGGTATAAACTTCGTTATCAATCTGTCACGATCGCGATCGTAACGTACACAGGACGGATATCAGATTTTCACACGATCTATTATTCATTTATTTCACTTGTTATGTTACAAAAATAAGAGAGAAAATTTTAAATCGATTCAAAATGCTCGAATGAATATATAAACTTTTTAATTCTTTTTGATCCCTTCAAACAAAGGTATAGAAGTTGTCGAAGACAATTTGTTAATTAAAGTGTAAAACTGATTTTTTATAACTTAATAGAATTGTATATTATATTATATATATATATATATAAATGCAACGGCACCCAAAAGACGGTTTACTTTTAGGCAGTTATTTACATGGATATCACTTGAGAATTTGACATGGTTTCTCAGGTGAATTGCGATTTATAACGAAATTCAAAAAATAATAATTCTATAATGCAAATTTTTTTGATAATATATTTTTGATAATATATAAATAAGACTATTTGATGTTATCAATGGTAACGGTAAAAATTACGTTTATTCAGTATTAATCAATAAATAATTCGTAAAAAATATACATTAAAATTTTATTGAATATATATATATATATATATATATATATATATATATATATATATATATATATATAATTAAACTTTCAATAAATCTAAACGAGTATGTTTTTTTCACGAACCATTACATTTCCATCGCTTAACTCGCCATCCGGATATCGATCTATATACTAATAAATTTTTATTTATTAAATTGTAATCTTTGAATGACACATTGAAAGAAAATAGTTTTACGTTACGTGAATTCCGAAAATTACAAAAAAAAAATCCAGTAATCACAAAATTATACATAAACACCTATCCACCGCTAAACTTTTCTCTCGCACTATTATCCCCAATATATATTTATAATATTCTATAATGATTTATTAAAATAATACAGTCGGTACGAATTAAAAAATCATTTTGTCGCAGCGATCGATTTAGTATCGAGCTTAAAATATTTTTAAACGTTTATTATTCCAAAAAAAAGTACAAAATGAACGTAACGAAGCGCAAAGTCGATTTACTCTAGAGTGTACATGTATATATATATATATATACATATATAATGACCAACACGGTACAAACACAGCTCGAAGTTGTGCGATTGCTACTTTTAGAGGGTATAGCGGAGTTAAGAGATTTGTCTTTTGTCTTTTGTTTTTGTTTTTTTTTTTTTTTTCTAAGCACACAGCCGCTTTCAGCTCACACGCGCTATTAATATCGCAAAGAAGCGCATCGGACAAATTAATGCCCGATGGGGCGCGCGAGGCCCGGGGGAGCGACGCGACGAGTTCATTTGCGTACGCACGAGCCACGCTGTAACACTGTGTAAAATCCATCAAAGCGCTTTTATACGGTTATAAACGCGCGCGCACTCGATCGCTCGCTGTATAGATTTCGCGACATTCACCCGCGCAGAGACTAGCCTTATCCTCGCCGAAGGACAGAGTTATTACAGACACACACACACACACACACATACATACGTACCAGCCCGCGAGTATGCGTGTATTAACGCGAAAGGTCGATATCATCTATATATATATATATATATATATTGTTTTACTGTATAAATATTTAAAAAGATTTTTGTTCGACAAATATACTTGTGTATAATTAAAATACGTGTAGAATTACTAATGTTCTTTCTATACAATGAATATTGTACATGTAAAATAGAATTAAAAAATTGCTTTAAAAGAATATATGTATATAAACTTCTTTATTGATTAAAAGACTAAAAATGCAAATTTATTGTTCGTATAGGTATTTAAAAAAAAAAAACAAAAGTGCATTATATGCCTGGAAGCTCACTTTTTCTTTTAAAGTAATTAAAATGTACACGTAGTTGTAAATATAAATAAACAATTCTTAAAAGAAAAAATTATCCCTTCATTACAAATGTAATATTATACTTTCTTACAACGTCGTCGTAAGGAATATATGATATAATACGATATACAATACGTAAGAAACACAAATTACGTATAATGGATACTTTAATAATTTTATAATCGGTAAAAGATTTATGAAATAGATAACGCTTGTATAGTTGACTATACAAATTAAATTATTTCACTTACTAAACCATTGTTTAAATTTAATATAATTTATACAGTGATCTATATGTTCTTTAACCTGAAAACACTCTTTCTTCAGCGGGTTTAACTACGTGTTTTTTTTTACACATTGAAATTTTTATTAAAAGTAACAAAAAGTTGAGTATTGAAGCTTATCATTGAATGGCTTCACTCATTTATTTTTAATAATTTTCACGTAATGCACATTACAATGTTATACAATTCTATCAAAATCATTGATTATAATTTTGGTCATATATATCTGTTATTCAAAAGTATATTTTCGTAACGAAATGCAATATATATTGAAATTTCTGTTGATTTAATAAATGAACATTTGGGCACATAATTTATTTAGTTCGTATTACAAAGTCGATCAATCGATCTTAACAAAGTCATAAAAAGTAGTTCGAATCTACAAACTTTTCCGCGAATTTTATTTATTTATTATTTTTTTTTTAAGCGTGACGTTCTATTAGAAGTTTCAGGAATTTTCTATACTAATTGCATAATGGCGAATGAGAAATTGATTTTTTCACTATATCTCTAACGTTTATAATTATTGTTTACATAAAACTAATTCGATAATTGTAAAGAATAATTGAAATTATATAAATACTTTTTATGAGCCATATCATTTAAATAAGAAGTAAATGCCTCGTATATTTTCTTTCTCAAGCTTTCCCATAAAGCATACAGACAGATAGCAGATTAAGACTTTCGTATTTAACGTTATTATCGCTGGAACTCGTTCGGTGTGACTTCTTTCAAAGCGCTCCAGGCTAATAACAAGCGTAAAAAATCGACGGGAATAACAAAAGGACTTTTTTTATTATACAGATAAAAATGCAGCGATAAGTCGCTTTTTATTCTGCTATAATATATGTGTATATATATATATATATATGTACATATGTGCGTAATAATATACGTTAATAGACACGTCTCTTTCTTACTTCTCTTAAACTTTTGCCAATAAAAGAAAGAAATAACTTTAGTAGACCATTGCCATCGGTTCAGAGGCGCGCGCTGCTCATTTTAATTATTTTCTCACCGAGGTTGAAGCAACCCGCGCTTATTATACAGCCAGGGATAAACTTTAACAGATAAAAGAATAATACAATGTTTTAAAGCTCATGTATCCCCGTAAAAGTCGCGCATCCTTGGACTATAGTAATAAATAATATCTTTGCTTTCTGAAATCGTGTATATATATATGGAGATATCTGTAATATATAACAATGTTCCGAGAAAGCCGCCGCTGTCGGGCGAGCAACCGTAAATCGGAATACGGCGCGATATATATATATATATATATATATATATATATATATATATATATAATACACATATACCTCTAGAGCAGCTTTTGAAATAAAATCAACCTGGTATAGTGGATGCCTATATTACAAGAGATTATACAAGGTGGTTAGAATGGGAAAAAAGGAGAGACTTAAAAAAAAAAGAAGAAAAGAAAAGAAACATTCGCGCACACGAGGTTCAATTGTTGCAATATTATGCTCGACGGTCTGAATAATAATTGCGTCAAGATTACTTATTTTAGAGTTGCATCACTTCATAGATATATATATATATATATATATATATATATATCGACGCTGTGCCTTATTGTGCGCGCGCCGATTTTTGCGGCAAAAGTAAAAGTCTCTCGGTTTTATATATTGCATATATATATATATATATATATATATATATATATATATATATATATATACCGTTTCAACGATCGCCCTGTTGTTATATTATATATAAAATTAGAAATTTATCCATTTGGTCGCAATAACGATTGCATTTAAAAGGACAATCCTTGCAATATATATATATATATATATATATATATATATATATATATATAACTTACGATAATATACAATTTCATCGTTTTATTATACATGCCAAAACGTTAAGAAAAAAAATATTTATAACAGATGGATAAAAATATCTTTTGTGCTGAATTTTTTAAAGTTTAAAAAGTCACGAATTACCGGGGAGCAATATACTTTATTCGGATTAAAAATGTTTCATTTCAGATTGAAGCTTTTTCTTGGTTTCAAAAGAAGAAGTGGATTAAAAACTTTTTATTAATTCGAAATATGTGTACATATCAAATAGCAAAAATATCGCGATATTAAATTTCTTCATATAGCACCGATGCAAAAGCGAAACAATGATTATATAAATAGAATAATTATTATTTTTCACCTTCTCAAATGATGTATAACAAAGTTTATGAAAAATAGTCCTCATAAAAATAAAGCAAGTTATCGACGCGTATAAATTAGTTATGATCGGTTGATGAGGTATAAAACTCATCTTCCACAATATTATACATATTTTATACATCTATTTTATACAGGTTTTATACGTCTATTGTACAACTTTTGCTTTTATGTCGTTTAAAATAACTATATAACCATCGGCTACATTATACAATATGAAAATGTTGCCGAGATTGTTTAATACAGACATTGTGTGCATAATAAAAATTTTATGAAACTTCAAATATATTTCGTTTTTAATAAAATTATTTAAAGGTCCGCTTGCGAATGCATGTATTTATATAGATACACGTATAGCTGTCGTTAAACAGAACAGTCTACTTCGACTTACATTCGACGTTCGTCGCTCGATCGATTTCCCTCCGGCTCTGGGAATTTTCGATTAGCCGTCGTTTTGCAGCTTAGTATTTGCAGTTATGTAAAATATACCCGTAAAAACTACGCCGTATATATATATATATATATATATATATATATATATATATATATATATATAAATAATAACTTTATTATACAACCAGAACGACGAAGACTAATGTATATTTAGAGTTTTGAGGATCTGCGACGAGGTTCGAAGTTTTTCACAGCGACTCTGTATTAAACATTAAATTTGAATTTGAGCCTGATACAGGCAATATTTGATGTATAATTAAATAGACCCTATTTTGGGGGAGAGGATTTAAATATTCGATATAATAAAGGACTGGGAGCAGCTTTGCCGCTTATAAAGTTTTCAAATACAGATATGCGACATCAAAACTTTTCTTATTGAAAAGTATAGTTGAGGAAATTCTGTGTAAAAAAAGTATATAAATATATCTTTATATATCCATGTTTATCATTATTAAATATGCTTTCTATAGACGAGCTAGAATTAAGGAAAATAGGCAGCGAAAAAATGCGGATTTCATCGGTCTTGACTCTGGGCAGCTCAATGGAAATTGATGCACGAAACTTGAAAAACAAAACAAAAACAAACCAAAAAAAAAAACAGGAGATCGTATATGATAATATGTAGAACATTGTTCAGTAGTTAGTTTTATTTTTGAGTTTCGTGGGCATTTTTCCCCAATCGTTATTTCCCAATGTACACGTTCCTTTCAATATATTGGATATTTCTCGCGATCAAGTGATTTTACCGAAAATTTAAAAATATAATTTATTACAACCCGCTTCTCTGCTCATTTTGAATCGAAGCAATATTCACGCTGTACTAATTTATTCTTATTGCGGTGCAAATTTTATGAAATTTTTTCGCAGAATTTATTTATTTCGATAATCGCGATTATGAAAATAATACGTACGCGTAACAATTTAAACCTTTTACGCTACTAAGACTTCTTCGTGTCGGGGCCCTCTGAAACATCGGCGGCGTACGGCGGCTGTACACGGGATACACAGGCCCCCCCCCCATTCGGAAAAATCTGCCCATTGGGAAAAAGAAATTTTTGAAGAAAAAAAAAGAAAATGTCCATTTGGAAATAAAGAGTTATATTTTTTTGTGCATAGATGACAAATTTCTAATTGAGCGATTGAGGTTAGAATTTTTTTTTGATCTTTATCATCTTCAGCAAAAAATTTTTTCGTAAAACTGACATCATTTCAAATTGATAATAATATATAGATATTGTAATTAGAGTATATTTCTTGGAAAAAAAATTAATAAAGGATTTTTGTTTGAATGCTTATATTGATAATTTTCCTATTCTTAATAATGTTTGGTAAAAAAAAAATATTCTTTTTGCTATGAAAAAACAAATGCTTGGCAATAAAAATATTTATTGGACGCTTTCTTTAATTCAGGAATTAATTTAACAGTTATAGCACGTGTTAAACTGCCAATCGATGGCCAAAGATGTGACTCTATATATAGTCATTTTATAAGAAGAAACATAGAACTTGTAATTTTTAAATGCATGAACATTGAAATGGCAGAATTATGCATAAAATGCTTTATGTAAATATTTATTTTTAAATCTTCTGATATTATATACTGTTATTTTCAAATTTAATATTTAATAACATAATAAGAACATAATAACATATATATTAATGGTTTCATCGTGTTATAAAATTATATATTTAAATATAGAGTGCTTGACTTTGTTCATTTCATTTGCTTTAATTTAGTATTATTTATAAAGTATCAAGTCAATTCCTTTTTTCAATAAGAATTCCATTGTATGCGGTTCTATTTACAGGCATATGCGTGCAATGAAAGTTGAAGTAACATAAAATGTAAAATATACATTTTATGTTACTTATATTTGTAAACTATCTTTAAATAATTTTCACGCGATTGTTAGAAATATAAAGGATCTGAATAAGCTTATATCATAAATTTACTAACGCATGTTCTATTTATGTGTTCACATTCATTGCAAATTATAATATTACATTTTAATCAAAATGAATATTCGTACGATCTTATACTATATTATAATCCAAAGGCCTCGAGTATGAAACATAATATGTAGATAAACCTTTTTTGTTATATAGTAAAATATTACTTATGCATATCGTTTATTGATTTTTTTTATTAAAATAAAAGTCACTTTAACAATATTTTCATTTAGAATGAAACCTGTATAAGTTTGTAATCGGTATGTGGTAAATTATATTTTATATATATATATATATATATATATATATATATATATATATATATATATATGTTTCCAAGTTTTATTTCAATATATTATATTACAAGAATACTTGTACATGTCCTTCTTGAAGTGCGCACTGCCGCGTAGAACGTGGCTCGAATGATCTTCTTCGTAGCCCCGTTGCACCGGCAAACTATATATAAAGACGCAGAAACTATGTTAATTCGAGCGAGTGAGGAAGACAGATTGTAATGATTTGCTCCCATTCGAGCAGTCGCATAGTGGCAAGTTATTGCGAGGATAATTTGTCTCGGCGATGAACCACGGTTTATATACATACATACATACATACATACATACATACATACATACATACATACATACATACATACATACATACATACATACATGCATATATATATATATATATGCATCTGACTTCTGAATGTCTTCCGAAGTCAGAAACTGATTAATTAAAGAGCGGCATGTGGATTTAATCTTCGTAATAATCAGTGTATATAGGACATATATATATATATATATATATATATATATATATATATATATATATATATATAATGTTTCTGAGGTAGCTGGATGTGCAACGGGAATCTGCATGAATTTAAAGTTAGCCGATGTGAACTATTAGCTATCACGGATACTCAATTTATGACTTTAATTTTCCAAATGAAAGGGATTTGCTTTGGAAAAGCTTAATGAATAAATGTAAAAAAAAAATATTATTATTAGCGTATATCTAAAAGGGGGAATACGTATACGCGTCCCTGAGTCTAATGTTTGCTAATCATCAATCCGTATATTTTTCCTTGCATACAAATCGACATTATCTGTCCATTTTTCCCCAATTATTACTGCAGCGGGTAAAACATATACATTAATTATACAGAGAGATTAAGTGCTTCATCATTATTTTAATCCATAGGAGCCTCCTTTCATTAATTTTACATTCGGATGTGGCGATTTATTTGATTTCCGCTATTTTTACTGTTATTTTACTTATTAGAGGTTTTGAATAAAAAAAAAAAAGATACTCGTGACATTTTTCAGTGACACAAGGAACTGAATTTTCAAATTTTCAACAATGAAATTACATTCATAACCAGGTTTCTGAATATTAAGTGACATATTATTAAATTTTAAGTAAAATGTTAATGAATATTCAGAAAATCTCCCGTTAATTTTTTGTCTCCAATTTCTATAGTGCATGAAATATTAGCGAAGATCATTGGAATTTTGATAACGTTTGTATAAAATTTATATGAATATGCATTGCTTTTTGAAAATGTGTGTAAAGTATAATAAACTGTTCCTTATGATCTCATGATTGTTTCAATCAGTGGTAGCTATTATGTCCTATTTTATTCATTTACAATATATAAATAATATAATTTTATTTTTTATAAAAGTTTTTCTTCTTAAATTCATTTAAAATTTATAGCTGGGTTAATATTAAAAGTTGTTTAACGATTTTCGTTTATAGAGTGTAAACACACTACATGTCTAGTCGGAGGCCACTCCCGCAACTGGCAAACAATTACTTAAGCCCGATCAAGACTTCATAAGTATATAACATTGTATGCGAATTTATAAACCATTATTGATGCGTTTATTATGTACTTAATACAAAGGTATAGTGTGTGTGTATAAGTTAATTAAGAACTACGAAATACATAAAAATTTACAATGACTTTTTTATTTAAATTTATAATGAAATTTTTCAGTGACTGGATCAAATAAATTTCAGTCACAGTAACGAGAAAAGCATTAGTAGATTTTCATCAAATTTTCAGTAATTTATTTTTGTCAGTGTGCTTCTAATGCATGAAAAAATATCCTCTTACCTTAATTATTTTTGTAACATATATTATTATTTAATGTTATATTAAATTATATTAAAGTTAACAAATAAATGAGATAATAATAAAAGAGTAATTAAATAAATAACCCAAAGATAAGGAAAATTTTTTTGATAATTAACTAGGAAAGCTATTGGTTTTCGAAAAAAATGTCTGAAATAAAGAAAAATATTTTTTATTTACGAGAAGCAATTTGAGAGATGAGAAACCTTTAATATTATAGTGAAAATTAAGAATTAAAGTTAATTAACCCCAACATAGTATGAAATCATCGAAACGGATGACCATTGTACCCAAATTCCGCTGTTTCCTTTTTCGTGCAAATTAAGGCATTCTTCATCGTCTCGTAAAAAATCTGCAGGCGCAAGATTACTCGGTCGACACGCGCGCGCGCTGAACAAAAAAATATATATACAAGTTCGCAAAATCCATCGAATCGACGCGTATAAAAATGAAGAAAAACGAGACAGCCGCATAATCGCCCCGTAGATAAAGCACGCGGCAATGTAGCGCTACACATCGTGACCGATGATATATTATTACGTAGACGGAGGTATGCGCGGAAGTAAATTTTACGCGTCGTTGATCGTCGACGGGAGGCGCGAATCAAGCGATGAAATTCCGAATTCTGAATAAATGTATAAATTGAAAAATATGTCTATCCTGATTTCCAATTCTTGTCGGGAATATAAAGTAAAATACGCAAGGGAACTTGCAGAAAGGAAAAATAACCAAGCAATAAGGAAACATTATCGGAGCCGTATAAAATCGGGTTAATGCGATATTTCTAATTTGTGACTCGCTGATGAAATCGAATCTCAATGCATTGGTTTGCATTCTAGACAACGGAATTATGTGGCAAAGACATTTTTTTTTTAATACACAGGCTTTATATGTCATTCCAGCAATTTTTTTTTGAGGGGAGGGGATGTCATCCGATCTTTCCCGACGATTTTTTTCTTCAATGGACCATAACAAGAGAGGTATATCATGCGCCATCTATAGTTTTTTCTCTGAATGTATACGTATATATATATATATATATATATATATATATATATATATATATATATATGACGCATGTATGATATAGAATATTTCAAATGTCCGTAAAATCGTCCTTTTCTGCTGTCCCTGTTGGAAGCAGTCGGATCGATTTCCCCGTCAATTCTGATCGATTTTATTTGCGCCGTTTCCGAGAGTTTTCAGGTCTGTCCCTTCAGATTTGGGCGTCGAATTCGATTGACATCGAGCTCGACCCGAGGCTCGACCTCTAAAGACGACATCCAAACGAGAAACAAATCCACGCATCGTCCCACAAAAATCTATGCATCGATATTTTTCACATGGCTGTAATTCGAAAATTACAGCTGATCGATAGTTCTGACAAGTTGAATCGATCCGCAAAGTGCTTATAGTTTGTAACATCTGTAATTCGTCAGATTTCTTCGAATTGAACGGTCGCGTGTAAAAGTGTGCATGGAAATATTGCAATTTTTTTTCGAA
Organism: Sycobia sp. Sy_11; assembly: GCA_018907035.1. Classification (NCBI taxonomy): domain Eukaryota; kingdom Metazoa; phylum Arthropoda; class Insecta; order Hymenoptera; family Epichrysomallidae; genus Sycobia; species Sycobia sp. Sy_11. The sequence continues at coordinate 4,801,468 of JACCIC010000009.1, read as the reverse complement.
TAGTATTCATTTATTCGATATAGAAAGCCTTGAAAAAGAAAATACAAGAAACCGTCCCCGTATGAGGGATAATACGAGTTTAAGCATAACAAAAGCTCCTTTATGTTTGTAACTAATTGGATATTTGTTTCTAAAATCCTTTGTCATGTATGAAATATATTACAGTTCATATATATTGCTGTATCTATTGTACGTTACGCTTCATCTATATATATATATATATATATATATATATATATATATATATATATATCCATATTATTATTTTTATGATATATATATATAAATTAAAAATAATTTTTATTTGTCATTTTGATTATTATTGATTTCCAATGTGGCCACGTATATGGTTAAACATAATATCAATATTTGGGCATTTTGTGTGGGCAGTATTCTTCCTTATCCGAGCAGACACACAGTATATTAGATAAACTATTGTGAAATGTGACGCATAAAAAGTTTTTAGTTATCTAATTCTGTCACGAATGACATAAAAATATGTTCGAAAATATGAATAGAAAAACAAATATACTTGAATATTTTACAGTGAAAAACAAATTTATTATAAACAAAAATATAAAAACTTCATTCAATTATTTAATAGCTTTAATAATAGTAAGATATATGAATTGACGAAATATATTTGTTTTGAGCAAACGTACTTGATTTTTTTCAGTTTTGTGTAAGAAAATATTTTTATTATCATTTTTGGTCATTTTTCTTTTATATATTACACTTGAGATTATTTATTTCGAACAAGATAGAAAACGTCGTAACGTATAAGTTAAAAATTATTTAAAAAAAATAATGTTTTCTATATATATATATATTAATATTTTACAGAGAAAATTGATTTTATATAGTTCTTACCTGAGATTCAGCCTCAACTCAACATTTACATTGCAGAATTCATGTACATGAAATAAAAGAAAAAGATAATTTTGATTTTATCATAATGATTAATTAAAAAATAAAATAGCACTGATTTTTAGTGTAATAAAATGTGTTTGACAGAGTATACTTTGAATCAATAAATAACTTTGATTTATTTAATTGTTTTCTTAAAAATTTAACTTTTTCTCTGACCTCGAAAAAGCTCTATAAGAAACTAACTCAGGAATTGGTCAAACCTTAATCTAACGTTAATTATATGAAAATTTAAAAGTCTTTAATATTATTGCATATATAAATTAGGAATATTTTCATATTTTTTAAATTATTTGTAAATGTATAATATACATAAAGGGTAAATAATAAAAGTATGCTACTAGCACAATACAAAATATAAAAATATCTTAATAATGTACCTATACTGTCTATAAATAATTGTCAACGCGCCCAACTCATCTACAGCTATTTTTTTTTGTTAATCTTTATATTTTATTAAAAACGATGTTATTTCTTCAAACATAACTTATTAAAACTGACGTATTGATACAATACATCTTACAATTCAATATCATCACATACTTATAATAATGAGAAAGATACAGCGCCTACAATTTTTTTTTTCTTTTCTTTTAAGTATATGTGCATCTATTTTTATTAATCTTCTGATGCCTTCGCTGTGGAAATTAAAAAAATAGATACTTTCGTATAGTTATAAAATGGACATCTTAAAGCTAAAGTAAAAAAATACATCCAAATTTTTTTCTCAAAATCGGCGATTCTTATAAGAGTCCTCCAAAAGTTCGTGATTTCACTGTACTATATAAATATAATGTACATATTGTATAAATTAAATCGGTCTTCGAATTTCGTTTTGCTGTCCCTTTTTTTTGGAGAACATTTTCCTCTAGTCAAAGCTCGTATTTGCTAACACTTGTTAGTTATACAATTATTATCTTTCTTATAGTTCTAGGTGTGACGGGCGATGCAGTTTCGTTGGTATTCATATATATATATATATATATATATATATATATATATATATATATATATGTATGTATGTATGTATAAATATAAGCACATCATGAGTAAAATGTTAAAACTGACGTATGATTTCCTCGTACTAGAAGAAAAGGTGGCATGTCCTTTGTCAGTGCTTCGAGCCAAGCCATGTATAGCGGCGCCGAGACCGCGCCCTTTCTCGGCATCGGGAGGGTCCTGAAAATGTGGCAAACGATCGTAATTATTTTTATGACGTATGTGATATTTCAATTGTCATTCGGGATAAAAATCTCATATAGGCGAACGTACATGACAACGAGATTGGCCTCCATCGAATTCTGTAGCAGCATTTCCCGCAAGCGCAAATGCCTGTTTGTTTTCTCCCTCATGGCCAATCGCTCGGATTCCTTTATTACACTACCTGCGAACGTATTAATGGGAGAATGCACGATATTACGTTTTTGTACGGTAAAAATTTTGAGAGTTTTACGGAACGGCGGATTAAAGTTCTTACCGTCGTCGACGCTGGAATTATTGCTGGAAATGCCCTCTTGCAAGAAGTCGGCAATAAGAGATTCAAAGAGGCGAATAGATTCCGGCTGGGCCGGTTTCGAAATGCCAGATATCACCTTTAATGCCGAATAATCTATTCGAAATTTTGCGAGGAGACTCGCCATACTGTAAAATAATTTAATTGAATATTTGAGATTCCATTAAATATAATGTGATTTTATGATAGACCTGGCCATCAATTTCTTAATCAAAACTTGCCTCCTTTGTTCATATTCCAATTCGGAATTCCTATTGGCCAGCACGAAAACTCGAAGCTTACAATTGGCCCAATTCCGTCTGGTGCTCAGTATGTATGGCAGTAGAAGCGTGAGCCCGCCGTCGTCGTATAGCCACCAAACGTCGATTGTGCCTTTCTTCTGTTTCTTTTGAAAGAGGCTCAGGCTATTGAAAACGTCCTTGGAAATGCCCATTACGTTGTTCTGATTTTCCGATTTTTCATCGCGAGCCGCCGACGCATTGTTATTGGGATTGGGGCTGTCGTTCACGATTTTGTCACCCCTACGTGGCGTCGGGCTGCCGGGCATCGAAACGTCGGAGACGCTGCTCGCTAAAAATATAAGTCGTAATATGTGAGCAAAGCCTATATACAGAGTAAAAGTAATCCACGACAATTTTTCACGGTGTATTTACGAGTCTCTAGATACCTTGGCTCAATTGTGAAAAGCTATGATTGGGCGGAAGTCGTGCGGCTGCTGCTTTTTTTTGGGGATCTTGAGGGTCTGTCTCTTCTTCGAAATTCAAGCCGTCGCCTATTCTTAATAAAGCCACCGCTATGTGCATATCCAATGTTTTACTTAAATTGAAAAAGATTCTAATGTGAAATCTCGTAAGCTATAAGAATTTTGGATAACCAAGAAAATTGATGTATAATTTTTATATTATTCTACTTCGTATTAATGAAGATCAGATATGTATAAAAGCTTATTTAAATGTTAATTAAAATTAAAAAATTTCATTATTTGAATATTGATGTAGCCGTAGTTATATTTTAATATAATTTCTTTCTCTCTGAAATTTTAATGAATCTCTATACTTAATAAAGACCGTATACTTACTGCATAACATTGAAGTACATAACGAGATTTTCTCTCGGACAAGTCAACCAATCGTTTTTATACCCCATTAGTAAGATGTTTGGGCGCATTTTACCAAGTCCACAGGCTTGCATAAGTGACGTAGCGCCGTCTTGAAAAGTGGAGCCATCGACAACGGAATAAAATGCCTTCACCTTATTTGTCCTAAGCCATGCCGTAGTTTTTAGAATCATGGCAGATCTCGTTTTATGGGGCAAGGGTTTCTGCAAGAATATAAAAATAAACACAATGATGTTTATGCATATTTATACACAGCCATTATATTTTACGTGTTCCATTCTTTACCTCAATTATATGTCCACATATTAAAAGACTTTGACTTTTTGTAATGTGATGTGCGAAATCAAGAAGTGACGATCTCGAGCTGGGTTTTCCCGTTAGCACGAGAATCTGCGGTCTGTAGTTCTTTACGTGGTCTTCCACTCTGTCCAACTGCTGTACCGAGGTCAATGCATTATTGTACGTTTGAGCTTGTGTACTAGACCCCCAATTCACATCTGTAAATGTATATAAAAGAGAAAAAGAATTTCAGATAAAATAGAACGCTCCGATTTAAATCTGTTGTTGTATAAACGAATGATTTTAGTTGTACTTACCAGGCTTTCTATACGCTACGACCAAGTACAAGGCCAAAACTACCGATAAGGTGATTAGCGCCGTCCACCACGAGATCAAAAACATCACTGCGACGCAAATGATTGATCCGGCAAGGCTCAGCCACATGTTGTAATACTATATTAAAATGATATTTTATTACTATCTGAATTAAGCTTTACTGTCATCAAATTTAAAAGAATATAAAATTTATGTACCTTGAATGTGGGTCTCCAACCGACGGGTTTTGTAAACGAGGCATGGAAGGTACTGAAATTGACAAGCGTATAAGCTGCCAAGAAAAAGTTCGATATAAGGGGAGCGATAGCATTCAATTCGCCTGTACGAGAAAGAAAAACAATGTCAATTACTTGGAACTATGTTAAATCTACACTTAATAACTGTCATAGCTATACAACTTTACGTACCGATTAAAATGAAGCCAACGGCAATTATAAAAGTAAGGAAGTATCCTCTGATCGGCTCTTTACCCTCTTTTCCGCTGAACCAATTTATTCCAGGATACAGTTTGTCCATGCACAAAGCTTGGAAGACCTTGGGCGCGGAGACGAGCGATGCCAATGCACTGGAGAGAGTCGCCGCGAAGCATCCCGCATAAATGAACGGGCCGAAGGCCGCGACTAATTCTATCACCTAAACGAGCATAGATCAATTAACGGGTATTGACAAATTCATACTGTATAGCGGTATATTAGAATGCTTGATAAATCATAATGTATTACGAGAATGCTTATATTTAAGAAGATCATTTCTGTGCATAAAATAAGTTTGTAGTTACAAAATTAAATTTTACTTTAGTTTTCTTTTTGTCTACAAATTCTTTTATATAATAAAACGGTACCTGAAAGCTATTTTGACTCCCGTATTTGCAAGACTTATTGCTACAATCGAAGTCCGTGCCGTATGAGCTCCAATTTCTCGCTTGATTCTCGAGGAACGTCGAAATTAATGAGTCATTCGTTGACGCCAATTTGCTCGACTTGTTCATGTAACTTTCCAAATCCATAAGATCGCCAGTTGCGTCGCGCATTACCGTTGATCCGACAAATATCGCCATTAAGAGGTACGAAATCGTTGTAAGAAGTATTGCCAACAGAGTTCCTTTGGGTATTGCCGTTTGTGGATCCTGCAGAGGTAATAAATAAACGATGTATTATTATTATTTTCCGTCGTTGTTTTCTTTTTCTTATTAATCAACGATATTTATCAAATAAAATGTACCTTCAAGTCTCCGGAAATATTGGCACCTGCCAATATTCCAGTCGCAGCCGGGAAGAAAATGGCGAAAACCGAGAAGAAATTGTGCGAAGTGCCTTCGATGACCCGATAATCGGAATAAAAGTTTTCCTTCGCGAGCTCGACTGTTTGATAAATTTCATGTATTACATATATTATGTGTTAATTCATCAATAAACGGAAAAAAACATGCTCGAGAAAGCTTTGCATTCACCTCTGAATCCTATAAATCCCTTGGCCCTTTCCGTATCGTTCTTCGGACCCAAGAATGCCCCGATCAAAAAATCCGCTATCGCAACGAGCAGAATGACCAAAAGTCCCAGCTGAGCCTTGGCTTCCCATTCCATGCCGATCATGACGATCAACAGGAGCACCACGATCGTTATCAATCCTGCAGTAAGAAATAGAGAAACAAAAAGCACAATATATAACGATCGAAATTATACGCGAACGACTTTGGAACGAGTCAATAATAATAAAATTATTGTCGATTATAAGAAGGAATGAGTTCAAGACGAACCGATTACCCGTATATCGCGACTATCGCAATCGAAGATACAGCCCGTGTAGACCCTCAGGCAGTCCACCATACTCTCGCAAAATCCCACGACGTACATGGCGCAGGCGACAGCGTTGGCCAGCGAAAATATCAGGCCAATGGATCCACCGAATTCCGGGCCCAGGGATCTTGAAATCATATAGTACGTTCCACCTGACGGAGCGAAGATTGTTTACAAATGTGCGCATTCGTTAGAGGTACATGTATAATTGATAAAACAAAGGGAAATGTGAATTAATTAACAGTTTCAGGGCGATTTGGTTTCACGCGAATTGGTTCGCTTAACAAAGCTTGACAAAGTCTGACAAAGTTTTTTAAAATCTGGCAACATTTATGAATAGAGGAATTCTTGATATACATTATAGTATAATTCTGACAAGTTTTGTCTTCGTTTCATAAAATAAGTCAAATTTGGCAAATTTTGGACAATATATATTAGGGTCCGTTCCAAGTTCATTCTTATAACATAAAGAGAATTTTTCTTAAATGTCTTTTGTTTTCACTAAACTCTGATGGACTTAATTCCGTCAAATCCGACAATATAATTCCAAACTTTTCACCAGACTATTGCAGATTTTACTCGGACGATTTTTGACAAACTTTATCGGGCGTTGTTCGACTTTTTTTTAAATGCGCTTAACTGTGCTTGAAAAAAAAACTGTCAATATTTTTGTAGACGTGAATTTCGAATTTCAGAGATAATAATCTTATATAAAATCTATAAAGAAAAACGTTAATTTTGTTTTCAACAAATACTTATATCTTTAATTTAGTGTTCGTATCCAGGTTCAATCATAAAATAACACTAATATATAATATTATATATTGCATATCTACTCGCCTCCTTTGATGAGACCATTCGTACTGATCGCGGACATGGAGAGGGACGTTATAAACGTGACCACGGTCGTCGTCATTATGAGAAGTATGCCCTGACCTGCAAAAACCGAGGGAATCGATTAAAAATTTTTTTTTTTTAACCCCCTAACTGCGGAGCTCGGTCCTCTTGGGCGCCATACAAAGCGCCCAGCTCAATTCGTCGTATCCTACCGATTCCTGTCTCCGCCACGACCCAGGAGAGCCGCAGGAACAGCATGACGCCCCATATGTTTAACAGGCATCTTATCAGAACGCCTTGAATCCATCCGAATTTGACGCTGGGCGACGACATTTTCGCGTGAAGCGCCGCGGGATCGCCCCTGGTCGCGTTGTGTATCGTGCCCTGGAAATATATATAATTTTACATATCATTACATATATATATATATATATATATATATATATATATATATATATATTACCCCTTAATAAAATTACGAATTTTAGTTGAAATTTGAACAAATCTCGATTAATATCGAAATTTATCAAATTTAAATTTAGTAGATTTACATTTTTCAAGCTTATATTACGGGGTTCAATTTAACTTTAAATGATTAAAAATTTTAAAGGTCTATAACTTCTCTTTAGAAAGAGTCTGCTGACAAGTCATTAGCATTTCGATCCTTGTTTTTTTCTCTAGGACGATACATATCTGTTGAAGATAGATCGAACTTGGTCTTAATATAGAAAGACATAAATTATCTAGCCAATAAAATATAAAATATATATATGATTTCAAAGAATGTAGAATTACGTAACGTACAAGTATCGGCACGTGTAACATCTTCATTAAAGGAAACATTTTTTCTTTCTAACAACACCTATTCTACGATTAAAACCAGGGATGTCGATGGAATTTTGCACATTTTTGTAATAAACTATAGAAGTACAGCCGTTATAATTTAACGAAAGATATTTTCGTTTCTTTTCAATTATTCTTAAATACTATCAAAAAGCAGTATAATCTATAAAAAATCAATTTCACAAAATAATTTATAGCTTTTATAACTATATAGCTGATGGATAAGATTTGAAGGAAAAAAACGTGCAGTTACGCATTAATATAATAATAATAATTATTATTATTATATTCACGCACGAAATCGAATGCTTTAAAAATTCTTTCAGGCCGCGTATAAAATTTTACTTTCATCGTTTCATAATAAACCTTGTGAAAAAAAAAATTACGTTTGTTATTGAGAAAATGTATATGAAGCCATTAATTCCAAGATCTAAAAATAGAAGTTTTCTTGGAAATTTTATCAATTAAAAGTTTACTTAATAGTCAAAAATTTTATCTCCATATACAAATTAGTCGATAGTCGCAATTAAGATAACTATATATATATACAATAAATTATTCTCCAAACGTGCAGATAACGGGTAAATACACTTATATGTGTATATACTTTGTGCCTTGGCGCTTTTGCATCCGAAGCAAAGATTAAATATAATTATAAAAGCAGAACTTGCCGACAACGAATTTCCATACATGTGAATGCGCGATATTTCTCGTTCGGTAAAAGAAATATGTGTGCGTGTGTGTCTATATATATATATATATATATATATATATATATATATATATATATATATATAGTTAATGTCATTTTTTTAATCTTAAATATACAGAAATATACGCATGCGCATAACTGAGCTAAATACTACAATAAAGTAATTGCATCAAGTGTCCGAGAACTCCGGGAGAGCGCCTTCTCTCTGAGTCAAGCCCTAAATTAGGTCGAATTAAGCGACTTTTTATTGGCGAACGTAATGTGGACACGCGTGCTTAAAGTTATGTTTGATCGATCGCTCTCAACGACGCTCTCGTAGACGCGGCGAGATATTAATTACTCTTTGCTCGCTTCACGTATAAAAGGGTGGATTGTCTACGGTCGTGTAATTTGTTTTTTTTTTCTCTTCTTTTTTTTTTCATTTTGGATTAATTTTTGCCCATTTACAATAAGAGGCAGGTGGAATTGTATTCGATAGTTCATTTCGTAAAGTATCGCGTTTTAATATGATATTTTCATGTAGGGTGTATATTTGGAAAATCGATACGGAATTAAAGGATCGCTCGGGAATCAATATAGAATAGCGTGGAAAAGTGTGTCATTAACAAATTTAATTTAATATTTATATGCAAATTGCCGGGTTATATTCTATTTTTAAGAACGGGAAAATAACGGGAGCACGAAAACATTTTTTACATTTCATTTATTCACGGTGCTTTTTTTTTTTAATAGAGAGAGAGAGAGAGAAATAAGTACAGCTTCGTAGAAGTAGCGTCTTATATATATGTCGTCACGATAAAGTGCCGGATTTTTCGGATGGTCTGACATTGCGGCGATATAAAAAGCCAAAAAGGTACGCTTTTTTCTGTAGACGCAAGGAATAAGGTTCTATACCATATACCGTTCTACACCCTTTTTTTCTTAAATAGATCCGCAGGTGTACGTCCGTTGTATTATAAAACTCGGTGGGAATTGGGAAATGTTTCGAACTCGTTGTTTTCTTTTGTTCCTCTTACACCTAGACATTATTACGCTCGACTGAGATCGAATTATATATTATAAAGATAGTTAATTTTCATAGTCGGACAGAGTGTATCAAATGTTTTAGTTGACTTTGAATTTTGGCACTCACGCCGATTTTATTTTATATATGTATATTATAAATTCATAAAATTTATATATGTGTGTGTGTGTGTGTGTGTGTGTGTGTGTGTGTGTGTGTGTGTGTATAGAATCGAATTATTTGTACATCGGCGCGTCGTTCGATCGATAGAATTAATAATTATAGATTATGTAATGAATGTATACGCCCCCGTGGTGCGTTTCCGCGGCTCGTCGACGACAAAAACAACATCGCCCGCTCGAAACCCGTTTCCAACTGGAAGTTCCTGTAAATGTTACATAATGTTTATCTGTTCTACAGCGAAATTGATAAGGCGAAGTCGACGGATACTTTTGAAAATCCACGATGTTGATCAAAATTTTTTTCTCCTTTTTTCTTCTTACTATCGTCCTTTAATTTTTACCGATGTACAGCATCGAATCCAGAAGAAAGCCAGAAGTAAAGAAGTTTCATTTTTATAAAATCATTGTTTGAAGATGAAAAGCACGTTACGGATACTTTCAAAACTCTTGGTTCGTTACACGGTCTAAATGGTTTTCGTTAAAAGCAGCACTTTGCTTTCTTCAGAAATACAAGGTAAAAAACGAGTCTCCGTGGCGTAGCTTTAAAATTACATTAAAAAAATATCACGATCCGCGCAAAGGATGAAAATATCAATTTAAGGTCTGCGAGCTTAGTAGAATGATAGTGGACAGATAATCGAATGTGTCATTCACCGGTGTAAAAAAACGTATATGTTTCTTTATAAATTTGGACCGGCAGCTATTATTTTGAACTATTTGCAGTAAACTTTGATATTATAATTAAGCAGTTGTTGGTGAGATTGCTATGCAAAATTTAACATTCGGTTGTGATATAAATAAATCGAAAGAAACAAAGCAAAGCTCGAAATATGTGAATTTTTTTGGGGAAGACATTTTATAGGCCATCGAATTAAGATTTTGAACTAATTCGACCAGTATTTTATTATTATAACATTTTGTAAAAATGAAATTTCTTCCTTTATTACTGGCTTTGTTTTCACGTTTTTGGCGCCTCGTTGAGAAAAAGACAAAAAAAGGGGGAGCAACGGAAGTAGAAAATAAATAGAAAAAAAAACGCATAACCGCATGGATTTTTCGAAATAGTCATTCTGCTCGTCTTATAAATTTTCATAATACGCGTAGAAAATGTTTATATCGTTAGATTTGTATTGAGAATTTCAGGCGACAATGGACTTACGGTCGACACGAAATTTATAATACGAAGGAGCCGAAAACGGGAGCAGGACAACGGAATACGATAGATAACGCGAACAGGCGACCGATTTAGCCAATGCACGTCAATTTATACATACGTATGTTTATATGTATATTTATATGTACACCTTTATATATATATATATATATATATATATATATATATATATATCAGCATAAACAAAATATAATTTGCTTCAGTAATCTACGCGATGCGCTGGCTCGCTCGCGTGTATAGATATACGTGTGTGCGTGTACATATATATATATATATATATATGCTCGCGACGCGCGGGGGCGGCAGCGAGCGGGCCGAAGGGTCGTCATTGAGAAGACGACAATTTACGTAATCTAATGGCTTTACGTATCCGCACGTCCCTGATGGCTTAAAAGCCTCCGCGCGAGCGCGCTCTTTATTAAATTTCGTGGGATTACAATTGCGGCATGTATATATATATATATACGTATGTGGACGGCCAGCGCGTTGTGTGTGCCACTGATGTCTGTCGACGCTTATAGTTACTTCTCTGTACGCACGTGCACACACGCACACCCACATATATAAATATGTATGTATATGTATATATACACATCCACACTCGCGTATAATCGGTGGCGTTGACGGTTCGCAATGAAGCCCAAGGTATACAGTAATAAGCATATATGTATTTATAACAGTTGCACGCTCCACGCGCTGCACCTGTTGAGTCGCGAAGGGAGGGGGGAATAAAGAAGACACCCCGCGACAGTTTTTATATATACACACGCAGACATATATACAGATATATATATATATATATATATATATATATATATATATATATATACAAGAAGTTCGCGCTAATAACCGCAGAAATACCCCCGCGCGCGGTATGCCGGCGGAAGTCTTTCGTCCTCCATGCGGAATGTGATTAAAGTGAAAGCGCAAAAATAACAGAAGGCGACGGTTATGCGGGTCGCGGTCGAACGACGACCGATCGCGACGATCCGCCCGTCCGCGGGCTACTTTTTTTCACTGAAATCGAGAGCACGTAGTTTCTTTTGGTTTGTTTGTTTTTTGTTTGGGGAGCGGGGGGTTGAACGCTATTACTCAAAAACCAATGGGAAAACGTTCTATATATATATATATATATATATATATATATATATATATATATATATATATGTGAGTGTGGAGTAAAGTAATCGATTTCATGGTTTTTCTTTGTACAATATTTTTTTCACCGATTTACTTTTCGGATTTTATAGAGAAAGTGGAACTCTATGTAAAATCGGTATTTTTTTGCATTTAACGCGGTTTTCCGTCCGAAGTTTTTTCATCTTTTGAATGTATATTGGGCTAATAAAATTTTATGAAATCGTTGGAAGTTTGATTTCTAACGATAGGAAAAATTATAAAATCTCGGCAATAGGCCTAAAATTTTCAACGACACTTGGACTTGAAATTTTGGGACACTTTTATAATACGAAGAAGGTCATCTTCTCGAATTATTTGATTATCGGATTCGGGACGAAATTTTCTTACTTACCGATATTAGAGTAGCATTTAGCAAACAAAACTTGTCTTTAAATTACCATAATTCCGCGTGATGTATATATCTTTATAACGTACAGATGATTATTGCATACACAGTAGATTTGAGAAATTTAGAGAAACGTATATAGAGATCGAAAATTTCAGAAATTTTCATGCGTATACGTGCGGTAATAAAAATTGAATATACTTATAGTAACACTGAGTAATCTCTTTAATAAACCCTCTCAAAAATAATATCAGACATATTAAAACCGAAAAAAACAACAAAAATTAAATTTTCCAGAAGCGTGTGTAAGAATAAATTTTAATTAGACTTTTAGATCTCAATGTATTTTCATAATTGAAAGTACCCGTTCTTAAAAGTATGAATTACTTAAAAGTAACAGATAGATTCAAGATATTCGCGTTTGGATATCATTACATCTATGCATTCAATACTATGTGTTTGGTACAACAAAACCAATGAAAGTGGTCAAAAAAAAAAAAAAAAAAAAAATTGCAAGAAAATGTTTAAATTCATAATTATACACAAATTCTTCCGTCAAGTGAAACGATAGTTTATGAAATAACGATCTAAAAAAATCACGATGTCATAAAAATACGTCAATCGTACATTCCCGATCAGTTTTGGGACATACGCACATACACACACACACGCATACACACACATACACGCACAAGCACGCAGGGGACATCTTAATAATCCGCAGTCGCAGCTCACCTTGTCCAGGGTGGGATTGTGCAGCTCGTCGAGGGACGGCCGCTGGGCCGCCTGGATGCTGAGGACGTTCCTGTAATTGTCGAGCCTCGGCAGGGCCTCCCTCGTCATGTTCCTCAGGGACTTCCTCGTCTCCTGCTCGCCGAGCAGGCTGGCCCTGCCCTCCATGCTGTCGACCCGATTCACGTGGAAGCGCTTGTTGCGCTTCTGCAGGGAGCGCAGCTCGACCTCCTCCTCGTCGTCGTCGTTGTTCGGGCAGTCGTGCCTGCCGGCTGTCTGGGCGTGTTGCTGATGCTGATGCTGCTGCTGCTGCTGCTGCTGCTTGGGCGATCTGGCCGAGCCGGCCTCCTGGTGCGAGCCCATCGCGGTCGCGACACCTGAGGGCTGACGTATAATGTGCATAGAAAATTTTTTAAGCTGTGCGTTGCAAATTTACCATTGATCCAGTAAAATTATGAGAAACTAGGGCGATTCTATAGATTTTTACAGACTCTGATGAAATTAATGGAAAGTATTGTAATTTTTACTGAACAATGTTCCTCCGTATGTATATATGAAAGTCAGCCGCATCATAGCGATTGAATTATATAATGATTTTGAAACTTCGACGAACGAAATCGAAGTCACTTTAAAATGTATAAATTAGTGAAACCAAACTAGCACTGTCAGTAAATATACGCTGATTGAAACAGTGCAAAGATATTACTAGTGTAATTCAGTGAAATGCTGTTTAAACTAGTTGGCATTAGTGACTTTTAATGATAACTGATTAAATCAGTTACTCATTAACAAAATAGATCCGTACTTTTGAGAAGTGGATTGGTGAATGTGCAAAAATGTTATCAGAGAGTAGACATTGATTGGAACAGTGCGAGGTCAATCGCACTAAAATTCAGTAAATAATTATACTAATTGAACTAGTGACTCTGCAAGCTTGTATCAGTCATTAGTAAACAATGACTGATCCAAACAGAACTCTTTCACTGTTTTCT